>CM060317.1:27163606-27168606 GCA_030674155.1 Stramonita haemastoma
GTCAAGACTAGCCTAGACTACTCTCTCCTCACACCTCGTAGAGTGGACCTTGGCCAAAACAAGCTATTCTAGCCACTAGGACGTCAATTGTCCATTAGCACTGGCACTAGGGAAAGGTGTGGGGTGGGGGTGGGGTGGGGTGGGGATGACAGGCGGGGGGGGGTCGGAGGGCTAGAGAGAGAGAGAGAGAGAGAGAGAGAGAGAGAGAGAGAGGAGAGAGAGGAGAGAGATGAGAGGAGAGAGAGAGAGAGAGAGAGAGAGAGACGACAGGGGGGGGGGGGGCGAGAGGAGAGAGGAGAGGAGAGAGAGAGAGAGAGAGAGAGAGAGAGAGAGAGAGAGAGAGAGAGAGAGAAGATGAGATGAGAGAGAGAGAGAGAGAGGAGAGAGAGAGAGAGAGAGAGAGAAGGCAGCAAAAGAGGGGTGAGGGGGGTGTGAGGAAGGGGTGCACATGAGACAGATGCCAGAAGGTGCGGGGTTTCAGGATCAAATCAACAGAGAGGTAATGGGTGGGTGGTACTTTACTTTCCAGTAGTGTGTGTGTGTGTGTGTGTGTGTGTGTGTGTGTGTGTGTGTGTGTGTGTGTGTGTGTGTGTGTGTGTGTGTGTTTCTGTGTGTGTGTGTGTGTTCGTGTGTGTGTGTTTGTGTGTGTGTGTGTGGTGTGTGCGTGCGTGTGTGAGTGAGTGAGTGTGTGTTCGTGTGTGTGTGTGTGTGTGTGGGCGTGCGTGGGTTGTGTGTGTGTGTGTGTGTGTGTGTGTGTAATTGTTCGTGTCTGTGTTTACAGGTTGCTGGTTCATTGTCCTTTTTCACTGTCTGATGATGGTGTTATCTTTGCCGTGTTAATGTGCCCACTCCCGTCAGTTAGGTATTGTGGGTACCTCCAAAACAAAGCACAATGTTAGCCTAATGGGTGGCGCTGCTTTTGTGGCGATGACCTCTTCTCAAGCACAGCTGCCTGAGTTTCATTAAGTGGAATCTGCTGCGGCTTAAAGGGGTACACAGACATGCACGCACGCATGCACACACGCACGCACACACATACACATACATACATACATACATACATACATACATACATCACACACACACACACACACACACACACACACACACACACACACACACACACACACACACACACACACGTGAACACACACACGCTGACACACACGCGCTCACACACACATGCATATATACATACATACACACACATACACACACGCGCGCACACACACACGCGCGCTTACACACGCTCTCACACACACATAGACAGGCAGACAGACGCACACACACATACACAATACCAATGAAAAAAAATCAGTTGCACTGCTTATTGAATGTATCATCTGAAAATAAGTTTGACTTTGAGTTTAACTTTGACTTTGACTTTCACACACATACACACACAAACACACACACACACACACGCCACGCACACACACACACACACACACACACACACACACACACACACACACACACACACACACACACACACAAACACACACATGCAGTGATGCACCATCTGGAAAAGTAAAACTTAACTTTGACTTTGACTTTCTCTCACACACAAATACACCACACACAGGCACAGAGAAACGAACACACAAAAACATAAGCAAACACACACAAACACAAACACGCACACAAGCAAACACAAACACGCACACAAGCAAACACACACACACACACACACACACACACACACACACACACACACACACACACACACACATACACAACACACACACACCTACACAGAGTATCCAATCCCATCTAAAAAAAAAAAGAAAACAAAAAAAAAGAAAAAAAAAGAACCAGACTCTCAACACACTCCTGTTCACACACACTCTTGTCTCTATTCCCTGACCAATCGCTGCCAAGAGTGTGTCACCCTCAACAGAACAGGGGAGGGGTGGGGGGGGGGGGGGGGTGGCAAAGAGTTTCTCTTGAACGCCATTGGGATCTCACGTAACCAAACCGGTCAGGCGGAACCAGGCTATGACGTCATGTAGCCATTATCATCATCAATAGGCTAGCACCGAGGGTGTGAAATGAAAGAGAAGGAGGTTAGGGGAGGGAGCGAGGGAGGGAGGGCAGAGAGAGATGCAATGTGTGAGAAGGGATGTAGATTTCAGGGTCAAGTCAATAGAAAGAGAGGAGTGTGAGATGAGTGGTAGAGAAAAAAAAGTGTTTGGTTGGGGGGGGGGGGGGGGGGGGAGAGAAAACAGGGAGGTGGTGGTGGTGGTGGTGGTTAGGGGGGGGGAGGTGTTGCAAAGGAGAGGAGCATTGCTGTCCATCCATGCTTGCATAACTTGCAATCTGCTAGTATATTGTCCTGTATTTTTTCTTATAGGCCTAGGGCTTGCTGCTCTGGCTGGTATTTTTGTTTTTATTGGTCTGTCTGTCTGTATCTGTCTGTCTGCCTGTACCTGTCTGCTTGTATCTGTCTGTCTACGTCTGTTTGCTCCGTGTATCAATAACAGACTCCCTGTTTTGGGTTGTTGTTTTTTTTTAGGAAGGTGGAACCAGTTTTTGTTTGTAGGTCTCTGATCCATAATTATGTTCTTGCCAATTTTTTTCTATGTATTTTCTGAATCTTTGCCTAACACACACTCACACACACACACACACACACACACACACACACACACACACACACACACACACACACACACACACATACACACACACACACAAATACACGCACACGAGCACACACACACACAAACACAGACAGACACACACACATACACACACACACACTCACGCGCGCGCGTGTGTGCGAATACATACATACACACACACACACATGAACACACACACATGAACACATACGCACGCACGCACCTATCTATCTATCTGTCTATCTGTCTGTCTGTCTGTCTGTCATTCTGTCTGTCTGTCTGTCTATCTATATCGTGCTTTTCAGAACAGTACAGCATGACATGACATTTGACAGTATGCCACTTGAGAGCAGAGTACAACTTTCCACAACATATTCACACACACAGGGAGACGGGATAACCTAGTGGTCAGAACATTGCGCTGCAATCTGACGACCCGGGTTCGATTCCTGTTCGAGGGGATTTTTCCCCTGGAGATAACATCAATGCTGACTCCACTCTCCCCCAAAGTTTTTTGGATGAGACTATAATAAACCGGAGCCCTGTGTGCGAACGCACGCAGAACGTCTTGCGCACATATTAAATCATGTTCCGCTTTACGTAAGAATAGTCCATTGTGTGCCGGTGAGAACAGATTACAAGATTTACAAAACTGCATACACACGTGGACTGAATGTAAAAAAAACACACATGAGTGTTTATTCCATTATCCTCGGTATAAAAAAAAAAATAGTTTAAATCAATAAATGAATAAACAAACAAATAAATAAATAAATAAATGAAAAAGTAAATAAAACAGATGGCCTCCTTTTCTTCCTTATTCTCTCTAGCAGTTTTCTCACACATCTCAAAGTCCTTCTTGCACAATACCCACATAACAGTGCTGTCAACCCAAGGCTAGGCCTACAGGCAGAAAATACTGGCACTCTAAGCAGCAGAAGATTTCCCGCGCAAAGCAAACCATTCAAGCCGTGACGTCATCGTTCCATTAGCTTTGGCATCAGAGGGAAGGGAGAGGGAAGGTAGGGGAGGGTAGCGGTAGTGATGGGGGAGGGATCAGGAAAAAGGTGTAGTTTTTCAGGGTCGATTCAACAGGGAAAGTGGTTGAACAGCCCAAGGCAGATGCCGTCTATATCTATAAGTTTATAGTCCCATACGTTATCTGTTGACAGTGGTGGGGTTTAGTGTTCACACTCTGATCAATTTGGAAGATTTAAATCAGTACGCCCCCTCCCGTGTGAGAATGCCATGGGCTTGTTAGTATAGATATATAACACAATTCTGTGCCAGGAATTCTCTCTCTCTCTCTCTCTCTCTCTCTCTCTCTCTCTCTCTCTCTCTCTCTCTCTCTCTCTCTCTCTCTCCTCCTCTCTCTCTCTCTTTGTTTCTGCCTATTTCCTTTCTTTCCTGTAACCTCCATCTTGTCGATTTATTGCCCTCTTGGTCAATTCTCCTGCCATTAAAAAAAAAGAAAAGAAAGTCTTTAATAAATAACAATTCGCTCCGATCCCAGGCTGAAGTCAGATGTGCTGGGCCCGACTTGTCAAGCAATTAAAAGCAGTGGAACGTATTTTTGCTTATATGACAGGCACTAGTAGATGTTCTTTAAGTGTTCAACAGAAAAGAAGAATCAGTTCTCATCCTTTTCCCTCTTTGAATGCTTGTTAAGTAAAATGTCACTGTTCTGCCTACTTTGACAGTGCTCCTTCCTCTATTACAAAGTTATTCTTTATCTCTTTCATTTTTAGGAAATATAATTTTTTATTACATTTGTGTCCCCTCCTTCCTTCTGTTGTTCCCTCCCTTCTTGCTCTATATTTGTCTGTAAGGTAGTTTGATGTTTGATTCCATAATGTCAAAGCATAAACTTTAATGGTTCTTGAAAATAAAATTTGATGAAAAAAAAAGTAAGGAGATCTAGTCCCAAGCAAAACACTATTCCCGCACATACCTATGCAGCTTGTGTCAAGAGCAAAGGTCTATTCTGCTAAGCAAGTAAAAACACTGACAAAATACAGTGTAGTTTAAGAAAAAATAAAACAAAAGCATTTTGCAAGACCAGTGTTGAAAAGCACAGTAGTACACTAAACAAGGCCTGCCATTTTACAGCGCGAAGATTAACATTGCTTGTCAAGGAAAAGCACAGCATGATAAAGCAAAACATAAATCAGTACACTACAGAATAACACAAGTACAGAGCAGTCTTCTAGCAGCACTCATCTCCCCTTAAACAGAGCAGTTCAGCATTACACTTCCAAGCACAACACATCACTAAACAGACTGACAATCAACTGTCCACAAAAAATCCCCTCCAACGTAAACAAGTCTACTTTTTTCTTCCCTTTCTTCTTTTTTTTTTTCAAGGTAATTTCCTCA
>CM060317.1:27189605-27192105 GCA_030674155.1 Stramonita haemastoma
GTGGAACTTGGAAAACATAATTATGATATCTGAGTCCACAGTGTCCAGTCCTCAGTCTCACAATGGTTACTTGGTCTTTTCTTGGCAGGAGGTAGTAGCCATCCTTACTGTTGAAATTGGGTGCTGCTGAAGCCATCTTCTCTTTTGCTTTTCCTTTCACCATTGTCTATACTTCTTCATACGTGATACGTTACTTCTGAGGCATCAGTGCTGACTCCACTCTCCCCAAGAGTCCTCTGGATGAGACTTTTAACCGAGGCCCCGCGTGCGAACGCACGCACAACATCTTGCGCACACGTTAAATCCTGTCCCGCTCTTCGTAAAAGAAGGCCATTGTGTGCCAATTAGAAAAGATGACAAGATTTACAAAACACACAAGGACTGGATTTACAAAAGTACACGAGTGCTTATTCCATTATCCTCGATATAAAAGAATAAATAAATAAATAAATCTGGCCTACCTTCGCCATGGTCTCCGATCATGAAACAAAATCTTATTCGTTCAGAACAACGCTGCACTAGTTCATGAAATGAGTTCAACAAGCAAGAGCTTACAGGAGTACTCTTAGCCTGGTTACATCATCAACAATTAAAAGAAAATAGTACTCCGGGATATTGCATAACACAATTCATCAACACACCCCCCCCCCCCCCCCACTTTTTCCTACCACTTCCTGATCTTTAAAAAAACATGGCCAATTTTCTATTTCCTTTAATTCCATCTCCGGTTAATTGCAAGGATCCACGGGAAACGAGTATTCAGGAAATGACTGCATTTTTATGACGAGTCTTTATGATTGGGGTTTTTTGTTTGTTGTTTTATTTAGCGGGGTATCTGGTGTCTGTAGAGGCAATCGTGTTTTGAAATGGACTGTCAACTGATCATGGCCGACTCCATTGATCATGTGCTTCATACCCATAAAGCAAATGAGTTCCTGGGTCTTTTTGTTTTTAATTTCTGACCAGTTTTCTGCCTGCCTGTGTGCTTGTTTGTTTGTCTGGCTGGCTGGCTGCATGTCCGTCCCCGTGTCTATCTTTCTGTGTCTTTCTTTACACCTGAATTGTGTCTTTGTCTCTGTCTGTCTCTTTCTGTCTGTCTGCGTGTCTCTGTCTGTTTGTCTCTATTTATCTGTCTCTCTCTCTCTTTCTCTATTTTTCTTTCTATTTCTCCCTGTCTGTCTGTCTGTCTGTATATCTCTCTCTCTCTCTCACTCTCTCTCTCTCTCTGTCTCCCTCTCTCTGTCTATACATGCCTGTCTCTGCCTGTCTCGATCTCTGTCTCTATCTGTTTTTGTCTGCCTGCCTGCCTGCCTGCCTGCCTGCCTGCCTGCCTGCCTTTCTGTCTGTTTTTTCTGTCTGTCTGTCTCTGTCTGTCTTTCTGTCTCTCTCTCTCCCTCCCTCCTCCTCTCTCTCTCTCTCTATATATATATACATATATATATATATATATATATATATATAATATATATATATATATATATATATATATATTTCTATGGAAAAAAGAAAGAGATCATATTGAATACATAATACCCCTTGAGCGCAGTAAAATATCAGACAATACATTTTCTGTTCATTCCAGTTCTACTTTGAGCTAATTCTCAGACCTACAGGAAGAAAAAAAGCGATGACATTGTCCACCCGCAGGTTTGGTTTCCATGGAAACGACTAAGGTTTAAAAAAAAAATTTCTATTGACTATCAAACGTCGATTGCAGACATTAGCAATCAGTTAGGGTTTCCACCAGTTCACCCAAGGTGGTGTTGTTCAGGGTCGATATCCTAAACAAGTCAGGCTCGACAGAGATAAGAACTTTTCTCTACTGGTCTGGAAACTTGATATGGAATTCTGTGTCAAGTTCGGCATAAGATATGTCTGGGTTTAGCTATATATGTATGTTTGTCCGTCGTGTTTGACGATGACTATGACCTCTAGATCAGCAGAGGAGGCAGCTGCTATTTCGGAAATGGGGGGCAGAAATTTGATTATAGTGGAAGTGCTTTGACCACAGCACACACCCCCACTCTCTCAGCCAAGTGGAGCATAAGGACAGTCAGCGTTAGATATGTTCTCCAAAGGCCAACTAGCCCCCGAGGGCTACAGCATACAAGGATCTGCAAATCAAGCCTCCTGTTCAGAGAGTCATAGTTGATCACTAAAGACTAAGCTGTAAAGTGGAATTCCATGAGTGGGAAAATCACTGATCACACAGCCTCTCACTTTGCTGTTGCCCCCAGCGTCAATGTTTAAACAAGAACTGTGATAAAGCCTAGGCACTGAAGGCTCACTCACTCACTCACTCTTGTAAATCTGACAGTCCTATTATTTCTATAAGAGTGTACATCTACATTCAGAAATGAAAGTGCAGAAGTTTGCCTCAAAAATGATCTTGTCTTTACCCACATATCTCGATGCAAAGAGGAGCGTAGACTGCATTCCTGCGAGCGATATTTTGGGAAACATTAGGGGTAAGGACAATAATGCCTATACTTTGACATAT
>CM060317.1:27197105-27199605 GCA_030674155.1 Stramonita haemastoma
CACTCGCCCATCTCCTCCTGCTGCTTTACCATTCCTTGTCCCTTAAAGAGGGCAGGTACCCATTGACAGCTGGTGAACTGAAAGACTGTACTGAAGCCAAGGAGTGCAAACGGTCACCCATCCATTAGTAACCACGCTTAATGCTGTAACCCTTGGTTGGGGAAAGCAGTACTGCTCCGACCACTGAGCTATCCTGTACCCAATAAAATATGAAAAAACCGACTTTAAAACACTGTAACGCTCACAAGATATGAACGCTAGGTACACAGTATTTCTCCACATAAACTGAATCAGGAAATAACTCCAAGTCAACAACTTGATGTTGTAACCATTGGGCCAACCAATACATACAATATGAAACTACAGAAAAAAAGACTGTTGCCCTCTCTCCCCATCTCCTTTATCCAAGACTACCCCCCCCCCCCCCCCCCCCCAACGTCACCACACCATTCATCCTTCTAGCCATCTCGCCATTCCCCATGGTGCCCTTTGGGCAGAGAAGAGGAGAAGGGGTCATCATGTTAGGCTAATGGCAATGTCCATGTCCACTTGCTTGACCGCACTGAATCAATGCGCTTTGGCACAATCGTAGTCTTTCTCATTGGCTAAATAACAGAGCCGGAATTGTTTTCCCATGTGATAGACGTTAGTTCATGTAGGCCGTTCGGCAGTCACTGATTCACATATTATACTTATTAAAAATCCTAAGAGTATACCCAGAATTGAAATGTATATAAACGTCTGATTTGATTTGATTTGATTTGACACACACACACACATACACACGCGCGCGCCTGCGTGCACGCCCTAATTCATTCATTCATTCTCTCCATCTCTCTCTTTATTTCTCCTCTCTCTCTCTCCTCTCTCTCTCTCTCTCTCTCTCTCTCTCTCTCTCTCTCTCTCTCCTCACTCCCCCTTCCTCTCTCCCACTCCCACACAAACACACTCTCAAACACTCATACCTTTACACAAAGAAAACAACAGGCAGACAAAGACAAGGGAGGGGGCAGGGGCAGAGCAGGAATGAAATGTTACAAGAAAACAACCCTACTCTTCTAACAACTATTTCAACAGCTGTACGTACTCCTTGTGTCTCTAAAATGCCAACCAAATCTTCGACGTGAACACGCACCCTAAAGTCACCAGCCTTGACAATTCTGCATCTATCCTCCAAGGAGCCATAAAACTACGTGGACTTAACTAGACCTCAAGGGAGCTATAACCCTATCCCTCCTCATTTTCCTGCCCCCCCCCCACATTCTAACGTGTTTTCCCAGTCTACCTCCTGCCTGTGTGTCGTAAGTAAGGCAGGCTTGGAGCATTGACTTCTTGCCAAAGGTTACCTGTCCTGGTCAGTCAGGTTAATGGCACCGACTCTTATCCAATTTGAGAGCATGCAGTGTGCTTTCTATTTTTTTTTATTTTCTGAAGTGCAAGGATTAGGAGTGACCTTATCTTAGTTTGTATGGTCAGCAGGGTCTAGGTTTGAACCCACCATATCAGAAACAAAAAAAATGATAAAGGGTGGCGCTGCTCTTGTGGCGATGCGCTTATCCATGCCATGGAGAGCAGGCTGACTTTCACGCAGAAGAAATCTTTCAAATCTTGTGTGGTATACTGTACAATGATGATGATGATGATGATGATGATGATGATGATGGTATTAAAATGACAATGATAATAATATCACACACACACACACACAACACACACACACACACACACACACACACACACACACACACACACACACACACACACACACACACACACCACACTCGCACACTAACAGCGTTCGCACACACACACGCGTGACGCACATACACAAACACACACACAACATCTTCTCTCTGTCTCTTATCTGCCTCTGTCTCTGTGACTTTATCTGATCTGTCTCTGTCCCTGTCTGTCTCTGTCTATCTATCTCTCTGTGTGGTACTATTCATGTATGATTTGATATTGTCTTCTCTGTTATGATCTTTACTACTACTATCTCCACCCTATCTTTGTCTTCATTTATCCCCTCTCTAAGGCTTTCCTTTCTCATCTTCGTATTCATCCTCTGTCTCCCCCCCCCCCCTATCTCTCTCTCTCTTCCTTCTCCTCTCTCTCTCCATCTCCTCCCCCTCTCTCTCTCTCTCCTCTCCCCCCCCCCCCTCTATCTCTCTCTCTCTCTTCTCTCGTCTCGTCTTCTCTCTCTTCTTTCTCTCTTTGCAACATCAGGCAAATGCAATGCCAGGTCCCTCAGGCTGACAGCTGGGAAGGAAGGAAGGAAGGAATCAATGGCCTTTGGGCCATAGCCTGTCCCTGTCTCTCTTCTCCTGTGCTGAAACCCTGTGCTGATCTACCCTGTCTGTCGTCTGGTCTGTCTGTCTGTCTGTCTGTCTGTCTGTCTGTCTGTCTGTCTGTCTGTCTGTCTGTGATGCTGGCAATCTGGCAGCTTCTGCTTTGCTGAAAGAGAGAGAGAAAGAGAGATAGAAGAGAAGTAGAAGATAGA
>CM060317.1:27209605-27217105 GCA_030674155.1 Stramonita haemastoma
TGTGTGTTGTTTGTGTTGTGTTGTGTATTATTCTGTTGTGCTGTGTTGTATTGTGTTTATTGTTTGTGTGTGTTTGTTTGTTTGTTTATGTGTGTGTATAATTATGTGCGCAATAATCCTGAGCTCCAAACACAGTGTTATTCTTGTTTCTCTCCTTTAGAACGGGCCTAGAAGCACCAAACGCATTATTTAAGTGCATAATTATGTTTAACTTTCAACGGAGGTTATGAAAACATTGCATCCTCTCTGCCCTCACCCAGGAGTTTTCATTGATTTCTGCTCTGATTTCCCTGAAAGTGCTCCAAACAAGGCCATAAGAAGCCCAGGGTACAGATGCACGCAGAGCACTTTGTGAGCACGTAAAAAAGCCATTTACCTTATGCAGGAAAGTAAGGCAATGGTATGGATGACACGACTAAACCAGACATCGACCCTGCCACCTTAGCAGGAGCAAATGGGTTCACTGGCCGTTTAGATATCTAAATACATATTGCCTGAGTGGTTTAAGTTATGAAGCCCCAATGATTTACCACAAAGCTGCAGAAGTCAAACCAAGTTGATTCATTGCAATGTTACAGGGAGTTTGGAAAGAATAAAGTACAAAAAGTCATAATTATAAAGTTCATTCATTGTAAAGTCCAACAACATTTTCGAAAGGAATAAAGAATTTAAACAAAAAATATTCATTACAATGCTTCACGACGTAATACAGAATAAAAAAATTCAAAACCAAGATTAATTTCATTTGCAATGCTCAACGCTACAACACTTGACAAAACAAATAAAACATTCAAACCAAATTTATTTCATTGCAATGCTACAACAACTTTACAAGGAGAAAAAAAATGTCATACGAAGCTCCTCAATGCAATTCCAAAGTCTCTGCAAAAAAAAACTTCGAAGTCCACCCAAAGCTTCCTGCCCATCTCTCTCCACTGATATCCTAGCCTGCACAATCCCTTCCAACACCAAAGCCACTCAACCCACACGTTCAGGGCACACAAGACACGGCACAGGGGGGACGGGATAGCCTAGTGGTCGAAACATGCGCTGCAATTTGACGACGCGAGCTCGATTCCCGTTGGAGGGGATTTTTCTCCTGGAGTTAACATCAGTGCTGACTCCACTCTCCCCAAAAGTCTTTCGGATGAGACTAATAAACCGAGGCCCTGTGTGCGAACGCACGCAGAACATCTTGGCACACGTTAAATCCCTTCAACATCAATGTCCTCAACCCACACGTTCAGTGCACACTAGACACGACACAGTAGCCAGAGGGGGGAAACTCAACAAGGCCCATAAGTGCTGAAGAAAGGTTAGAGACTTGGTAATCAATAGCCAGCCCCCAAAAACCCCTTCACACAGGGGAAATGGGACTGGAACTCAAACCCTCCACCTCCTTTGCCTGACCCTCGCAAAGTCTAGAAGACAGCTGTCTGGAAATAATCTGGGTGGTGATAGGCTCCTTGTCGGATGTGTTAGGTTGGTGTTGTGTTGTGGTGTGTGTTGTGGTGTGTTTTGTGTGTTTGTGTGTGTGTTTGTGTGTTTGTGTTATTTATTTTATTATTTTTTTTTCGTTTCGGTACAGATAATACTCATGGATTTTGTTTGCATCTAGCCCCCGTGTGTATGCAGTTTGTGAATTTGTCACCCATTCCCATCGGCACACAATGGTCTACTCCACCGAGAAGAGAAACAGGTTTTAACATGTGCGCAAGATTTTCTACGTGCGTTCGCACACGGGACAATGGTCTTCGCAACATGAGTCTCATCCAAACGACTTTCGGAGGGAACATGAAAGAAGAGAGGAGAGACAGGGAAGACGAAGAGAAGACAGAAGAGAGAGACAGAAGACGAAGACAGACAGAGACAGAAGAAGAGACAGACAGAGACAGAAGACAGACAGAAGACAGACAGAAGACAGAGACAGAGAAGACAGACAGAGACAGAGAGACAGACAGACAGAGACAGACAGACAGACAGAGACAGACAGAGACAGACAGAGACGAGCAGAGAGAGAAGAGAGAGACAGAGAGACGAAGACAGAAGACAGAGCAGAGAAGACAGAGAGAGAGAGAACAGAGAGACAAGAGAGAGCAGAGAGAGAGAGAGACTGACGAGAACAGAGAGAGAGAAGAGGGAGACTGGAGAGAGAGAAGAGAGAGCAGAGAGAGACAGAAGACTAAGAGGAAGACAGAGAGAGAGAGAGAGAAGAGAGAGAGAGAGAGAGAGAAAGAGAGAGAGGAGAGAGAGAAGAGAGAAAGAGAGAGAGAGAGAAGAGAGAGAGAGATGAGAGAGAGAGAAGGAGAGAGATGAGAAGAGAGAAAAAGAGAGAGAGCTGCTTTCAGTGCCCTCATGAATGAAGACATTCACTTTGCCCCATCAATACTCTTTCTCTCTCATCCTCGCAGGTCATCGATTGGCCACAACACGGATGGGTTGCATTGGAGGGTACCGGTGAAACAGATTGCACACGCGCACGCGTGTGAATACGCTTATGTGCGCATGCACGCACGCGCGCACAGACACGCACACACAAACACATGCCCTCAAGCACGTACACGTATATGTGTGAGTGTGTTTGTGTACACGCACACGCACACACATACACACAATATAATTATGTTACATATATAATGTGTGTGTGTAGTATATATTTCTTTATATGCACTTGAAATTATTACCAGTGATTATCAAAATTGATCGTCATTTCGAAAAGCTAGGGCTAGAAAAAAAACACAACAAAAATTTATTTCAATATTTATCTGTAACCTTTGGAAATACATACTATCAATCAGTCAGTCAATGAATCAATCAATGAATCAACTGATTCATTATCAATCGATCAACTAACCGACCCCGCTGGCCTGAGTTGGCGTGCGTTACTATGTAAAGTAAATCGGCTTTTCACGTGAGCACACGATATTCTATGCAAAGCTGAATACGGTATAAGCAGCAGGGTCATTTTCTAGGTACTAGTATATTTATAGAACCCATTAAACAGATCATGAATATCTGGTGCGCGTATAGTAATATGATCCTAGCAAATGTATGCACGTTACACTGACATGGCAGATTAAAGAGGACAAACTTACTGCACACTGTCTACTGTGAGCTGCAAAGACCCATCAAATCTGGGTCATCAAAGACATTAAATTTGGGTCATCACAAACACTTCAAATCTGGGTCATCAAAGACATTAAATCTGGGTCATCACAGACTTATTCAAATCTAGGTCATCACAGACCCATCAAATCTGGGTCATCAAAGACCCAACAAATCTGGGTCATCAAAGACCCATCAAATCTGGGTCATCACAGACTTAACAATTTGGGTCATCAAAGACCCATCAAATCTGGGTCACCAAAGACCCATCAAATCTGGGTCATCATAGACTTAACAATTTGGGTCATCAAAGACCCATCAAATCTGGGTCATCATAGACTTAACAATTTGGGTCATCAAAGACCCATCGAATTCGGGTCATTGAGAGTAGGAGCCTATCGCTCTATCATTTGAGTAAAGCGCATAATATATGACTTCAATGGAATTGTTCATCATTCAACCACAAAATGGTGATCTGACTGCCCTAAGTTTGTTTCATGACAACCGGGTTCGATTCCTGTTCGAGGGGATTTTTCCCCTGGAGTTAACATCAGTGCCGACTCCACTCTCCCCAAAAGTCCTTCGGATGAGACTATAAACCAAGGCCCCGTGTGCGAACGCACGAAAAACATCTTGCGCACACTTAAATCCTGTTTCACTTTTTGTAAGAGTATGCGCCGGTGGGAAAAGATGACAAGGCTTTTCTGGATTTTTCTTGATTTACAAAACTGTATACATACGGGGATTGAATGTATAAAAGCATATGAGTGCTTATTCCATTATCCTCGATATAAAAGAATAAATAAATAAAAAATGACAGTGATGTCCTGCTGTCATACTGCAATGCACATAATCGTTGGTAAAAGAACCTATCTAAAAAACAAGCTGTGTAGGTTCAATCCCCGCTTGTACCCTTATTTTCCGTCATCCACTAACCCTTGAGTCATGGTCTGGATGATAGTCTTTCGAATTAGGCAGAAATGGAATTCCGTAGAAATACGTATTTAGCAGAAAAAGTAATCACAGCAGAAAAGAGTTGTCCATAGCAAAAAAAAACGTAGAAAAATGTATTCTTATAAGGAAACATTTGTTGCAGATAGGAAATTCCGAAAAGGAAGATGTCACTGCTCTAGTGGTGACGCACTCTCTCCAGAAGAAGGAGAGAGAGAGAGAGGAGAGAGAGAGAGAGAGAGAGAGAGAGAGAGGAGAGAGAGAGAGAGAGAGAGAGAGAGAGAGAGAGAGAGGAGAGAGAGAGAGAGGAGAGAGAGAGAGAGAGAGAGAGAGAGAGAGAGAGAGAGGAGAGAGAGAGGAGAGAGGGAGGAGAGGAGAAGAAGAGAGAGAGAGAGAGAGAGAGAGAGAGAGAGAGAGAGAGAGAGAGAGAGAGAGAAGGAGAGAGAGAGAGAGAAGAGAGAGAGAGAGGAGAGAGAGAGAGAGAGAGAGAGAGAGAGAGAGAGAGAGAGAGAGAGAGAGAGAGAGGAGAGAGAGAGAGAGCAACCTAAACGTCAAGTGGAAAAAACTAATCTGCCATGATTAAAGTAAGATACAATACAATACAATATGATACAATACAATACAGTACAAGAAAAGACAAAAAAACAATACAATACAACACAATACAACACGATACATTGATTTCATCTAAACTAACACCACATCTCCCCTCTCGTATTCTGGCCTTCTATCTCCCTCCATTCCCAGTCTCTCCTAGCTACAGACTGTCAGAAAACAAAAAGTACTTCAGCTTTACTTTTCGCCCAAACCAACAGCTACAGCAGCCAGACTGAGAAAACCAACAAGGCACACACACAGCTCGAGGAAAGGAACAGACCAGGACATGTCAGTCGATAGACCCTTATCTACCCCAGACCAGGGGAAAGGGGACTGGAACTCCTATCCCAGACCTCCCTGGCCTGACCTGACCCCAGACGGTCTTGGAACACCAGAAGACGGTTAAATCAGCTTTCTGGATTGTGTTCTCGTTCTGGCACGCTGTCTGCTATGTGTGTGTATGGTTGGGCAGTGACTTTTCAGCAAGGATCTTAAATGCTTATGTGGTGGATATATTTCAAATACCCATAATTATCTTGAATGTAAGATCTTTAAAAACCTCATCTCCTGTCTTTTCTGAGAATTCCATCGACGAAGTTTTGAACTATGTAAATCTAACATATGACATTGCTAAAGGTTTGTTGTTAAGTCATATAGGGCATTTACTGTAGTTCATTTGGGATTTTTAAATGTTCAATATATTTTCTTGATCTGTTAATGTTAAGAATACCTTTTATTGGCTGTTACAATTTATCACACACACAAGCGCGCGCGCGCGCGCGGCGCGCGCGCGCGCGCGCGCGTGTGTGTGTGTGTGTGTGTGTGCTCACTTTGGAGTGTCTTGTCCACTTGTGAGAACTTGCAACAGAGAGGAGGAAGGAGGGGGAGGCACCTGTGTTGTCTTTACAAATAATCTATTACTCTGCATCAATGTTGAATATCATAAACACTGTCTGTTTTGAGCTAGCACGCAAAACAAGCATATTTCGTTATCGTAACACGAACAGCAGGCTGTTTTAATGGTGGTCCACGCCAGAAAACATTATAAGGGTCATTATGACCCACGCAGAAAATCACGTCGATAACCCTTATATTGTGTGTGTATGTATGAGTGTATGAGTGTATATGAATGTATGAATGTATGTATGTATGTATGTCTGTTCTGTCTGTCTGTCTGTGTCTGTCTGTGTCTGTCTGTCTGTATGTATGTATGTATGTATGTGTATGTATGTATGTATGTATGTATGTATGTATGTATGTATGTAGGGTCGGTGGTCAGAATTTGGAAACGGTACAAAGCTTCAAGTATCTGGGAGCAATTGTAACAGACAAGGGATACAAGCCTGAAATACTCGCAAGGATTGCACAGACAGTTACAGCACTGACAAAACTGAAGACCATTTGGAAGAACAGGAACATCTTGCTCAGCTCAAAGATCAGGCTGATGCGCACTATGGTCATCTCAATATTCCTGTATGCTTGTGACTCATGGACCCTCACAGCAGATGTGGAGAGGAGAATACAGGCCACAGAGATGAGATGCTTTCGCAGACTCTTTGGCATCTCTTACAAAGACCACATTACTAACGAGGAAGTGAGAATCAGAATCGGTCAAGCCATCGGGCCCTTTGAAGATCTCCTGACCACAGTCAAAAAACGCAAACTGAAGTGGTATGGGCACGTCGCAAGATCAACAGGGCTTGCCAAGACGATTCTGCAGGAACTGTCAAGGCGGGGAAGGAGAGGCAGGCTGAGAAAGAGATGGGAGGACAACATCCGAGAGTGGACGGGCCTCAGGCTGAGTGACACCCTGAGAAAGGTGAGGACAGAGGGAAATGGAGAGAGCTGGTTGCGAGATCTTCCGTGGCGCCCCTACGGTCTAAACAGACTATGGGATAGAAGAAGAAGAATGTATGTATGTGTCTGTCTGTCTGTCTGTCTGTCTGTCTGTCTGTCTGTCTGTCTGTCTGCCTGTCTGTCTGTCTATTTGTCTGTCTTTCTGTCAGTCTACCCACCTGTCTAATTGGCTAGTTACCTACCTGTTAACCTACCTACCTACCTACCTACCTACCTAACTACCAAACCTACCTACCTACCTACCTACTTATCTACCTACCTACCTACCTACCTACCTACCTACCTACCTACCTACCTACCTACCTACCTACCAAAAAGCCTACCTGTCTGTCTGTCTGTCTATCCATCCATCCATCCATCCATATCCATCCATCCATCCATCCATCCATCCATCCATCCATCCATCCATCCATCGATCGATCGATCGATCTATCTATCTATCTATCTATCTATCTATCTATCTATCTATCTATCTATCTATCTATCTATCTATCTATCTATCTATCTATCTATCTATCTATCTCTCTCTCTCTTCTCTCTCTCTCTATCTATCTATCTATCTATCTATCTATCTACTATCTATCTATCTATCTAATCTATCTATCTATCTCATCACTATCTATCTCTCTCTATCTACTCTTCATCTTCTCGTCTATCTAACTATCTATCTAATCATCTATCTATCTATCTATCTATCTATCTATGTATGTTCTTATCTTCTTCTATCTATCTATCTATCTATCTATCTATCTACATCTATCTATCTATCTATTACTATCTAATCTACATCTACTACTATCTCTCTATCTCACTATCTTCTACTCTCTATCTCTCTATCTCTCTCTCTATCTCTCTCATCTCTCTATCTTTTCTATCTTCATATCTCTCTCTTCTATCTATCTATCTCTATCTATCTCTCTATCTATCTATCTATCTATCTATCTATCTGTTTGTCTTTGTCAGCCTGTTTGTCTGTCTGTCTATATGTAT
>CM060317.1:27222105-27229605 GCA_030674155.1 Stramonita haemastoma
ACGCAAAGGGATGGGTTTAACATTACGTAACCAAAATTTGTCTTTATCCGTTCAGTGACATTTATATATCTAAATCCTTTTCTTTGATAGATCTTGTTTTGCTATCATATATCTTAGAATACCTAGCTATTATTGGTTATTACAAAAGACATTTTGTTGTTTAATTTTATAGAAAGAATCAGGCATCTTCAGCTGATTTGATTTAACCTCAGCTAGTTACTACGAGGAAAGGTTGGTTTTGAAGATGCGCGAGGAGTGGAGGAAGCTGGTTGCAAAATCTTCAGGGGTGCCCCCACGGTCTACGGGACTTCTTCTTTTCTCATGACCGGGATGGTCGTGGAGGAGACATGAGAGACGATTCTGCAGCCAGCCGTCGCCATCCAGCCCTGTCCTCCGCCTTCCGAATGAGTGTTGGACTGTCCAGGTGGGTCCACTCCTTGATGTTATCCATCCAGCTTTTGGTTTGTCTGCCTCGGCGTCTGCCACCTTCTAGCGTTCCTTGTAGGACTGTCTTGGGGAGGGTGTTGTGGCGTGTGACATGGCCGAACCATGCCAGCTTCCTTTTCTTGACAGTGGCTAGTAGGGGTTCCTGAGGGCCAGCCATCAGTGCGACTTGACTTCGCACAAAGGTGTTTGTTTTCCTATCCTTCCAGGAAATTCCAACTAGGGGCCAGGTAAAGGTGAAAGAAGGAAGGTATCCGTTGGATCTCATTTTATCAGCAGCATCGACAATGATTGGAGTGATCATAGAGGCGCTGTCATTAATAAAAGTATTGTACTATTGGGTCTGACATTAACTGAAGTTCCAGGCTCATGTTTTTGCTGAGGAGGTGCATCAGAGACAATTTTTTCCTAGAGTAAACACTAGCACTGACTCCACTCCTCCGAAAAGTCTTTTGCTCGCGACGATAAACCAAGCCCTGTGTGCATGAATGCATGCACAACATCGTCCTCACACGTTACAATCACACCCACCTTTGCAGAAGGGGAGGCCAGCTATGCCTAGTGGCGAGGATGATACACACATACCCAGCATGCATCCAACTCTGTAGACAGAGACAGATTCCGCCAAGTTCCATTTAACCACAATACACACTGCCTGAATAATTCAGTCAAAATAAAAACGGTAAAAAGTAAAGGCGTTCCCATAACCTGTGCCGGCGTTGGGGAGTGAAGCGTCAGAGACCTCAGCTTCTTTAGAGACCAGCATATTGAGGGCGGGCGCCCATCTCCTCTCCCTCCCTGCCTTTACCTTCCCTGACCCTAAAGAGGGCAGGTAATCCATTGACAGCTGGAAAACTTGGGGTAGTGTACTAAAGCCAAAGTGCACAAACGGTCACCCACCCACTTCCGAACCACGCTCAACGATGCTAAATAACCTTACCTTGGGAAAAAAAAAAGCGAGTGCTCTGACCACTAAGCTTTCCTGTCCCATGCAGTGCAGATCAGTACAGTAAAGAGTGACTCTCCAAAGAGCTATTTATTATTTTTTTTTGGTATTATGTCGAGGATAAAGAAATAAGCACTCATGTGCTTTTTTTCATCCAGTCCCCGTGTGTACGCATTTTTTTGTAAATATTGACATATGTTCCCACCGGAACACAATGGCCTACTCTTTCGAAAAGCGGAACAGGATTTAACGTGTGCGCAAGATGTTCTGCGTGCGTTCGCACACGGGGCCCAGGACCACGGTTTAAAGTCTCATCCGAAAGACTTTTGGGGAGAGTAGAGTCAGCACTGATGTTAAACTCCAGGGAAAAAGTCTCCTCGAAGAAAGCAGTCAATGAGAAGTCAGTCAGTCAGTGAGTCAGTCAGTCAGTAAGTCATCGTGCACGCTCTGCTTCGAGGCAGATCATATCTGTAGGTCGTTATGGGTTATACAAACACCAACAGAGCCAGCAGAGGTTTCCTTGAAAACAAAGCAAGGTTGGGGTACAGGTACTGCCGAAAAGGTCACTCACGTCAAAACTCACGGGTGAAAAGCTGATGCTAGACAACAAAAGGTACATAGCAAAGAGAGTCCTGTGTCTGTTCGAGTTTTCCTGACTAAAAAAAGAAAGAGGGTCACCACGTACGTTCTTACGGAAAATGTTGGCATCATGCGGTAACTATAGTTAAAGGCATTCTCTTTCTCTCTCTGTGTGTGTCTCTCTCTCTGTCTCTCGAGTACATTTTATTACCTTATCATATATAGTGTCCTTATTGTGTGTTGTTTGGTACTGCGTAAAGTTTTATTGTTTAGTATCTTTTCAACTTGATGTATCCCTGAAAAGGGCGGGGACTGGATGTAAAAAAGCACACGAGTGCTTATATCTATTATCCTCGAATAAAATGCTTTGCCTTGCCCTGCCTTGCCTTGCCTTGTCTCTCTCTGTGTCTCTCTCTGTGTCTCTCTGTGTCTCTCTCTGTCTCTCTCTCTGTGTCTCTCTCTGTCTCTTTCTTTCTCTCCTGCCTCACCTTTATGCATAGTCTGCAAATCTAAAAAAAAACAAAAAAAAACAAAATGGGTTTGGTTTGAGTTGATGGCATGAATATATATATTATCCATCTCTCATTTTAAAGCTTAGTGATTTGCCATGCCCGTATTTATTTTCTATACAGATTCTCTCTCTCCTCTCTCTCTCTATCTCTCTCTCTCATCTCCTCTCTCTCTCTCTCCTCTCTCTCTCTCTCTCTCTCTCTCTCTCCTCTCTCTCTCTCTCTCTCTCTCCCTCTCCCCCCCCCTCTCTCTCTCCCTCTCTGTCTCTCTCTCTCCCTCTCTCTCTCCCTCTCTATCTCTCTGTCCCTCTTTCCCTCTCCCCCCTCTTTCTCTCCCCTCTCTGTCTCTTTTTCCCCTCCCCCCTCTCTCTCTTTCCCTCTCTCTCTCCCCCCGTTCTATCTCACTCTCTATCAGACCATGAAATCATAGCATTCCGCTTTCTATTTTCATTTGGCGTTTCCATTGCCCTTGTTCTGAATAATGGACAGATGATGGAAAAAGGCCAATAATTCATCACCTGCCTTCTGCCTCACCCCTATGTCACAGTCTTTGTCTCTCTCTCTCTCTGTTTCTCTCTGTTTCTCTGTTTCTCTGTGTTTCTCTCTGTGTTTCTCTCTCTCTCTCTCTCCTCTCTCTCTCTCCTCCTCTCTCTCTCTCTCTCTCTCTCTCTCTCTCTCTCTCTCCTCTCTCTCTCTCTCTCTCTCTCTCTCCTCTCTCCTCTCTCTTTCTCTCTCTCTCTGTGTCTTTATTTTCCCGCATCCTTTCCCGTTCTGTCTCTGTCTGTCTCTATGTTTATCTGTCTAAGCCTGCCAGCCTGCCTGCATACCTGCCTGCTTGCCTGCCTATCTGCCTATCTACCTGTCTTTCTGTCTGTCTGATTGTCTCTGTCTTTCTGTCTGTCTGACTGTATCTTTCTCTCTCTATGTCTCTCTGTCTGTCACTCTGTCTCTGTCTGTCTCTGTCTATCTCTGTCTGTCTCTGTCTGTCTGTCTGTCTGTCTGTCTGTCTCCTTGTCACATTTTGTCTCTACATTTAGCTTTTCTCTTCCTCCCTTTATCAAATGTCTTTCTGTCTATCAGGCTGTTTTGTCTGTCTGTCTATCTGTCTGTTTGCTTTTCTGTTTGTCTCTCTCCCCCTCCGTCTCTTTATCTGTCTGTCTGTCTGTCTGTCTGTCTCTCCCTATCTCCCTGATAAGGGAGGCGACTAGATGTAAAAAAGCACACAAGTGCTTATTTATTATCCTCTAATAAAAGAATTTGCCTTGCCTTGCCTTGCCTTTCCTTGCTTTGCCTTGCTCTCTCTCCTCTCTCCTCTCTCCCTCTCTCTCTCCTCTCTCTCTCTCTCTCTCCTCTCTCTCCTCTCTCTCTCTCCTCTCCTCCCCTCTCTCTCTCTCTCTCTCTCTCTCCTCTCCCTCTCTCTCTCTCTCTCTCTCTCTCTCTCTCTCTCCCTCTCTCTCTCTCTCTCTCTCTCTCTCTCTCCTTCTCTCTCCTCTCTCTCTCTCTCTCTCTCTCTCTCCTCTCTCTCTCCCTCTCTCTCTCTTTCTCTCTCTCTCCCTCTCCTCTCTCTCTCTCTCTCTCTCTTGTCTCTCTCTCTCCTGTCTCTCTCTCTGTCTGTCTCTCTGTGTTCCTCTTCCGCAAGATATTTCCGCCATTCGTGTATTTCTGTTGTCATCGAATGAAAATGGACAAAACATTCGATTTCCCCCCCCCTTTTTTTGGTTTTTGTTATTCTACCGCGAAGACAGAAATGAACAACCGTTCATACATGTGTGAGTCAACCACTGTGGGCTGGTATTTTAAACTATTTGATATTTCCCTCTTGGCAGTTCTTCTTTGCATGGCAGCTTCATCATCCACGTTATAATTGTAAAGACAACATGTTGCTTTCTGTGCTTGATGTAGAATGGATAAATTTGTCTTATCTTCCACAGCACTATTCATTACATGTCTGCTGTGTATAGTGTGTAGTGCAGTGCAGCGAAGAATGATACGGGATGTTGCTGTACAAAGAAGTTTTTGGCACAGGCCAAATATTTCGTCTATTATTGTTATTATTGCCGTAAGCGAAACCCAAAGACCTACTTTCACATGGTGTTATGCCTTAGAATGTTTGTGTTGAGATTTTATGTAGTCCTACCAAGCTTGTAGTATAGTAACCTGAATTCTCTGCATTATACGATAAATGATTTTTGAAGCTAAAATGTGGCTGCCTAGATGGTTAGTTACCCTCAAACAGCCATACTCCCGTAAACACAACTGCCTTATTCGGAACCAAACTGACTGTGTTGTCTCCAGATGTGATGAGTGAGTCAGTGTGTATATTCTAGATTGGGAGGTAGGATGGCCTACTGGTTAAAACATCAAAATTATGATCTGACAGCCCACGTTCAAGCCGCCACCAAGACGCCTGTTCAAACTCTTTGTTTCTGCCTTGCTCTGTTTAAAGTTCATGTCACCTCCTCCTTGTCTGTTTTTCTGCCTTCTTGGTCCATCCTCTTTTCCTCCTCCCCCCCCCCACAGAAAGACTTAACGACAACAGCTCTATCTCATGCCGAAGTACAGTGCAATATATCAGATTTGAGAGTGGCAGGGTCCAGACTTGAGGGAGTAGTAGGCCTAGGTAGAGTCCAGAGCATAGGGACAGAGAAGGAGAGACGAGGACCAAATAAAGAGACCAACTATCACGTATCAGCTTCTGTCTTCACCTGAGTCTTCTTTTGCCTGGTTTAGGTTTATTTTATTTTATACAACTTTATGTCACAGCAGATTTCTCTGCGTGAAATTCAGGCTGCTCTCCCCGGGAGAGCGCGTCGCCAAAAGTGCAGCGCCTACCCATTATTTTTTTTTCTTCTCAGGAATGGTGTTCAAACACGACACCTGTGTGCATGCTGTTTTTTTAAATAATTTTGTCATCCGCTCCTACCGGCACACGATGGCCTGTTCTTCTGAATGGTGGAACGGGATTTTAACGTGTGCGCAAGATGTTCTGCGTGCGTTCGCGCACGGGGCCTCGGTTTATAGTCTCATCCGAATGACTTTGACATTCAGTTCGATTTTTCGTCAAACTGGGAAGAAAGGGCGAGGCTGGGTACGAACCTAGAACCTCACGGTGTGCTTATCGGTAGGCGAACGTCTTAACCATTCTGCCACCTTCCTGCTGCTGTACAATTTTCCTCTATTTCCCTACTCTGCCTCTGTTTCCCTACCCTACTCTTTATCCTTACCACTGGTTCTATCACACAGTACACAGTACAATACAGTATAGAGCACAGCGCATGCGATGCGGTGGATGGGAAATATCTGGCATCTCATGTGACGATGCCAAGACAGAGCGAAGTGCTGACAGACAGACAGAAAGGAAGCTGCACTGCTTCGATACACAAGGGGCATTGATCACTGAACTGCTACTGCAACTTGATGCAAAGCAATTACCACCTCACGGAACGACTCGCGAAACACTGAGAGAGGGAGAGAGAGAGAGAGAGAGAGAGAGAGAGAGAGAGAGAGAGAGAGAGAGAGAGAGAGAGAGAGAGAGAGAGAGAGAGAGAGAGAGAGAGAGAGAGAGAGAGAGAGAGAGAGAGAGAGAGAGAGAGATACGCAGAGAGGGAGAAAGACAGAGAGAGACAGAGACAGAAAGAGACAGACAGGCAAGCAGACAAACAGACAGGCAGACAGACAGAGGTAGCAGCAAACAAGTATATAGCTACTCCAAAGCTTTGTAAAAAAAAAAAAAAAAAACCCACAAAAACCACCAACAAAAAAAACTCTGCCATCCAGTTCAGCAGACTTTTCTCGGACCACACTGATCTACAATGGACCAGCAGAAAGAAGATGGACAGCCAGCAATTTTTGCCTCGCTGCCTCCTCGGCTTTTTATCGTCTGCTTTCCTTCCCTTCCCAGCATACATAGCATACACCACAGCAGCAGCAGCAGCAGCAGCAGAAGAAGAAAAAATGGTCCATAGGGTGAACGTCCCCTTCTCACTATGGTATTAGGCTCGGTGGCCGAGAGCTAATGCACCTTCCGACCTAGAATCTGAATGATAGAAGTGCAGGTTTGATCCTCAGGTAAGCCCTAGCTTCCTCCCCCCCCCCTCCTCTCCTCCCCCCCATGGGGGGGGGGGGGACGGGATAGCCTAGTGGTCAGAACATTGCGCTCGCAATTTGATGACCCGAATTCGATTCCCGTTCCAGGGGATTTTTTCCTCTGGAGTTAACATCAGTGCTGACTCCACTCTCCCCAAAAGTCCGAATGAGACTATAAACCGAAGCCCCACGCACGCAGAACATCTTGCGCACACGTTAAATCCTGTTCCGCTTTTCGTAGGAGTAGGCCATTGTGTGCCAGTGCCAACAGATGACAAAATTTACAAAACTGCATACACACGGGACTGGATGTAAAAAAGCACATGAGTGCTTATTCTATTATCCTCGACATAAAAGAATAAATAAATACAATAAAATAAAACAAATTCTCTGGACCCGGAGTAGTGGTTTGGGTGCTGCTAGCTAGTCTTTTTCTGGATGGGGCGGCGATAAACCCATTTCCCGTGAATAACACACCATTTAGTTGCAGGTAAAGGAATCCACAGCAACATGAGAGTTGTCCGGCATTCTGATCAGGAAACAAATGCTCACTTACAAAGTGGGCAGGCATACCGCAGGCCTAGTAGTATAAAAAGCACCCCCACAGTCTGGAAATTCTATGCTAGAATGTTCCTCTGTTTCCTTACTATCTTGTTTCTGCCTTGTTCCTGTTCTTCCTGCCATCTCCTTCTTGTCTATTTCCTGCCATCCCGGTTCATTCTCCTGTCTCTTTTTTTTTTTTACAGGAAGACTTAAAAGATAACAATTCTCCCTTAAGCCGAAGTCGGATGCTTTGGGCCTGACTGACTTGTCCACAATGGCAGTCAATGCAAAGCATTTCCGCTCATGTTACAGACAACAATAGTTACTGTCTGAGCGTTGAACGAAGAAGAAGAGAACTCAGATTCCATGTGCAACACCCACTCAGTGCACGCA
>CM060317.1:27234605-27239605 GCA_030674155.1 Stramonita haemastoma
GAGAGAATGATATATGAGATAGGTGGAGTCTTGACTTTATTCGCCTATTGTACTCAGGCAAATATCGGTCCTTAAATGTTAGAGAATAATATTGGGGAGAGGTGGTGTATTGCCATTATGCGCCTATTGTACTTGGGCAAAAATCCAGTCCTTTAGTTAGAGAGAAGAATATTGAGAGAGAGGGAGAGAGAAAGAGAGAGAGAGAGAGAGAGAGAGAGAGAGAGAGAGAGAGAGAGAGAGAGGAGAAGAGAGAGAGAGAGAGAGAGAGAGATTGATTGATTGATGATTGATTGATTGAATTGATTGATTGAATTTATTTTCAGAGAGAGAGAGAGAGGGAGAGAGAGAGGGAGGGAGAGGGAGAGGAACAGACAGCTAGAGGTGTCTTGACATTGTTCATTTATTGGACTTAGGCAAAAAGCAGGTCCTTAAGTGTGAGAGAAAAATATTATTGGAGAGAGGTGGTGTCTTGACTTTATTCGCTTATTGCACTTAGGCAAAAATCCAGTCCTTAAGTGTGAGAGGGGAATACTGAGAGAGCTAGATGTGTTTTTGACGTTATTTATTTATTATTTATTTATTTATTTATTTATTTATTTATTTTATTGTATATACGCAAAATAAGGTCTTTAAGTGTGAGAGAAGAATATTGGAGAGAGGTGGTGTCTTGATTTTATTCGCCTATTGTAATTATGCAAAATCGGGACCTTAAGTAAGAGAAAGTGATATTGGAAGAGAGGTGGTGTCTTAACACATTATTCCCCCAACTGTGCTTAGAGCAAATCCAAGTTTTTAAGAGTGACAAAACGATATTGAGAGAGATGTCTTGATTTTATTTCCCCCTATTGTACTTAAAAAAAGAGGTCCGTAAATGTGACAAAATAATGTTGAGAGAGGTGAATTGACACTATTCATCCACTGTATTTGTAATTAAAACACCTCTCTCAGTATGCTTTTCTCACACTTTAAAGACCCAAATTTCCTAAGTACAACATTATCCTACTGGACTTAGGTAGAATCAGGTTCTAAGTGTGAGAAATGATTTTGAGAAAGGTATTTTACTATTATTTCTTCCCAAATGTACTTAACCAAACCCGGGTCTTAAATTATGATGGAATGGTAATGAGAGAGGTTTCTTAACATCATTCTTCTATATTTTAAGACCTAATTTGGCTCATTTAGCTCCCTTTATCGATCAATCGATTTTTCCCTACCCCTACTCTCTCTGTGAGAAAAAAAGAGAAAGGCAAACAAACAGACAAACACACACATACACACACACACGCACGCATGCACGCACGCACGCCCACACACACACACACACACACACACACACACACACACACACACACACACAACACACACACACACACACACGTGTGCACACCCCCTCCACACACACGCACACACACATACACACACAAACACGCACGCACACACATGCATACATACCTACAATATTTCCATATCTTCAAACATGCATAAAAAACATATCATACCAGTGTACTACATACCAGCATACATACAGACGGATAGACAGACACAAACAGATTGCAAGATCCAGAACAGAAGCAGACAAACAGAGACACGCAAACACTCATAAATATGTAGACAGGTAAACAGGCAAAAACACGATCAGCCAGACAAAAAGATAACACCGACACTAGCACACACGCACACGCACACACGCACGCACGCACACACACACACACACACACAACACACACACACACACACACACACACACACACCACACACACACACACACACACACACCACACACACACACACACACACACACACACACACACAGAGTTAGCTTATACCTGTTTTACTGTCGTAGCTACTTCCTCAATCCAAAGGCCTGAAACAGAGAATGGACATAAAAAAAATTAAGAATGCATAATATATAATTATTTTAAACCACGACAGTAATAATGGGGACAACAAAAACAGTCAACATAAAGAAGGTATCTTGAACCAACAACAAAGAAATATGGAAATAACAAGTGTAGAATAAAGGAATGTATTAACATGTTAGAACAAATCAAGAAATAAATATTTGTTTAAGGTTTACACTATGAGCAAACATTTTCTTTGATTTTATAAAACTACCAACGCCTTAAATTAAAGGCATAGCTAAAATCTTGTTCATAGAAGCACCTGTATAATAATTGAGTCTTGCATTTAATGTTTTATGTGTAAAAACTCTTACACAAGGTCATGGATGGATACAGTCTACCTATACCCCAAAATTCCATCAGGTACGACATACACTAAAACTCGAATTTGTTTATAACTTATATCATTATATGTATTCTTTGTTTTCGAGAATAATAGAATAAACACTCGCGTGCTTTTTATTTTATATCCAGTCCTGGTGTGCATACGATTTTGAGGATTGAGAGAGAGAGGAGGGAGGGGGGAGGAGGAGGAAGGAGGGAGGGGGGAGGGAGAAGGGAGGGAGGGAGGAGGAAGGAGAGAGAGAGAGAGAGAGAGAGAGAGAGAGAGAGAGAGAGAGAGAGAGAGAGAGAGAGAGAGAGAGAGAGAGAGAGAGAGAGAGAAGAGAGAGAGAGACAGACAGACAGACAGACAGACAGACAGACAGACAGACAACAGACAGACAGACAGACAGACAGAGACAGAGACAGAGAGAAAGAGAAGAGAGAGAGAAGAGAAGAGAGAGAGAGAGAGAGAAGAAGAAGAGAGAGAGAGAGAGAGAGAGAGAGAGAAGAGAGAAGATGAAATGATTTGGTTGCACATCGGCCTTGGGCCACAATACAATGCAGAGTAGATTTGGGAAAGCATCACGATATAAAGCAGTACATAAAACACAGTAATCAACATTCGCTACATATTCATGCGATTTTCAGTGTACATTAACATTTCTAAGGTAAAGATTAAATTCACTTTTGCTTGATTTCACTTCCCTAGTATTATCAGAATCCATATTTTGAGTACATACAAAAACTAGAAAAGGAGAGAGAGAGAAGAGAGAGAGAAAGAGAGAGAGAGAGAGAGAGAGAGAGAGAGAGAGAGAGAGAGAGAGGAGACAGAGAGAGACAGAGACAGAGACAGAGACAGAGACAGAGACAGAGACACAGAGACACAGAGACACAGAGAGACACAGAGAGACACACAGAGAGAGAGAGAGAGAGAGAGAGAGAGAGAGAGAGAGAGAGAGAGAGAGAGAGAGAAGAGAGAGAGAGAGAGAGAGAGAGAAGAGAGAGAGAGAGAGAGAGAGAGAGAGAGAGAGAGAGAGAGCAAATGCCACTTGTTCCGATTCATTTTACTTTTTTTCTTTCTTTAGAACGGTAAACAATTAACTTTTGTACAATACCTGTCGGTCTGTCTGTTTAACTGTCTGTCTGTCTGTTTAACTGTCTGTCTGTCGGTCTGTCGGTCGGTCGGTCGGTCTGCCTGCCTGTCTGTCGATTGGTCGGTCGGTGGGTTGGTCTGTCTGTCTGTATCTATCTGCCAGCCGTCAGTCGGTCGGTCAGTCGATATGTCTGTGTCAGTCGGTATGTCTGTCTCTGTCTGTCTTTCTCTGTTTGTCTATCCGTCTGTCTGTCTGTTGTCTGTCTGTCTGTCTGTCTGTCTGTCTGTCTGTCTGTCTGTCTGACTGTCTGTCTGTCTGACTGTCTGTCAGTCTGTCTGTCTGTCTGTCTGTCTGTCTGTCCTCTATCTCTCTCCTCTCTCTCTCTCTCCATCCCTCCCTCCCTCTCCTACCTCTTTTCTCTCTCTCTCTCTCCCTCCCCCCTCTCTCTCTACCCCCATCTCCCTCTCTCTCCCCCTCCCCACCTCCCTCTCTCTCTTTCATTCCGTTGACAGAGGTAAGTAAGAGAGAGAGTAGAGAGAGAGAGAGAGAGAGAGAGAAGAAGAGAGAGAGAGAGAGAGAGAGAGAGAGAGAGAGAGAGAGAGAGAGAGAGAGAGAGAGAGAGAGCTAACAAAACACAGCAGACCCAGCACAGACTGTGAACTTAAAGAGAAACGGAAGTAGGAAGTGGTCGGAAACCGCTGGTGATGAGTTCCTCTGACGTCACGGGGTTCAGGCCTGACGTTAAAGACGCCAGGCACGAAGGTGTGTCACGCACGGGTGGGCAGCTCTGGCAATGACCAGCAGAGTGAGTGTTCCAGAGTGTGAGGCGATAGTAGAGAGGCCTGGACTTTTTCTTTCTTTCTTTCTTCTTCTCCTGTTTACAGTTTCTGTTTGCGTTTTTTAGGTTTGTGTTTGCGTTTTGTGTGTTCTTTTTTTTTTTTTTTTTCCAACTTGCACCGGTGTCTGTTTGTCTGTTTGTGTGTGTGTGTCTGTTTGTGTGTTGTGTGTGTGTGTGTGTGTGTGTGTGTGTGTTGTGTGTGTGTGTGTGTGTGTGTGTGTGGTGTGTCTGTCTGTCTGTCTGTCTGTCTGTCTGTTGTATGTATGTATGTATGTATGTATGTATGTATTGTATGTAAATATGTACGTATGTATGTATGTCTGTATGTCTGTATGTCTGTGTGTATGTGTGTGTATGTATGTATGCATGTATGAAGTAGTATCTGTGTGTGTTTCTCCATGGATACATGTTGAAGAGAGAGAGAGAGAGAGAGAGAGAGAGAGAGAGAGAGAGAGAGAGAGAAAAGAGAGAGAGGAGAGAGAGAGAGAGAGAGAGAGAGAGAGAGAGAGAGAGAGAGAGAGAGAGAGAGAGAGAGAGAAGAGAGAGAGACAGACAGACAGAGACAGACAGACAGACAGACAGACAGACAGACAGACAGACAGACAGACACACACACACACAACACACACACACACAACACACACACATACACACACACACACGCACACACACGCACACAACACACATACACACACACACACTCACGTGCACACACAGACAGGCAGACAGATAGACAGACAGAGACACAGACACAGACAGGCAGACAGACAGGCTGATAGGAAGATAGAAAGAAAAAAGCTGAGGTGTTTAGAATGACATCTATCCTCTTTCGTTTTTATACCC
>CM060317.1:27244605-27246043 GCA_030674155.1 Stramonita haemastoma
CCCCCCCCAATTCCGCCCCCTTCCAACTCTTAACTCCCCCCTTCCCCAACCCCTGCAATTTCTCCAAAAAAAAAAGGGTTTTTTCTTTTTCTTTTTTTGTTGTTGCGCGCCCCCTTTTTAGTTTTGTCTTGGGACGGTTGGGGGGAGTTTTGGGAGGCCCAGTTTTAAAACTGTTTTTTTAATTTTTTTTTTTTTCCCGGTTGTTTTTCCCCCCCCGGTTTTTTTTTTCCCCTTTCTCTTTTTCCCCCCCTTGGCTTTTTATTTTTTTTTCCCCCCTTTTCCCCTTTTTCCCCCCTTTTTTTTCTCCCCTTTTTTCCCTTTTTTTCTCTCCCCTTTTTTTCCCCCCCCCCCCAAAAACCCCCCGGGGGGGGGGGGAAACCCAAAAAGCTCACACAACCCAAAACAAAAAACCAAAAATTTTTTTTTTAAAAAAAAAAATAAATAACAACCCCTTTCTCCCCCCCCCCCCCCCCCTACCCCCCCTTTTTTTTTAAACAAACCACCCCCATTTTTAACCCAACCCAAAACCCCCCCACCAAAAGTCACCAACCACCAAAACTCCCCCAAAAAAAAGGCCAAAAAAAATCAAACTTTTTTTTAATTTAACCCAAATTTTTAACTTCCCCCCAAAAAAAAAGGGGAAAAAAAAAAAATTTGAGTTAAAAGAAACCCTCCCCCCCCCCCCCCCTTAAGGGGGTGTTTTTAACCAAAAAATCCCCCCCTTTCCCCCAAAAACCCGCAATTTCTTAAAATCCATTAAAATGTTTTAATAGGGTTTTTTATTTGGGGTGTTTTTGGGGGGGGTTTTTGAGTGGGGGGTTGGGGGGTTTGGGTTGGGGGTTTTATTTTTCTTTTTTTTTCCTTTTCTTTTTTCCCCTTCCCTTTCCCCTTTTTTCCTCTTTTCTCCCCGAAGCTCCCCCAATTTATGAGCCCCGGTTAAAAAAGGGGTAAGGTGTTTCCAAAGGGGGGATGGTTTTGGAATTTTGTTTTATGGAGGGAGTGGGGAAAAAAGTAAAAGGGGGTGCCCAAAGGGGGAAAAAATTTTGGATTTTTTGCGGCAAAAAAAAAAAAAGGGGGGCCCAGGGGGTTTTTTTTTTTTTTTTTTGTTTTTTGTTGTTTTGTTTTTTGTTGTTGTTTTTGTTGTTGGAAAAAATTTTTTTTTTTTTTTTTTTTTTTTTTTTTTTTTTTTCTTTCTGAATGCTTCGCTTTTTCTCGATTTTCTTGAATTCTTCTTGCATTTGCATCTTGAAATTCTCTTTTGAGTTTTTATCTTTGGAATTTCCTTTTGCAATTCTTCATCTTTCTTCTTCTTTCTTCTTCTTTTCGGTCCTTTTTCTTCTTTTTCTCTTCTTCTTCTCTTTCTTCTTATCTCTCTTCTTCTTCTTCTCTCTTCTTCTTTTTTAAAAAAACAAAAAAAAATTTTTGGGTTAAAAAAAGG
>CM060317.1:27253643-27263643 GCA_030674155.1 Stramonita haemastoma
ATTCTTCTTTGCATTCTTCTTTGCATTCTTCTTTGCATTCTTCTTCTTCTTCTTCTTCTTCTTCTTCTTCTTCTTCTTCTTCTTCTTCTTCTTCTTCTTCTTCTTCTTCTTCTTCGCATTCTTCTTCGCATTCTTCTTCTTTGCATTCTTTGCATTCTTCTTCGCATTCATTGCATTATTTGCAATTCTTCTTCGCAGTTCTTCTTTGCAATTCTTCGTTTTTGCCATTCGTTTTCGTTTGCTGCTTCTTCTTTTTCACTGTCTCATCATACAGTGTTTGCAGTACTCCCAGTGAAAGCTGATGACTTTGCAGGCACTCCAGAGTCAGAGTCAAAAATACTGTAAGCAAAAAAATTAGTCTATATTTAAAAAAATCAAACTCAAAAGAGTGCATGCTGCGAAGATGGGACCGACCTTAAGATGGCTGTTTTGTTACAAAACGCTGGAAGACCGACCAACCTGAAGAAAACTGTTCTCTCGACTTCATCTGGATAATGTTACCGATTGATTGATTGATTAATTGATTGATTGATGTGCAGCTTGATTTCCCATATCGTCTATAAACTGGACGCTCTTCTCTGCAGCAACAATGCATGGACAGCATCTCCACGTGTCCTGCCCTTAGCTGTTCAGGACCAAGGCTACCTTCGCCTGGCTGTCTTGATCTCACGCCAAACCTTTAAAAGCACGTGACAACATAAGCCAATGGTAAGAGAGATTTTGGTATCCTGTTTTGCACCTGGAAAGTAGAATACGTTTTCAGGGAGTCTGGCCCTGTTTGAGTTTTTAAAACTTTTATTATGATGCCTTAAGCGATCATAGACTGATATGTTTTCTAATTGATATACGTTACCAAGCCAGTTGATATGAAAACTCTTAATGCAGGATTGGAAAAGGAATCCAAGCATCTTGTCAACTTTGGCAAGTTTATTAAATTTCCATGTCAGGTATAGTGTGACGCCATTTTTAAAAGAAATGTCACTATTTTAAAGCTTTAGTGACTTAGTGACGCGCATGTGTGTACGTATGCATGCATTTGCTTATTTGCTTCATGTGTACACACATGCGCGCGCGCGGTGCGTGTGTCCATATTTTCAGGTATGTTTATCTCATTCACAGTCACTACAAGCCTGATCGAGAAGACCAAAGAAGAAAAAAAAAGAACAGCAAAATAATTTAAGCACACGGTTTGCTTAAAGTGTTACCAGAAGAAGGCTTCATTGCAACCTTAAAGATACAACCAAAAGAGAACTTGTAACAAGGCATTTGCTAACTAGCTCGTGTCCAACACGCGTGCACGCAGATAATGCATATTCATGAGCTGAAGCCTGAGACACTGTGATCCTAGAGACATGGAAGCTAACCTCTTTCCATCACCTATATATAACCGACTGTTTGGCCTAGATTACACACACACACACACACACACACACACACACACACACACACGCACGCACACACACACACACACACACACACACACACACACACACACGCACGCACGCATGCACGCACGCACACTGAGTAACACACACACACTGAGTAACACACACACACACAAATATACACACATACACTAACACACACACACACACACACACACACACACACACACACACACACACACACACACACACACACACACACACGATCTAATACACACACACTGAGTAACATACAACACACGCATACACACATACACCCGCACTGAGTCATACACACACACTAATACACACACACTGAGTAACACACACACACACACACACACACACACACACACACACACACACACACACACACACACACACACACACACACACACACAACAAACAAACAAACAAAACGCCCGCGCGCACTCGAATACATGGGTGCATGGATATGTATTTGCACTACTGCACCTCTGGGTGTATGTGTCCATATACATTTATCCTCAAAACAACTTTTTACTTAGCAGGTTAGGCCAAAAAGAAAAATACATTAAGAAGACCATGGTTCTTTTTAATTTCTTTTACAACTTAATAAACCCAATTCCCCAGTTAGCACCCTCCGTACATGCACGCAGACAATGGATATTTATGAGCTGAAACCAGACTGAAAGGGAGTGGTAGTAAGGACTGTAAACATACCTTTCCCCTCACCTACATACAACATACCGTGTGTCTAGCCTAGATCGTTAGCGCAGTGTAGTGCAAAGTTTCCAACATCGAGCTTTTACAGAGTATACCTTCCTTCTCTAAGCCCACTCTGTTATTTCACCCAATGGATCAGTATTAAGAGCTAACATCTCCTAACGGACTACTTCTCGCTACTCTTAGCCTAGAAAAAACTAGTTGTTTTGTTTTGCAGATTTGCACTGTCAGCATCAAGGGTGGCTGTTGTTGCTGTTGTTACGTTTCTTGTTGTTGTTGTTGTTGTTGTTGTTGTTGCTGCTGTTGTGGTTGTTGCTGCTGTTGTTGTGGTTGTTGTTGCATATACAATAGCTGAATACCCTTGGAGTCAGACAAAATAGTTATTCCCTCTGACTCACACATTCCAGTTTAGAATCACAGTGAGACTGTAAGTACACATATGATGAAGTGTTTGACTGTATGACTCGGTTCAAGTACCTTGCTACCCATTTCTAACCCTAGGGGATTTGTATTCAAATTCACAACGGACGGGATAGCTCAGTGGTCAGAGCACTTGCCTTCACCAAGCTAAGGTTAAGCAGCATCTAGCGTGGTTACCAATGGTCCCTACGAAAATCTTCTATCAATCGTAAAAAAAACGTAAACTTAAATGGTACGGGCATATCACAAGATCAAAAGGACTAGCAAAAACAATACTACAAGGCACTGTCCAACGAGGAAGAAAAAGAGGCAGACCAAAGAAGAGATGGGAAAACATCAGTGATTAGACAGGCCTAGAACTCAACAAAACCCTGAGAAAGGCAGAACAGAGAGAGGAATGGAGGGAACTGGTTGTCAAGTCTTCATGGGTGCCTCCACGGTCACCAAACTAATGGATAGATAGATAGATGATAGATAGATAGATAGATAGATAGATAGATAGATAGATAGACAGACAGATAGATAGATAGATAGATAGATAGATAGATAGATAGATAGATAGATAGATAGATAGATAGATAGATAGATAGATAGATAGCGTGGTTACCAATGGATGGGTGGCCGTTTGTGAGCCTTGGTTTCAGTCAGTCCCCCGGTTACCCAATCTAGACATGGATACCATCCTTCTTTAGGGTCAGGGAAGGTAAAGCAGTGATAGAGGTGAGATGGGTGCCACCATCAATAAGCTTTTGGGCGAGTCATTTTCAAGATGCTGCTGGGCAGTGCATCACACTACTTGCCACGGACCAAGTCTTGCCAGTCTATTGTGTTGTGAGCCATAGCTGCAGTCTCAGATCTAATCATTAATCAAAGGTGCCACTGTGCAAGACTAGTTAATTTTCATACATACTACACTGCATCTTTTTAGAATTTGACATATTCAGTTACAAGAAATCAGAAAGGAGAGACCAAGAGATTTAAAAAAAAAAGTGTGATGATTTTTTTTATGTCCATAGTAGAGGTATCTGGCTGTAAGGGTCATTGCTTCTACTGGGTTCCTTTTGGGTTTTGGAATTAAAACAACCTGTTTATTATGACGATGATACGACGCGCAACAGCGCTGCTGAATTCATTATGTCATATTTCTCTGATGTTACTTTAAACGAATTCTGTAAAGTTATTTGTTTGCATTGCCCCTTATAACAAAAATCATTCGCCGCAGTTAAAATAGCATTATTTGACATGCCAGCGTTAACTTCATTCTTTTATTTTGATCTCAGTTTTATTTGTAAGACCAGTATATACGAAACATTCATACAATCTGATAATCAGTTTTATTTTCGTATTGCCATTATTGATGGAATGAAATTTTAAGCAACTTGCAAAAACCCAGCTTTGTTTTAGCATAAGGACAGAAATGTGTATAGAGAAAGAGAAACAGAAATTCATACATGCGGGAAAGAGAGTTAGACAGATAGGTAAAGACACAGATGGTAGAAATGAATTTTTATGTTCATTCTGCTTATTCACGTTTGTTAATTGTTTTTGCTCGTTACATCCTTTATTTTTTTTTCTGTAAACGGTTGGCGTAAAGTAAAAGTACACGAGAAAAGGAGAATAGAAGATAGACAGAAGATAGATAGATATATAGACAGAAAAGATAGATAGATAGATAGATAGATAGATAGATAGATAGATAGATAGATAGATAGAAGAAGAGATCCATTAATAGAAAGATAAATAGAGATAGATAGCTATGTAGTAGATAGATAGAGAGGTAGGAGATAGACAGATAGATAAAGATAGAAGATAATAGATAGATAGATAGATAGATAGACAGACAGATAGATGGAGAGATATAGAGATAGAATAGATAGAGAGAGAGACAGACAGAGAGAGAGAGAGAGAGAGAGACAGAGACAGAGAGAAGAGAGAGGGGGGGGGGGAGCAGACAGACGACAGACAGAAATAGAGATAGAGAAACAAAGACAGAAAAGACGGACAGAAGACAGAGACAAAAAAACAGCAAACCCCCCAACAAATAAACAAACAGACTAACAGACAGCACGGACACAGACAAACAAAACAAAAACAAACAGTACAGACAAACAAAACAACGACAAACAAATCAGACAAACAAACAAACAGGACAAACAAACAAACAGACAGACAAACAAACAGACAAACGAAGAAAAAAAGGCGACACTTTTGAGACAAAGGCGCATGGCAGAAAGAAAGAAGGTCAACTTTTGGTGGAGGTAATCAGTCTTTGTTTGGCTTCATCCCAATTTCTTTCTTTTCTTTTTTTTGGGGGGGATCAGCCTTTTGCTTCAACATTTTGGTTCTTGTCATTATTTCCTTTCTTTAAGAGTGGAGAGAGAGAGAAAAAGAGAGGAAGAAGGGACACAGATAGAGAAAGACTGTGATGGGGAAACCATAGCAGATGCCTTTTGTCTGACGTCACCCCTGTTATTCTTTGTGATAGTGACGTTAGTCACGTACGTACGCTCGTCAAGCACGTGCAATCGTCAGTGCAGTTCCCGGAAACATTTTGTTCGCATGGCGTGTCTTGTTGAGACGGAAGTGAATAGTTCTCTGTTTTCTTTTTTTGTTGTTTTTTTTTTTTGTGTTTTGTGTGTGTGTGGTATGTGTGTGTGTGTGTGTGGGTGGGGTGGTGTTATGTTGGTTTGGTGTTTCTCTCTCTCTTTCTTCTTCTCTCTCTTCTATCTCTCTTCTCATTCTTTCATCCTCTGTTCAGTCGTCCTGCTCTACTTTCCCTCGTTGTCTCTGTCGTTGTCGTGTGTGTGTGTGTGTGTGTGTGTGTGTGTGTGTGTTGTGGGTTTGTGGTTGGCTGGTGCTGTGTGTGTGTCTTTAACTGTCTGTCTGTCTGTCTGTCTGTCTGTCTGTCTGTTCGGTCGGTCTTCCTTGTTATCTCTTTCTTCTCATTTGCGGTCTTTCTGTCTCTGTCTGTCTACGTTTTTGTTTGTTCTGTGTCTGTCAGTCTGTTTCTCGGTCTTCCTTGTTGTGTCTTTCTCTCTGATTCGTTGGTCCTTCTGTCTTTGTGTTTCTGTCTACGTCTTTGCCTGTTTGTCTCTGTGTTTCTGTCAGTCTCTTTCTCTGTTTGCTCATGTTTTTCCTTTTCTTTTTCTTATCATGTTTTCATGTGTGTGTATGTGTAAGAGTGTGTGTGTGTGTGTTGTGTGTGTGTGTGTGTGTGTGTGTGTGTGTGGTGTGTGTGCGTGTGTGCGTGTGTGCGTGCGTGGATGAGTGAAAGAGGAGAGAGAGAGAGAGAGGGGAGAGAGGAGAGAGAGAGAGAGAGAGGAGAGAGAGAGAGAGGAGAGGAGAGAGAGAGAGAGAGAGAGAGAGAGAGAGAAGAAGAGAGAGAGAGAGAGAGGAGAGAGAGAAGACGAGAGAGAGAGAGAGGAGAGACAGGACAGACAGACAGACAGAGACAGAGAGCAGAGACAGGAGAGAGAGGAGAGAGAGAGAGATAGAAGAGAGAGAGAGAGAGAGAGAAGGAGGAGAGAGAGAGAGAGAGAGAGAGAGTCATACTTAGGTACTTTCGCCGAAAAGTGCATGAAGTATTGATCCACGCTTTCCATAAGAAAGTGAAAGTCGGGGGAAACTGCCCCTGTCACAAAGCTATCAATAGCTACCTTGTTTTTTTTTCTTTCCAACAACAAACCACTAACTTCTTAAATATATACAGCAAGGAAGATCAATTCTTTGATATAGAATCATATATATGTTTGATATATTTAATACAAATTTGTTTCAATAAAATTAAAAGGAAACAAAGCAAAACAAAAAAGACAAAAAAATCCTTCTAGCACATGGTTCATTTTATAAATGCAGTTTCATTTAAACAAAAGCGAATAAGAAACCAAAGCAAGAGATTAATTAAAACCTTAGAGGATATTTTTTATTTTCTGTATTTTTTTTATTTTCTGGATACACAGTTTTGCTCAAACAAAATCAAAAGAAAAAGGAAAACAAAACAATCACAAAAAACTACCCCAAAATTAAAAAAAGAAAGAAAGAAACAGAAAACAAAAGCTAACAAAAGATCTCAGAGCTTCACTAGTTCTTTTCTCACTGTCAGAACAAAACATGTCAACGTTCTTACGTGTTCACTGCAAAGTGTGCTAATTATTCATTCACCAGTGGTTGTTGTGTGTTGTGTGTGTGTGTGTGTGTGTGTGTGTGTGTGTGTTGTGTGTGTGTGTGTGTGTGTTGTGTGTGTGTGTGTGTGTGTTGTGTGTGTGTGTGTGTGTGTGTGTGTGTTGTGTTTGGTGTGTGTGTGGGTGGTCTGTATGTGTGTGCGTGGCGCGCGCGCGCGCGTGCGTGTCTGCATATGTGTGCGTTGCGCGCACACATGCACGTGCAAACAAACAATGGACTCGTATGACCCGGATCCAAATATAGACTACAAAAGTACAAAGCACGGTAAACATATTTCTTTGCCAAACTGTAACCATGGATATAGAGTTGTTGACAGACTAAGCCCATTCCTTTGAGTATTGGAGATAGTCCTTTATTCCCCAAAGGGCCCGTCAGTATAAATAGCGTCCTCACCTCCTCGAAATTATGTGCTTAGAATTCCCTCTTTTCCTGCCTCGCTTTGTTTTTGCCTTGTTCCTTTTTTTTTCCCTGCTGCTTCCTTCTTGTCTATTTTCTGCATTTGTGGTCCATTCTCTTGTCCCTTTTCCCCCCCAGAAAGACTTAAAAGATAACAATTCTCTCCAACGCCGAAGTTGGATATGCTAGGCCTGACTTGTCAGGCACTTAACGACAGTGCAAAGCATTTTTACCTCATAAAACAGACAATAGTTGCTGTCTGAGTGTACGAGAGGGATAAAGAAGATGGTCTTTTGTATTTCAAAGAACAATATAACACGGTAGAGGAGACTTTTTACATGTATAGGGTCGGATGAAAGGTGTTTTTTTTTCCAGTGTTGTGAAATACTTTGTCGAATCTTTTAGAAGAGGGGTTTATAGTTGCTGAAATGTAACTATCAGGATATATGCAGAGCTGGTGTCTTAATTCACAAGAGCAACTACTGGAATGTCAAAGTCTTCTTCCTTTCAAAAAAAACTGAACACACAAATTAATATGGTAAGGATTATAATATATCAAAACCAAATCAACACATTTAATTGATAACACAAGTAACAAAATGGTGGGAAAAAATCAACAACAACAGCAACAAACACATAAAAAACCTAACAGCAATGACGATAACAGCAATGGCGATACTTTAAAAAGAAAACAACATCTACGAAAAAACAGTGTGCTCAATATCTGGCATTTGTCTTAGAGGTCAGGATTAAAATATTATAGATCGAGGTTTACCAGCCAGAATGGTATACTATGGTCTATATAGTATATCAATGTACCATTCTTCCTGGAAACCCTCGAAATGTACTGGTCCATTTCTTCAAACTGGGTGTCGGTATTTTTCATTAAGTAATATAGTCAATCGAATTTTGTTTGTGAGAAACAAAAACTTTAATGTTGTTACTTTCCATTTTGACATATGTGCAGTTGTGTTTTCTCTCTCTCTCCATCTCTGTCTCCGTCAGACTGTTTTTCTATTTGTCTGTCTGTCTGTTTGTCTGTCTCTTGGTGTGTGTATGTCTCTCTCTCTCACACAGAACACAGCATAACCTACCCATCCCCGAACACAGACACCCACACACCGCAAAACAACACACTCACACACATATGCACACACAGAGATACACACACACACACACACACACACACACACCACACACACACACACACACACACACACACACCACACACACACACACACACACACACACACACACACACACACACGCACACACGCACACACAAACACACACCCAAACACACACACACACACATACTCTAAAGGATTGATCTGTTCCTCTGGGATCAATCCAGCATCATGCACGTGAGCACGACCCAGCCATCAGCTTTTATGGTCCTGCAATGAAAATGAAGTCACGTAGCACACTGAATTCTTCCGTACTTCCTGCACTGCAATCACTGTTTTTTATCTGACGCTGACTTTCCTTCACAGTCCATATATGGAGTCCGTACGTAGCACCCTGAAGTCTTCTCTTGTTGTTGAACTGCAAAAATCATCTTTTTTCGGATCCTGACTATCCTCTCTACAGTCCTGCAACGAAGTCACGTAGTACACTGAATTCTTCTGTACCTCATGAACTGCAATAATTTTTTTTTTTATCCTGACTTTTCTCCACAGTCCATACATGAAGTTACGTAGCACACTGAAGTCTTCTGTGGTTCTTGCACTGCAATTTTTTTTCTGACTATCCTCTCTACAATCCTGCAACGAAGTCACGTAGCACACTGAATTCATCTGTACTTCCTGCTCTGCAATCGTGAAGTCACGTAGTATCCCGAATTCTTCTGTAGTTCCTGAACTGAAATAATTATCTTGTTTATCCTGACTTTCCTCTCTACAGTCCTGCAATGAAGTCACGTAGCACACCGAATTCTTCTGTACTTCCAGCACTGCAATAATTATCTTTTTATTCAAATATCCTCTCTACAGTCCTGGAATGAAGTCACTTACTATCCTAAATTCTTTTCTGGTTGCTTAACTGCAATAATTATCTTTTTTTTGAAATCCTGAATATCTTTTTTAAAGTCATGAAATGACGTCACGTAGCGTCCTGAAGTCATCTGTACTTCCTTTACTGCAATCATCATCTTTTTTTGTTTTCTGATTTTGACTTTTCTCTCTACAGTCCAATATTTCATTGGTTGCAACACTTTACCTTTTTGTGGGCTTTTATCAAAAGAGCAATATATATATATATATATATATATATATATATATACATATATATATATATATATATGTAACAGAGTGCAGATATTTGATCTGCCGCGACTCTGTACGACTCTGTACAACTTCTCGGCGACGACAGCACGGTCAGACAGTGGGAATGTGGCCTCTAAAAAGAGGCTGCATAAATACTACATTTTACCGCTACGGGCAAAGTGCATGCAGAGGTCGGCTTTCGACCACCCCCAACGATTCAGAACGTCGCACAATTCACAGGTGTGGAACCAAACGTTGTACCCACGTCGCTGCGATTGGCAGTTCCGCTCGCAAGGGAAGTAATCTAATTACCGCCCTGCCACATCCACCACCGCTGATTTTGTGCCGCGTCCCGAGGCACAGTGGGTACTGACCAGCGTATTTGACGCTCAAGTCAGTAGCCCTAAGTTCTTTCCATCCTGTCGGCGACGCCACTTTGTAACAGAGTGCAGATATTTGATCTGCCGCGACTCTGTACAACTTCTCGGCGACGACAGCACGGTCAGACAGTGGGAATGTGGCCTCTAAAAAGAGGCTGCATAAATACTACATTTTACCGCTACGGGCAAAGTGCATGCAGAGGTCGGCTTTCGACCACCCCCCAACGAT
>CM060317.1:27281143-27288643 GCA_030674155.1 Stramonita haemastoma
GAGGCTTTCAACTTTGCTAATCCAATTAACCTCGTTAGAAAATTAGAGTTGACTCTCTGTCTCTCTGTCTCTCTCTCTGTCTCTCTCGTCATTTGTTGCTTTGAGCAGATTGGTAATGGCAGGACAGTTTGTCCAGATATATTTTTCATTCTATTACAAAAGGAAAATATTGTTGACCCAAGTGCTTTCTTGACTCGCTGTTACGATCAGATATATACTTAATATGCATGTTTTTATTAGACATCATTTTTGTTCTTTAGTAGCTGTATCATGGTTGATTTCAGGTTTCAATCATGAAATGGAATAATTGTGTTCTTTCTCTTTAATCGTTGATAATAGTTACTCGTTTATGCATTTGCATTGCTAATAATATGAATGAATCCATTGCCGAACCCCAAGCCCAACAATGTATTATGGTCCAAGGCCAATGTACATTAAATCATTTCAGTGTTCAGTGTTCAGTGTTCTCTGTCTCTCTCTGTCTTTGTCTCTCTCTCTCTCTCTGTGTTTCTGTTTCAGTCCGTTTTTCAGTCTGTCTTTGTCTTGTAATCTTCTCTCTCTGCTCCTCTCTTTTTCCTGTGCCTCCCTGTCTTTGTCTCTCTGTCTGTCTCTTTTTATCTGTCTCTGTCTGTCTGTCTGTCTGTCTGTCTGTCTGTCTGTCTGTCTGTCTGTCTGTCTGTCTGTCTGTCTCTCTCTCTGTCTCTCTCTCTCTCTCTCTCTCTCTCTCTCTCTGGCTCTCTTCCTGTTTTAGGGGCAGATGCACGCACACGTGTGCGTGTATTTATGTGTTTCCTGGTCTACTGATTTGTTTTGTAGTTTATCTGTTCTTCTCATTTCCTTTCCAGGTATATCTGGGCGTTTATATGAAGGTAGTTAGTTTTGTTTTATTATCATTATTATTATTATTATTATTATTATTATTATTATTATTATTATTATTATTATTATCATTATTATCATCATCATCATCATCATCATCATCATCATCATCATCATCATCATCATCATCACCATCATTATTATTATTATTATTATTAATATCAATATTATTATTATTATTATTATTATTATTATTATTATTATTATTATTATTATTATTATTATTATTATTATTAATCTCTTTCTCTCTTTATACTACACAAAGTATCTTGTTAGCAACCTTGAGGTGGTAATAAAGTTGTCAGGTGTTTTTTTCTTTTTCTTTTACTTTGAGTCAAGAACCTACTGTGTAAAGTACACACACACACACACACACACACACACACACACACACACACACAAACACACACACACACACACACACACACACACACACACACACACACACACACACACACACACACACACAGGTGTCGAGATAATATCAGATTGTAAGGTGAAATAGTGGAGGAAATGAAAAGGAATTGGGCATTTTGATCAACAATGAACGACAAAACATCACCACACCCACACCCTCACCCATCATCATCATCATCATCATCATCATCATCATCATCATCATCATCATCATCATCATCATCATCAATCATCATCATCATCATCATCAATCATTAATCATCATCATCATCATCATCATCATCATCATCATCATTCATCATCATCATCATCATCATCAATCATCAATCATCATCATCATCATCATCATCATCATCATCATCATCATCATCATCATCATCATCATCATGATGAACGCCATCCCTGAGTGGTGAAAAGACAGTTGGATTTCAATCCCAAGCGTCCATCAAGTTCTAGGTTCGAATCAGTGCGGCGTTTGGAATGTGTGCAACTAACGTTACGGCCAGGGACAATCAGATGTCTGATGTCCAACACGATCAGCATTGTCTCGCACGGTGAGTAATCCTTCGGATGAGACTATAAACCGAGGCCCCGTATGCGAACGTACGCAGAACATTTTGCACACACATTAAATCCTTTCCGCTTTTCGTAAGAGTAGGCCATCGTGTGCCGATGGGGACAGATAACATTTACAAAACTGCATACACACGGGGACTGGATGTAAAAAAAAGCATAAGAGTGCTTATCCCATTATCCTCGATATAAAAGAATAAAATAAAAATAGATACAAAATAATCCAACTGCGGTGTCTGATAAATCACGGGTGGGGGTGTTTACAATCTGCTAGACCAATGTCGTGGGCAGACCTGCCATTGCCGGTATTCCCTTCGTGTATTATATATATATATATATATACATGCAGAGAATCAAAAGACTATACACGTTTAAGATCCCGTAATTCCTGTCAGTATTTGCCGGGTTACGGAAACACACACATACTCAGTATACATCTCGCAAGTCGAAATGCGGCTAGATTCATGGTGGGCAAAAACGATCGCATTCGCAAAGTTTCCCCACGGGTCAACCTCGAAGCTCTAGTCGAAGAACGGGAGGGAAACATGTGTTTTCATGCGAGACATAGACACGGGGGTTAGAAGATAAACGACAAGAAAAGAAAACAAGAATAAAGGAAGTAAAAAAGCCGTATGGTTGCAAGATATAACAATCATTCGATGTACCTGCTTATCATAAATGAACAAGTCTACAAACACCTCAGATGAAACACACACACACACACACACACACACACACACACACACACACACACACACACACACACACACACACACACACACACACACACACACACACACACTTTTACACACAAGATTTCACTCTTCTTTTCCGGTTTTTAGTTTTTTGGCATTGGTTTCATCAGAAAGTTTCTACCTATTCTTGTGCAAAAAGGTAGATCTAGTATGTATTCACTTGTTGAAAGACTTGATGATTTGATATTCTTCTTACTTTTCCCTCCCGTGTCCACACCTGTCAATATTAGTTTTGAGGGACTTCTCCATATGACAGTGATTGCCCGTGTCAACGCCTATGTGTTATCAATGTTGACACACCTGGTGATGTGACACTGATGGCGTGTTTTCAGCTAGTCTGTCTTGCCAACATACTGGGACTCCTATACTCCACACACTCACGCATGGAACAAGCGACAACCAATGAGAATGTGTGGGTGTGACCCCTTGAGCCAATGAGAACCATGGATCAATCCCTACACGTCAACGGGGTCACATGATTATCTGAAGCCGTGCTGGTCCTCCTCTGGGCTGTATATAACTAGCAGCCCTCCACGTGATTGGCATAATAGTGAGTTTCATCTCATCTTCTTGCTTCATACAATTTCTACAAATTGTGACATTTTTGGGTGGCCCAAGGTGCTGAGGTGGGAGAGCTTGCGGGAGCGTGGGACCTCCGACTTCCTGGTTCGCGGCTGCAAGTCCTGATATCAGCTTTGCTGGAAAGGACTATAATCCTACTAAAAGAAGAAGAAGTGATTGGCATATTGCGTTTGCCAAAGCTACTAAGAAGTGGAGGACTCTCTCGAACCCAGTCCTAGCGAATGCAACAACTTGACAACTGGACTACTCCAAGTCATCAGGGATAGGCCTACTTTTTCCTCGCAAGCAACTCAGCTACACAGCAAGAATGACGAGGGCAGTTTCCTGCACCACGGCAGCTAGCCGCCATCACTACAGAATGCTGCTTTCTTTCTGCAGAGGGACCCTTGCTGAACGTGGAAGAAAAATCAATTTTTTTCTTTGGCAGAGACATGCCGCTTCCCCCCCACAGATGTCGTGTGGCCCTCATCAGACGCCGGGCAAGGCTACTGCAGAGTGTTGCCAAAGCTTCTGCTTCTCCTGGACAGAAGAAACAGGGGATAAAGAAGGCAAAGAGGGTGCTTTTCTCCAGGATGTGTACCAAGTACCTATTCCAACGGCATCATACTTTCGACCGTTACCCCTCTGAGGACGGATGGGCCCTGGGTATGAAGCTCCATCACTTCATGGTATGAACCTGCCCGCTGTCCGACAACAGAAAGACACTCGGTCTAACGTGCCCCAGTCAGTCGGGCTGCACGAAACTGCTGCTTGCCCCCTACGTGAAGAAGAAAAAGAAGGCCGCTGCTGTCCCGCCAGTCGTCTCCTGCACACCTGCTGCACAGCAGCTGCTGCCCTGTTGGCCTTGGTACGTTTACCGCTGCAGCGTGGAGCCTAGCACCAGCCGCAGTCATCCCTGCATCCATCCCAAGGACTTGGATATATACTTGTTTGTGCCTTGCTTCATCCCTGCATCCATCCCAAGGACTTGGATATATACTTGTTTGTGCCTTGCTTCTCTTCCCGATCTCCTCCTGGGAAGGCTGGATAATACTGTTTGTGCTGCTTTCCTTCATCTTGGAATTACTTGTTTGTGCCTGCCTCTCTTCCCGAATCTTCACTTCTTGGGAAGTGCTGATAATACTTGTTTGTGCCTGCCTCTCTTCTCAATCTTCACTTCTTGGGAAGTGCTGAATATATACTTGTTTGTGCCTGCCTCTCTTCTCAATCTTCACTTCTTGGGAAGTGCTGGATATATGCTTGTTTGTGCCTTGCCTGTCTTCTCAATCTTCTCTTCTTGGAAGTGCTGGATATATGCTTGTTATGCCTTGCCTGTCTTCTCATCTTTGTTCTTGGGAAGTGCTGGATATATACTTGTGTGTGCCTGCCTCTCTTCCCGATCTTCTCCACTCCCTGGGAAGTGCAAGCAAGTACTGCAAGTGGATTACATTTTTCACTGGTATTGAAGATTGGATCCAACTGTGATGTGATGTAACGAACTATATTGTGAGCTCCAAGTGGACTATTCGTCATTTCTCACCCCGTCTTTAAGAAAGTGTTGCTTGCACCTGATGTATAGCAAGCCCCAGTGGGTTACTGATGTTACTCACAGTGTTGTGAGCCCCGAGTGGATTACTGACCTTATTCGACCTTATTCACCCGTATTCAAGAAAGCCTCGAACTCGGGTCTGAAAACTACCAAATTTTTTTGTTTGGATTTTCTGAAATAAATAGAAAATCTAAACTGACCTTGCTCTTTGTTCTTCTTGATGTGCTCGTAAGAAAGAGAGACTGACTGTATGTGTGTGTGCGCGTGTGTGTTTGTGCATGCATGTTCTTTTGTGTATACGTGTTTGTGGGTAGATGCATGTGCATACGTACTGGAGTAAATGGGGGTGGATGGGTATGTGTTCGCACGAGTTCGAAAGAATTGTGAGAGACAAGCCCTGGGCTGAAAGACTTGAGAAAGAAAATGGCAGGATGGTTAAGATATTTGCCTGACAACGAAGTAAAGCGCTAGTGTAACAGAGTGCAGATATTTGATCTGCCGCGACTCTGTACAACTTCTCGGCAACGACAGCACGGTCAGACAGTGGGAATGTGGCCTCTAAAAAGAGGCTGCATAAGTAGTATATTTTACCGCTATGGGCAAAGGGCATGCAGAAGACAGCTTTCGACCACCCCCCAACGATACTGAACGTCGCACAATTCGCAAGTGTGGACCTAACGTTAGATCCACGACGCTGCGATTGACAGTTCCGATGGCATGGGAAGTAATCTAATTACCGCCCCGCCACACTAGGTTCTGGGTTTGATTCCCAGCCTTACTCTTTCTTCCCAGTGTGACGATGAAATCGAACTGAAGGTTAAAGTCATTCGATTGAGACGATAAACCAAAGGCCCCATGTGCGAATGCAGGCAGAACATCTTGTGCACACATTAAAAACCTTTTCCGCCTTTCAGAAGAGCAGGCCATGGTAGGAGCGGATGACAAAAAAAAAACAAAAAAAACTAGCATGCGCACAGGTGTCGAGTTCCGAGTTCCGAGTTCTCTCTCTCTTCTTATTTTTGTTTTTCTCTTTTCGTTGTTTTTTCCCTTCTTTTTCTTTTTTCTCTTTTGAAAAAAAATCTTTCTGTTACTATGTATCTCCTTCTTTTCTCCTTTCTTTCAATTTTGACCTTTGTGTTATTGTTGGTTTTGGTTTTCTTTATGGTAATGTTATTAGATTATATTTAGGTTATTTTTTGTGCAATTGTTTGTTTTTGTTGGAATTTTTGATGTTGAATTTTCTGTATATTTAATTGGTCATTTTATTTGCTTGCTTGATTGTTCTTGTTTTTGTTTTGCTCCTGTGCTCCTTGGAAAATATTGCCATATGGTAACTGATTTAGTGGATAAAGGAGTTATATATATATATATATATATATATATATTTATTTATTTATTTATTTATTCATTCTTCTTCTTCTTCTTCTTCTTCTTCTTCTTCTTCTTCTTCTTCGCAATTCTTCTTCTTCTTTGCAATTCTTCTTCTTCTTCTTCTTTGCAATTCTTCTTCTTCGCAATTCTTCTTCGTCTTCGTTAACTCCTACACTAACTAAATATTATCTTTTGTGTCGCTTTTTTCGGTCAGTATCTTTGTCTTTCTTTTCTTCCTCTCCGGACAATGGGCTGTATTATTTCTCTTTAGCACATGAGAGCAGACGAATGAAGCATTGTGTTTGATGTTTTGCATCATCTGGGAGAACTGGCGTTTTCTCTTCTCTTTTTTACTCTGTCTGTCAATGTGTCTGTCTGCCAATGTGTCTGTCAGCAAATGTGTCTGTCTACCTGTCTGCCAATATGTTTGTTAATTTGTCTGCCTGTCTGTCAATGTGTCTGTCTGCTTGTCTGTCAATATGTCTGTCTGCCTGTCTGTCAATTTGCCTGTCTACCTGTCTGTTTTTTTGTATTGGTTTCCTCTTCCTTCCGTCCTAGAGTCTTATTATTTTTTACCTTTTGGGGTAAACCTTATTTCTGTCTCGTCTGGTTTTTTTGTTGTTGTGTATGTGACTGTTTGGCATTGTCAATATTTTGGCCCCAGTGGGAAAAGACTGTTATTTTGCACTAGTTTGTACAGGTAGATTTTTTTTATTGTGTCATGTTAGAATTCAGATTCAGTTGGGATTTGGGAATACAGGAGGAGTAAGGGGGGGGGGGGGGGGGTTGGGTTGTTAGGGCGGGATAGCCTAGTGGTTAAAATGTTGAGCTCGTGACTTGATGGTGTAGGTTTGAGCCATCTTCCAGAATTTTGTTCGAAGGGATTTTTTTTCTCCCAGGAGTTAAGATCACTAGCACTGATTTCACTTTCCCGAAGGAACTATGAATAGAGCTACTAACCGAAGTCCCGTGCAACCCATTCCGCCTCTAATAAGAGTAGGCCATTGCAGTCCAGTATACACGGATGACGGTATTGATAAAGGAATAATAACGTATGCTCACTGGAGTCGTTTTTAGATAGCAGCCCCGAAGTCGGAAGGCGGTTACCTTAAAATAGGTGGCAAAACGGTCGCATACGCAAAATCTCACCATCAGTAAAACTTGGAGCTCTAGCTGAGAGTTGAACAAAAACAGATTCCGGGTATATTTTATTGTCTGAAAACTCCCTCTTTGCTCTTATTTTCCACTGTTCTTTTACCTCACACTTTTGTTTTTGTTTTCGTTTTGCTTTGGTTTGGCTTTTGTTTTGTAGGTTTGTTTGTTTTGTTTTGTATTGTTTGTTTTTAATTTCCATTCATCTTTGTTGTTTTCCAATGCTCTTCTCTCTGGCTCACC
>CM060317.1:27298643-27303643 GCA_030674155.1 Stramonita haemastoma
AATAAGTCATCATCATCATCATCATCATCATCATCATCATCTATCATCATCATCATCATCATCCTTTACACCCATTGGTGTGTAGGGCAGCAACAAAGTCTTTCCAACCAGTACCCCTGCCTATCCTGGGCCAGCCTGGCCAATGAACTCCAAGAGTAGTCATGCTTAATAACTGAAAATAAAGCAACACCAGACTTGATTGATTAAGCAAAACCGTAATAAGTAACCATGCCTAACATTGTCCTACATAGAGACAGAGTACAAATGCACCCATCATTCTCGCTTGTTGACATTGGCAAATCTCGAAGTCATGCTTCTGTGGCAAAATGTGCCCCCCTCTCTACAGTATGACCCTATGTAAACACTATGTCTGAAAGCTATATTCCCTTGTGTAAGCATTTCCCTGTTGATAGGAGGATGCAGTTCTCTTTGCACACGATGCTATCTGTGGTAGACATGTTCGCCTGATGGAAACATCACAGGTTTCGTGTGCAGCCAATTCCCTGATAGTGTGTTGTGACATGTTGGGGGTAATTGTTCGGAAAAATATTCTTATGTGATCTTTTTCCTTGCATCAGAGTGTGAATGAATTGTTTGGGCGTAAACAACATGTTATTGATAGAGCACAGCGACTTTTGATGTTGTTTTTTATGGATATTCTGATCTCTTGTTTAGTTGAAAGATTGATATCAAAATCCATGATCAAGGATACTGGTAGAGATCATCTGAATAACTTGGACTATTTACCAAACTAATATTTTCTTTAAATCTGCAGAAGCAAAATTGTTCAAGATAGCTGTGATTACAAGTCTATTTCTTTACCTGAGTACCTGTAATTTTTTTGCTGTCTTTAACTTGAACATTCTTAAATGGTTTCTGAATCATTATGAACAATTTCATATAACGTAATTCAAACTGATTAATAAACTTCAATCAAAATTTTGTTTTATGATATCACCTGGGAACTTGCAGGCTGCTATCAATCAGTTGCATAATACATATTCTTTTCCCGCAATGTCTATTTGAATATTTTCACCTCCTCACCTCAAGTCAAAATTGTTACCTTTTTGCCATGAAACGGTATGAATGAAAAAAGTGTTTCATTTTTCAGGCAGTCTCTTTTTAACTAGTCTAGAATGCAGACTAAAGGAACAACTTTTGAACTTTTTTCAACACAAATACACGAATTTCATGGAATCATAACTTTCTAGAATGTGGGGCTTAAATGTCTGTATATTGCTAAGTGTCAGGAATGACATTCTTGTTTTGCAACATCCCATCACACACTTTACTAAGCCCACTTATGTCTTACCTTCTCTGTTCATTCAAACTTGAAAAAGAAATCCCTGAATTTAAACATCTGGTCTGTTAAGGTCTGGTAAGCTTGAGAAAAATTCGTAGAGACCAATTGGTTTTCCTATAACTAATACTATTCTCGATGTATACCCTTAAATGCTATATCATTATATTTTTATACCACTTTAAGTCACAGTGGAGTTTTCTGTGGGAAATTTAGGCAGCTGTCCCTAGGGACAGCGTGTCGCCTTAAGAGCAGCGCCACCCATTAATATTTTTTTCCTGTCTGTAACTGTATTTGTTTCCCAATCAGAGTGGCTTTATGTTACATAAATTTGCTAGGGACAACTCTCTTGTTGCCATGGGTTCATTTACATGCCCTGAATATTTATGCGTAAACATAGGACCTTGGTAGGCTGGTTAATCATCTCATCCAAAAACTTGAGCACCCAGACCACCATAGTCCAAGGATAGGGGGAAAGTTTGGATCCCAAACAGGGATCAAACCACCGCACACTTCCAACCCAGACTCTGTGTTTTCTATGCAGGTGCATTACCTCTAGACCACAGATCCAACCAAGCTCAACACACACACACACACACACACACACACACACACACACACACACACACACACACACACCACACACACACAAACAAACAAACAATTGAACAAAAAGAAAGTCACCATGTGTGTCAATAAAACTATCTCACTCACCTTTCATACGTTTCCAGAATCTTCATTAGAGACTACAAAAAAAAACACTTTTGAAAACAGCAAAACTCTGCTGCTACTTTAATTAACAAATGTGAGAAATTGCTGAACCATGCCACTCACAAAAGGCTTAGACAATGCTTTTCGGATCCCATTCTCTACCACCACCCTTACACCTCTGCACCCCTCTTGTTGGTAACACACGTCTCTCTCGTCTGCTGACACACATCAAAGAGTGCTCTGCTGTATCCATCTCTTTCACAGAGAGTTTTCCATAGTCAAAAGTGGGCTGGCACAGATGGAAGGTGAGCTATTGCTGTCTCAACCAGGTGATGGAAGCAGCAGGTGTGTGTGTGTGTGCATATTGTGTGTGTGTGTGTGTGTGTGTGTGTGTGTGTGTGTGTGTGTGTTGTGGTGTGTGTGTGTGTGTGTGTGTGTGTGTGTGGTGTGTGTGTGTGTGTGTGTGTTGTGTGTGTGTGTTGTTGTGTGTGTGGTGTGTGTGTGTGTGTGTGTGTGTGTGTGTGTGTGTGTGTGTGTGTGTGGTGTGTGTGTGTGTGGTGTGTGTGTGTGTTGCATATGTGTGTGTGTGTTGTGTGTGTGTGTGTGTGAGTCATGTGTGTGTGTGTGTGTGTGTGTGTGTGTGTGTGTGTGTGTGTGTGTGTGTGTGTGTTGTGTGTGTGTGTGTGTTAGTTAAAAAGTTGTAAAAGCCTGACTTGAGTATTGCATGCAGGTACAGTTTGTATTTCCCTATTTGCTTAACCCAGACAGGAAAGAAATAGATCACTGCTTGAAAAAAACTATTTTCTGCACACTGAGCAAAACCAACACCTCAGATATCAGCACCACCCTTATTTCCCTTCTTCCTTTAATACAAAAAAGATACGTGTATTGCACACGAACTTGCAAATTGCCACAGAGACAGCTTCCGCAATAAAGAACACAAAAGGATGTTGTGGTAAACATCCCCCACCATCCCAAGTCGCTTTATTGTTGTTTTTTTCCCTTTCATATCATCTAATTGATCTATTTCAGACACTGTCACATACTGATATATGTTGTGTTATTTTAAGATAGAATGCCTGAGACTGAAATAGAAGAAAGAAGAATATGAGAGAGAGAGAGAGAGAGAGAGAGAGAGAGGAGGAGAGAGAGAGAGAGGAGAGAGAGAGAGAGAGAGGAGAGAGAGAGAGGAGAGAGATCAAATTATATCAAAATTTTATTTCCAGATGGTACATTGAGAAAGCAATAAATTATTATTTTTTATTTCATCAAGCTATCTATCTAGAAAAAATATCCCCTGAAAAAAAGCCCCCAAAACAAACAAACAAAAAAAACCTCCCCCAAAACCACTTAAACAAAAAACAAACTAACAAGAGAGAGAGAGAGAGAGAGAGAGAGAGGAAGAGGGGAGAGAGGGGAGAGGAGAGAAGAGAGAGAGATTCGAGATGCACTGAGTCATCATATGAGAGAGAGAGAGAGAGAGAGAGAGAATTGATTCTGCTTGATCTGGTCAGCTATCATTGCAGCAGAAAGCAGCAGACACAGAAATGTGGGTGGTCAAGCGATCTGCAACACGTGGGCGCAGCTAGCACAGCTAGACCAATCCCGTGAAGAGCACAGGGTACAAACGCACCAATCACTATGAATGTTGACTGGGACCAATCACAAGATCAGATTTCTCTACAGTCATCAACCCCCTACTCCGCACTCTCATGGATGGTAAACATTACGTCTGAAAGCTTTTTCCCCCTTTGTGTAAGTGGTTCTGCATTGATAGGAGGGCCCTGATTTGTTTGAGTATGATTCTGTCTTTATGGGCCATGTTCACCTAATGGGAGATACTGCAGACTTTGTGAGCAGCAATTTTCTGACCATGAGTTGTTACATGCTGTGGTAATTATGCAGAACCGTATTCCTGCTAGGGTTAGTTTCTTTGTTGGAATGTTAGTTTACGATCATCATAGGAATGGCTTTCACAGAGTTCAAATACATTTTTGATTTTGCTGCGTCATCCTCTGTGATGTTTTTGTCATACTGTTTGCCAAGCAATTTATTCCAATCTCTCCACCCCTGTCGTGACTGTGTTTGTCATATCACATCCTCGGGGTCAGACTTTTAAATTGCGTTTATCAGAGAAGAGTCATTGCAGGACCACCATAAGTCCAAAATGTAAAAAATAGCAATAAAAAAGGTAAAGGTGTCCCATAACCTAAGGTGGTTGTAGGGGAGCGAGGTGTCAGATACCTCAGCTTCTCTGGGGACCAGCATGTTGAGGGCGGCGCCCATCTCCTCTCCCTCGTTGCTTTACCTTCCTTGACCCTAAAGAGGGCAGGTACCCATTTATAGCTGGGTAAACTGGGGGGACTGTATTGAAGCCAAGGCAGGCAAACGGTCAGCCATCCAACTGGTAACCATGCTTGACGTTGCTTAACTTGACTGGGGGAAAACGAGCACTCAAAAACAACACTCTGTTTTGCAAATGTAACACTAAGGATTGACCTGATGTAGTTGCTGACAGACACATGAAAAAAAATATACATAAACCTATATCTATACAGAAAACAAACAGGCTTGACACTTTCTAAAACCAAACACCCTTTCTGCAATGTCAGTCAAAACATGTATGCAAACGTTCTTTATAATAAAAACTTTTATTAAAAAAAATCACAATAATACATACACAGAGAACAGGGAAAGGTCTAAAAAAAACAAACAAACCAAGAATAGCCATGACTGTGTCAGTAAGACCATCTCACTCACCTTTCAAATGTTCCCAGAAATCCAGTCTACTGAACACACCACAACAACCCCAAAATATTGTCTGGGAACAATAACTCGCCTAGGACGTTAACAGATAAAGAGGAAAATGGCAAAACCATGCCACACACACAAAGGCTCAGACAATGCCTAACCCTCAACTTCCCATTCGCTTACCTTCATCCTAGCACCAATACCACCACCCTCAACTCCACCCCCCACACTCACATCT
>CM060317.1:27306143-27311143 GCA_030674155.1 Stramonita haemastoma
GGAGTGCTGCTTTGAAGTCTCAGCGGCAGACATTACCGTTAGGTCTTTACATAAGACTGGGAGAGGAACTGACGTCACTGGCAAGGAACAGATAACTCTACACCAGCCCCATCGGCCATTTTGAGGGCACTGTTTCTATGATTTCTGCACCAGAATGTAAATGTTGTATCGATGCTGATTGGATGAACATGACTAGGCTGAAGGCATTAACAACAGACCAAAACCAAAGCTTCATTAGTGTGTCTTTAAAGGTTGAACTTTATCATATACTCCTTTAAGGGCAATGATTACGCTTTATTCTGTTACTTTGTTATTAACATATATTCGTTACACACGAAGAGAGAACCTCAAAGAGAAGAAGAGTAGACTCTTACAATCGTATATAATCTGTGGCTCAGGCTAAAGGTGTTGTCCGAATTTTGTAGAAGCAAAGTGCCAAAGCCTGTATAAAACTGTTTGTCTGCTTTACAACGGTATGCTGAGATAGCTTTCAGCCATCACAAGCTCTTAATATAAAATATCGCACGCTCCTTTAAAGAAGAAAAAATCCTGTGAAGTCAGATTATGGCTGCCCACCTGGATGTCTACCTTGATACAATCATACTTGAAAGCTTCTCAGTTATCACTTTCTTATGGTCTCACGGCGATTCCCATGTGGAATAAATGAGTCGGCTTATTCTGGTTGTAGTCAAGGTGACCCCTTCCCCTTAACCCCCACCCCAAGGGTTTTAAGCTTGATAACGCGCAACAAGACGCACAAAGCAACATATTTATGATATGAAAAGAAGACAGCAGAGGTAGACCAGTCGACGACCTTAAACAAATAAAAACAACCCTGAAGGTTACAAAACCCTTGAAAAACAGTAATCCAATCTCAATCACACGCTATGATACCAGCAAGGTACACCAGGCATAGAACAGTATGGTATATCATCTATGAGAATTGATTTAATTGATTTTGTCATTGTAGTGAAGGCATGTGACTAAAGACAAGTTTTTGCTTCGTGCAGCAGTTGTGGAAAAACATAAGTATTTTTCCTCTACTTTGCTTTTTTTCTTTTTTTTCACTTTCAGGCAGACACATGCAGTGCTAAAGTCTGTCGTTGTTTACTCAAACTAAGAGGGAAAGCCTGTATAATATATGAACTTATCGACATAATATCACAATAATGTACACTATCGGCACATAATCATTTTCTTTTCATCTAAACTTCATTCAAGATTTCCTTCAACATATAATGAACATCCTTCCCAAAGATTTCTTAAAAGCATTCTACGGGCACTGCACTGTCTCTCTCCAGAAACGCATGCACTCTAATACAACCGGCCGTCAAAGTGCCAAGGTTACGCTCTCACAACTGTCTTTGTTGTCCACACGCGCAGCAGCAGCACACTCCTGTCATTAGGGAGGGGCATTGTGGAGTGGAGCTTTGAAGTCTGGGACCACAGGCAGCGGAAGACAGTGATGATCATTACCTAGGGCAGGGAGAGTACTTGACGTCACTCGCCAAGGAAAGACAACCACTCCCCAGACCACCAGCCACAAAGGACGCCACGTCTTTGATCTGTGTGGCAGACTTCTCATGTCGAGTTTGTTGCGCTGCTGATCAGTTGGACGCCATGAGAGGGTGACGAGATGGAATGCAATGTGTGACTACACACTGGTTTACTTTTTTTATTTTTTATTTTTTTGCTCCTGTTTTTAATGGTTTTCTTTTCCGGAGTTCTGATTTTGATTCCTGTGTCCCATAGCAATGTTGTTACCTTTTGTACTTATCCCACCTCTGACGTAGATCTGTTAAAGCTGAAAGTTCAAAGAACTTTCTGTATTTGTTTTATGTCTGGTGTAGAAAGTATGCATAGATCTATACATCAAAATCAATGTGAATCTGAGCCCATTAAACGCGTCAGCATGATAAAGAAAAGCTAACATTTAAAAGCTAGATTTGTGTTCTAACAGTATTTGTTTATAACGACATCAACTTTGCATTAAAACAAAATCATGCATAATATTTCATCAGCGAGATTATAAAAAAAAAACCAGTAGCAACAGTAGCAGCAGAGACTAGTAGTCTTGAGACAGGACTGTAAGAGTTCTTCACGTCATCTGCCAAGAAAAGGTGATCCTACTCCAGTCGAGTAGACACTAAGTCCACTGTGTCTGTAATGCTAGACAGGCACTCCCCACCCTCTAGCATGCAGACAAGAAGATATCTTATCCCTTTTTTTCCCCCAGCGACCTTACTGGTTATTAAAATGAACAGGGTTTGTATTAAGTATTCAGAGTTTTTGTGTGTGTGTTGTGTGTTTTGTGTGTGTGTTGTGTGTGTTGTGTGTTGTGTGTGTGTGTGTTGTGTTGTGTGTGTTTTGTGTGTATGTATGTATGTATGTATGTATGTATGTGTGTCTTTATATAGCTGTTTGTATGTATTTAAAATATTAATGTATTCATGTATATATAAACACACAGACACACAGACACACAGACACACAGACACACAGACACACACAGACACACACACACTACACACACACACATATATATATATATATATATATATATATATATATTTAGAGAGAGAGATGCATATACATAATCATATATATATATATATTATTTAGAGAGAGAGAGATGCATATACATAATTATATACATGCATTCACACATACACGCATGCACATACCACAGACACACACAGACACACAAATATACACAGACACAGACACACACAGATGACACACAGACAACAGACACACAGACACACACATACACGCATGCACGCATGCACACATATACACACGTATAATAATATTAATATACTTTATATATCATATCATATATATATAATATATATATATATATATATATATATATATATATATATATATATATATATATATATATATATATATATATAAACTTGTGTCTCTGCATGTGTGTGCAAGCGCACGCCTATCTGTTACAGCTGACCGTGAAGGCAACAGTGTGAAAATCATGGTAGCGTGGCCATAAAGTGTTTTCACCTGTCTGTGTGAACAGGGTCAGCAGCTGGTTGTGACAAGCTGTAACAAGCTGTGGGCAGACTGTCAGATGCTTGTCAGCTCTCCGTCAGGCAGGGACGGCATCAGACTGCAGTCTGCATGCAGCAGGAGAATGCTGCTGCTGCTGCTGCTGCTGCTGCTGCTGCTGCTGCTGCTGCTGCTGTGTGCTGCTGCTGCTGCTGTCCATGGCTCCTAAGGTGTGCTGATTGTCATCAGTGATGTCTGGCAGTGATACGACAGATTGGACAGAAGGGCAGAACATGTGTGTGTGGTGTGTGTGTGTGTGTTGTGTGTGTGTGTGTGTGTGTGTGTGTGTGTGTGTGTGTGTGTGTGTGTGTGTGTGTGTGTGTGTGTGTGTGGTGTGTGGTTTGTGTGTGTGTGGGTTGTGTGTGTGTTTTGTGTGTGTGTGTTTTGTGTGTGTGTGTGTGTGTGTGTGTGTGTGTGTGTGTGGTTCTCTCTCTCTCTCTCTCTCGCTCTCTCTCTCTTCTCTCTTCTTCTTCTTCTTCTTCTTCTTCTTCTTCTTCTTCTTCTTCTTCTTCTTCTTCTTCTTCTTCTTCTTCTCGTCGTCGTCGTCGTCGTCGTCGTCGTCGTTGTCATCGAACGCCCAGCAGCAACTCATAAGGCCCTGACAAATGCTGCTTTGCGCTGAAGGCCCTCCAGGGGACCAAAGAGTTTGTCCTTCATCTGCATGTCAGTAAGCCAGATATCGGCCTTCAGGCTTGGGTGTGTTGGACAGGTGTGGAGGAAATGTTCCACTGTCATGGGAGAAGTGCCATTGGGGCAAGTCTCAGAGTCACCAATATGGAGCTTGGTTAGCATTGTGACGTCTGAGTCTGCAGTGTGCAGTCCTCAGCCTAACAGGTGTTACTTGATTTTTTTTCTCTGGGGAGGAGGTAGTTGTCATCCTTATGAATGAAATTAGGGTGATGCTGAAGCCATTTTCTCTTTTGCTTTTCCTTTCATGATTGTTTTTACCTCTTCAGACGTCACCTCCTGCTCCTTTTAAGGAATTTGACCTTCTCTTATTTTCAAATGATAGACCTTTTTTATCTGACACAGATCGAAGCTTGTGTATCCATGCCAGTATTCTTGACATAATTTCCTTATTATTTTAGATAAAAACAAACTTACTAGGCTCTCACCAAACTTTGTTGTTGTTTTTTTTTGTTATGGTTCTAGGTAAACCACCAACATCTAAATAAATATATTGATATACACTAACATGTACAGACATACACAGAAATATCTGATCAAAAGTACACTTTTGGCCTCATAGTCATTTCTATGTGTCAGAAATAAGATAAGAGTCAATGCTCTTGGTTCCTTCAGCATGTTAAGCTGATGAAACTCAACAAAAGCCCAACAAAATACAAACAACATACAGAGTGAATCATATCAAAATCAATAATATAATATTTTGAGGAATAAACGTTCAAATGAAGAACGAAATTAAAAAAAAAACAAAAACAGGAGAAAAGCTGAGCATATTCTTTAAGCTGGGGGTCGAAACTGATGACATTTTGTTTACAAGCCCATGTTAAAAGTTCTGCCATATATTGAAAGGGCATCCCTTGCAAAGTATAAAAAATCAAAGAATTACTCAGTTGTCTGCACTGTTGCCATGGAAACAATCCAATATGGCCGCCAAAACTCAATGTTTTGAACTCCTAAACTTTTTATCTATAACAAGTATGAGTAACCTGTTCCTACAGACATATTTTATGGTCTCAACTCTTTAAATTAACACAGGGAAATCTCTATAAATGTATCCATCATTTATTTATTCTAAAAAAAAACCATGATTTTGGCCACTTTCGCACGCTTGTATCACCTTAAGGTATGATGTAGCCTATAAAGTAGATTGCATTGATACATAGAACACCAGCCAGAAAGATGACAGGAAAAAACGGCAAGAAATTTTTAAAAAGTTGAAATATGTGTACTGTTCTGCACACAGT
>CM060317.1:27333639-27336139 GCA_030674155.1 Stramonita haemastoma
GAACACCTTTACCTATAACTTACCCTGCAGAAGTAGCAATCAAAGGACGAAGAAAATAAGAGTTTAAAAAAATGAAAGAATTAGGATTGAACTGCATCTGGTTTTGTACATTATTGTAAGCATCAGTTAGCCACAGTAAATTCCTGAATGATTATTACATACTATTAATGATGTACAAATAGTTTCTCTTCAAGCTGGTTTTTTGTGTATTATGAATAAACAATAATATTTCTTCAGAAGTATCATTACGGTTTAAACAATGTCTAATGTTGCTATCATTCTGTTCAGTCATTTTCCCCGTCTTCTTCTTTGATCATTTTAGAGATCATCATCTGCAATGTGAATAATTATTAATTGCGTACTTAAACACACTAATATAAGCTAATACCATGTTGTTGCTATGTTGATTAATATGTTCTTCATGTTATATTAAAGAGTTTTTCCACGGTTCTTCAATGAATAAACCCTATTATAATAACCCATGTCTAAAATAAATCGATATTATTTGTTGTCATGGGCAAAGACTCAGCTTCATGCTCTCATACACTAATGAATTAACCAACATTCATAATATTTAACAGAACTTAACAACAGCAATAAATCAAACGACAACAACTGCAACAAGTAGCAACAAGTACAATATCAATTGTAGCAGGAGCATGATAATGATATACCTGCACAATAATAAAAACACTATAGAAAAGAATAGCGGCTGCAGGAGAAAAGAACCGTCAACAAAAGAACTGTTGTAACACAAAAGCAGCAGCTGCAGTAACAAAAAACAACAGCAGCAGCAGCAGCACAGGCAGAAGCAAGATGTCGCAACAAAAAAACAAGTAGCGCTCTGGGGGGGATATAAAGGGTTAACATCATGCTCATAGATTCTTCCAGGCCGTCTCCTACTTAGCTACAACAGTCACACTCACCCACCACCAACCGCCCAACACATACACAACCCTTCTCTCTGGGGCCTATCTTGCAAGGATTAACCAAAGTTATAGTTTTCCCCACAGCTTCTTAGCTGATCCTGTCTGTCTGTCATCTCTGTCACTGACTCCCCTCTTTCCCCTTCCTCTCCTCCGCTAACGCGTCCCCTCTGTCTCTCTGGGCCTTCGTATGCTGGTTACTACTATGTGTCTGTTTCTGTCTTCTGCTGTCTCTGTCTGTCTGTCTGTCTGTCTGTCCCTGTCTGTCCTGTCTGTCCTGTCTGTCTCTGTCTCTCCTGTCTTCCTTCCTCTTCTCTCCGTCTCTCTCTCTCTCTCTTCTCATCTCTTCTCTCTGTCTTCTTCTCTCTTCTTCTCTCTCTCTTCTCTCTGTCTCTCTCCCTCTCTCTCTTCCTCTTCTCTCTCCTCTCTCTCTCTCTCTCTCTCTCTTCCTCTCTCTCTCTCTCTCTCTCTCTCTCTCTCTCTCTCTCTCTCTTCTCTCCTCTCTCCTCTCCTCTCCTCTCTCTCTCTCTCCTCTCTCTCTCTCTCTCTCTCTCCTCTCCTTCTCTTTTGCACACACTGAGAAATCTTGGAATTGGGAAGGCAGTTTTGTTCTCTACAATTATGTCGTGGTGTCTTTTCTCGAAAATCTTCTTGGCAATCTACCATAAAACCTTTGTTTACAGCTGAGAAAGAGAAAAATGTCATCTCCTATAGCTGGGAAAGAAGAAAGTGTTGCACCAAAAGTATCTGACAGCTTTTAAGACAAGTAGGTTCGTAGCCTTTCTTTCGCAACCCCGAGAAGAGAAAGGCGATCGTATAGACTGAATAAGTTTCCCGAGGAAAAAAATCTGCTATAGAAATTTGGGGGATGGTAAAAAAGTGTGTGTGTTACTGAGACATATTGACATAGACAAAAAAACCTATAGATAGAGCGTCAAAGAGGGAGGGAGGGAGGGAGGGAGGGAGGGAGGAGAGAGAGAGAGAGAGAGAGAGAGAGAGAGAGAGAGAGAGAGAGAGAGAGAGAGAGAGAGAGAGAGAGAGAGAGAGAGAGAGACAGACAGACAGACAGACAGACAGACAGACAGACAGACAGACAGACAGACAGACAGACAGACAGACAGACAGACAGACAGACAGACAGACAGACAGACAGACAGACAGACAGAGAAAGAGTCAAACTCGTATACATGCAAAGACACACTCTAATACAGAGACAAGAAAAACCATAGAAATAACAATAAATCCCCACAGAAAATAGACAAGAAGGACAAATAAAGATCATGGTCACTGGAAAAAACAACAACAAATCACTTCATAGCAAAAACAAGAAAGAACAGACAAAAATATGCAAGGAGAGATGAGAAAAATAAATGTCCATGAACAGATCTGGTTGCCCTACAGAACTAGTGACTGCAAACCTTAATGATTGATCCATGCCTTCTGTAGAATATGACAGACACTCTAGTAGCATGAGTGGCTAAGACTAGACCCTTGGACTTCAAACCCGTGGGACCATGAAGTCGTGGGTTCAAATCCGTGGCAGTAACGTCTGGTAAACTTTATGAGTGAGAATA
>CM060317.1:27341139-27346139 GCA_030674155.1 Stramonita haemastoma
AGAAGAGAGGAGAGAGAGAGAAGAGAGAGAGAGAGAGAGAGAGAGAGAGAGAGAGAGAGAGAGAGAGAGAGAGGAGAGAGAGAGAGAGAGATGGAGGAAGAAGAGAGAGAGATGAGGAGAGAAGAGAGAGAGAGAGAGAGAAGAGAGAGAAGGAGAAGAGAGAGAGAGAGAGAGAGAGAGAGAGAGAAGAGAGAGAGAGAGAGAGAGAGAGAGAGAGAGAGAGAGAGAGAGAGAGAGAAGAGAGAAGAGAGAGAAGAAGAAAAGATAGAAGAGAAGAGAAGAAGAGAAGAGAGAAGAGAGAGAAGAGAGAGAGAGAGAGACAGAGAACAGAGACAGAGAGAGAGAGAGACAGAGAGAGAGTGAGTGTGTGGTGTGTGTGTGGTGTGTGTGTGTGTGTGTGTGTTGCGTGCGGTGTGTGTGTGTGTGTATGCGCGCGCGTGAATGTGTGTGTGTGTTCTTGTGTGCGTTTGTGTGTGTAAGTGTGTATCTGTGTGTTCCTGTGTGTGTTTCTGTTTGTGTGTGTTTGTGTGTATACATGTGTCTTCTTGTGTGTTGTGTGTGTGTGTGTTTTTTTTTTTGTGTGTGTGTGTGTGTGTTGTTGTGTGTGTGTGTGTGTGTGTGTGTGTGTGTGTGTGTGTTATGTGTGTGTGCGTGTGCGTGAGTGTGTGTTCTTGTATGTGTTTGGGTTTGGGTTGTGTGTGTGAGCGTGTATGTATTTGCATTTGTGTGTATGTGTTTGTGTGCCTGTATGCGTCTGTGTTTCTGTGTGGATAGCAAGATAGATACTGAAAAAAAATAATTTAAAGGCAAAGAAGGACAACAAGAAAGGGACAGAAAATAATGGAATATTACCGATGCCCCTAACAACAAGAAACGTACGTATCATAACATGAGCCAAAGAAATAAACAAAAGTATGGCTGTTCATGTATAAATACAGATGCAAAAAGAAACATAGCAAATGTACACAGGCATCCAAAACAAAGACACAACAAATTAACTGCCAACAGACTTAGCTCTGACACAGAAACTGTGACTGCAATCTAAATCAGTTCTCACTCACTCTGTCTCTGTCTGTCTTTCTGTTTGTCTGTCTGTCTGTCTGTCTATCTCTGTTATATATATATATATATATATATATATATATATATATAATATATATATATATATAAAATAAAACAGACATATATATATATATATATATATATATATATATATATATATATTATATAACACATAAATATAATCTATATATCTGTGGGATAGATCAGCACATCCTTTACTACACATCCCTTCTCTGTCTCTCTATGAACTGGATGGAAAGAGAATAAAACAAATCAGCACATCATAACTACACAGTCATCACTTCACTGTCTCATGGCTCAATCTAAATATCTTTTACATTTTTTACTTTGTTTGAACTTGACAAGCTGGTTCCCTTTTCAAAATTCATGACATACATAGCGCACATAACGACTATTATCACACACATTATTCCAAAATAAGACATTTTTACGTGGTTTTTAATCAATACAATAGAACTAATTCTGGGGGTTCACTGTTCATGCTTATGTTGTTACAGATTTACAACCTGCAGTTTGCTAGTCTGCAATGCAGGGCTGTTACACTCGAGTATCAAACCAAACGACAGGCCACACTTTTTGTCATTGAGTGATGGACGCAATTATGTCTGAGCCTACTTTAACATGTAATTATGCTTTAAACCAGCATGCACACATATGTCGTGTTTAGACACCATCTCTGAGGAAAAATCGGGGAGTTGGAGTCCCCAGGGTGGCTCGGGGCTGTGGTAAAAAAAAAAAAGGGTAGGTGCTGCACTTGTACAATTGTGGCTACGCGTTCTCCCCGGGGAGAGCAGCCCGAATTTCACGCAGAGAAATCTGCTATGACATAAAGTGGTATAAATAAAATAAACAAAATAAATAAATAAATGCAATGCTGAGATTGTCTTCATCTGATAAGCTACTTGAGACATGTGTGCACAAACTTAAAAAAAAAAAAATTCATTTTCCAACGTGACCCTAATCACAATATTGGCACAAAGACGAAAAAGGCACATAGACTATTTCTTGTTTCAGTTTCAGTATGTACAGGTATTTGAATCACAAATTCAAGAAATGCTCCGGATCAATGATTCTCCAAACTCCAAATTCATCGATTAAAGAGGTCCTTATAATTTGCGTTTGATCCAGACTTTGTATCGACAGTATTTGAGCAGATATACCTTACCAAGCAATGTTGAGGTACGTTATGGAAAATTGATGTCAACAAAAAACGTTTTTGTTTTGCAATCACATCAGAAATTATAAAAAGAAAAACTGCAGGGGTAGAAGGAAGGGGAGATAAATGAAGCAGTGAGAGAGGAGAGGAGAGAGAGAGAGAGAGAGAGAGAGAGAGAGAGAGAGAGAGAGAGAGAGAGAGAGAGAGAGAGAGAGAGAGAGAGAGACGAGAGAGAGAGAGAGAGAGAGAGAGAGAGAGAGAGAGAGAGGAGAGAGAGAGAGAGAGACAGACAGACAGACAGACAGACAGAGACAGACAGAAGAGAGAGAGAGAGAGAGAGAGAGAGAGAGGAGAGAGAGGAGAGAGAGAGAGAGAGAGAGAGAGAAAGAGAAAGACAGAGACAGAGACAGACAGAGACAGACAGACAGACAGAGACAGAGAGACACAGAGAGAAACAGAGGGAGACAGAGACAGAGAGAAAGAGGGGAGGCAGAAAAAGAGAGAGGCGGAGAGAGACAGAGAGACACAGAGAGAGACATAGAGACAGAGACAGAGATCAGGACAGAGGCCAAGAGAAACAGGTCTAGAGATACAGAGACAAACAAGGAGACATACATTAGGGTGACACTGAGTAGAGAGGCAATGTCACGATCACATCGATTGGTCACTGGAAGAGAATGCAGATGCTCTTGAGTCGCTGTGTTTTATATTACAGCTGTTCAATATACACCTGTCTCTTCATCACGCACGCTTGTTGACACAATAGCAGCGAAAGTAACATATAGCATGGCTGTTCAAAAGGTAAAGATGTTCGTATAACATAATGCAGTCATTGGGGATCGAGATGTCAGAGAACGTATCTTCTCTATGAGCCAGCATATTGAGAGCGGTGTGGCATCTTTCCTCCCTTACTGCTTTTCTTTTTAAATCCTCCCTGCCTCTAAAGAAGGCAGGTACCCACTTACATCTAGGTGAACCGGGGGACTGCACTGAAGCTAAGGCGAGCGAAAGGTCACCCTTCTACAAGGTAACTACGCTTATTGCTGCTTAACCTTAGCTCGAGGAAAGCGAGTGCTCTGACCACTGGGCTATCCCGTCTCCGTCTAGGGAGGAAAGAAAAACACAAAAAAAACAAAGCATTAGAACTGTGCTGGTTAGCTGTGGAGACAGTGACCTTTTAATGCAGACGTAGTAAACAGCCACTCGGATTAGATAATATTATCAGAAAAATTGTTGCTTCTGCACTTTGTGATTTTCACCAGATCCATTATTAATAGCGATGAAATGCAAACACGACTAAACGTAGATTATTCATTTTATTTATTTTATTCTTGCATTTGGAAGATTATGGAATGATCACTAATATCCTTTTTTATAGTCCCTGCATGTATACAGTTGTGTAATTTTGTCATCCGTTCCCACTGGCAAGCAATGGTCTACTCTTCCGAAAAGCGAAACAGGTTTTTAGCGTGTGCGCAAGATATTTTGCGCGCATTCACACACGGGACGTATGCTTATAGTCTCATCAGTAGGACTATAGGAGGAAGAGGGAGGGGGTGGAGTCGGCACTGATGTTCACTCCAGGGTAAAATACCCCCATGAACGGGATTCGAACTGGGTCATTAGATCACGAACGCACTGTGCAAAGCTCTAACCAGCCAGGTTTTCCCGTCCCCGGTTACAAACTGTCAGCTCCACACCTCTCCTTATTCCCGCTTCCAAAACTCAAGGTTTGCTCCTTGCAATGTCTGATATAGATAAGCCCTATACACATGACTGATGAAGAATGACGCGCGTTGAAAAACTGTATCGTCTGGTTGCAAATACGCAAAACAAAACAAAACGTAGCTGAATCTCATCTCTAAAAGCCTAGATTTGTAAAATAATCATCTAAATTGATTTCAGTTTGTTTTGGAATTTGCGATCGACTCACTATTTCTCAGTTATCATCATTATTTTTTTTCTCTTCTGGGTCTGTTTAGTGCAGTTATATTCGAGAACAAGATAACAGAATGGTTATCAAGGGGTTGACCACAATTCTAGGCAGACTATATCTTATTTTCAAAGCACAGTCTTTCACAAGTGCTCAGGCAAAAACATCAGTTCTGCCCGAAAGTTCAGCAACACTAAGCTCCACTATCAAGGATGTATAGACATCAACAGCTGTATCAACAATAACTCCAGTCACAGAAACCATGCCAGCATCCGCCGTATAGTTTTCCATACAACGTGTCAGTGAGCAGGCTATGTTACATACACCACACCTCTGCTGAGAAATCTACTTTACCAAAACCTTCACCAAGTGCAAAACCCGGCAACCACAATAGTAGACTGCAGAGCACCAGCATGCAGCACAGCCTGCTGCAACAACAGCAACAAGCAGACAGCCAGACACAGAACGCCTAATTCACTTTAGAGAGGATGTACGATGTGGTTATGGTCTCTAGTTGTTAACGCTCTACACATCTCCCTCTCCCTGACATCATAACAGACTTTCCAACGCCACTGCTACCACCACCATGACAAAACGAATTTGTTCCACGCAATTTGTGCCCATTGCCTCGACTCTGTTCCCCTTAGCACCATCTCTGTTCCCCTGGCTTCATGTCTGTTCCTTTAGCCTCCTATTTTTATGGCTTCATTCTGGTTTAATCTCTGTTACCCTGGCTTCATCTCTGTTCCCCTGGCTTCATCTCCGTTCCTTTAGCCTCCTCTTTTGTTTCTTTGGCTTCATTTTGGCGTCATCTCTGTTCCTATGGCT
>CM060317.1:27351139-27353639 GCA_030674155.1 Stramonita haemastoma
AATTACCGAATGAAAGATGGATGAATAAGTGAGTGAAAATATTATTATAATCATGATCATTAAACCACTGGGGTAATTCCTTTGACCAAACCTAGTCTTACACCTGTTCTTGTATGTATGCATATATGATAACAGTTATCAAAACATCGGGAAAGCACAATAGCATCAAATAACTTTCAACATAAACTGTGCACACAAAAAATACCACAAAGCAGAATACTAAATATTTTTAAGAAATGCAATCATGCATCTTTATGAATGTAAGAAAAGAAAAGTAAAAAAAATAAACAGCAGAAAAGAGGCAGAGAGAAAAAAAAAGTGCAGCTATGGTTTCATAAGATTTAATAGGGTCACAAGAAACTCGAGGAAGCCAATAAAAAATGACAGTGCCAAATTTAAAAGAACATTATTTTAGTAAAAAAAAAAACCTTCCGGGTTCTCCTTATCTTTCACCTCATTTCTGTGTCAAAGAATTATCGCTGCAAAAATCGATTTCATTCTCGTTCCAGTGCAATGTGATTAGCCAGTGAGGAAGTATGACAGAGGAAGAGGGGGAGGGGAGGGGAGGGAGAGAGAAAAAGTGAGGGAGGGGGGTTGAAAAAATACACCCCCACCCATCACACACTTATTACACACACACACACTAACATACACATACATACACACGCATGCAATGGCACACGCTCGCACACACACTAATCATACACATGCATACACACCGTGCAATGCACACTACAGCACGCATACACATAACACACATACAGCTGTCTGAATAACTTTTTTTGTTGATAAACTGAAATCAAAACACACCATGGACACACAGATACAACACACACACACACACACACTACACACACACACACACACACACACACACACAACACACACCAAGCCCCGCACGCACGCCACTGCACGCACACGCACAACACGCACACACACAAAAAAAACCAGAGAGAGAGAGAGAGAGAGAGAGAGAGAGGAGAGAGAGAGAGAGGAGAAGAGAGACAGAAGACAGACGGGACAGACAGACAGACAGACAGACAGACAGAACAGACAGACAGAAAAACAAGACCAACAGACAGACAGACAGACACAGCAGAAAACACACAGACAGAGACAGACACAGACAAGCAACAACACAAAACAACACACACACACAACACACACACACACAACACACACACACACACACACACACGACAAGTATAAGTACAAATAAAGAAAAGATACAGAGTAAATAGAAACAGAGGCGAAGATGCGGACAGAAAATCACATTGGGCACTGAATGCGCTGGATCGATAGTTCACCAAGATCTGCTCCTTCACTATTTATTCTTCCTTTTTTCATCCATGTTTTAGCTGTTCGGTCACGCAGTGTAACAGATTTTGAAAAAAAATATGACATTCTGCCAGCCCGAAATAGCAGTGGAAGTTCCATTCCGCTTAAAAGACAATGGACGTAATGAAAAAGCATTTTATTCATTGATTTATTCATTTATATCACTTTATGTCAGGTCACAGCAGATTTCTCTGCGTGAAATTCGGGCTGCTCTACCAGGGGAGAGCGCGTTGCCACAAGTGCAGCGCCTACCCATTATTTTTTTTTTTTTTCCTGTTTGCAACTGTATTTGTTTCCCTATCAGAGTGGCTATTTTCAACATAATTTTGCCAGGAACAACCACCCCCTTGTTGCCGTGGATCCTTTTCCGTGTGCCAAATAATGAAGTGTAATAATAATAATAATATATAATAATAATAATAATAATAATAATAATAATAATAATATATATATATATATATATATATAATAAATAATAATATAATAAAAATAATATTATAATATAATAATACATGGAATTTATATAGCGCTATATCTTGTAAAAACAAATCAAAGCGCTTGCACTCGACCCTCACAACAAACAACCAATGACAATAAATAATTCTAGCAAATTCGAAAGCAACACACACGCGCGCGCGACGCGACACACACACACACACACCACACGCGCGGCACACACACACACACACACACCCACACACACACACACACACACACACACACACACACACACATACACACAACACACACACACACACACACACACACTTAGAGAGGTTATACATTTTGACAGGGTGAATGGAATTTCAATTGTTGAAGGCAGGGACAAATAGGAGATGAAAACAGAAGTGTAAACACACACGGGACCTCGGTTTTTCGTCTCATCCGAAAGACTAGCGCCCAGACCACCAATTTCTACTAATTTTCCAACCCACAAAAACACTTTATGAGATTTGTTTTTTTAATAAAGGTTTATACGTGATTACTTTTCAGGGAGGGGGGGGGGGTCATATCTGCTGTTGTTTTCGTTGTTGTTATTATTATAAAAAAAACAATCGTGAAAGTAAAAAAAAACATGTTCATAATTATTGGGACAAACATTTTACTGAAAAGTGGACTTTTCGCAGATAGCATGTATACATCCATAGTATGTCTCCAGATA
>CM060317.1:27363639-27368639 GCA_030674155.1 Stramonita haemastoma
ACATCATCCAAATGCAAGAAACATTTTCTACGCTTATATCGTTATCTTTTACAAAACAAGAATACAAAATCACAAAATCAGATTAGAAAATAGAGAAAGAAAAGATGATTGACTCGAGAGAAGAGTAGAGTAGAGTAGAGTAGAATAGAATAGAGTAAAGTAGAGTAGACTAGAGTAGAGTAGAGACAGAGAAGGGATAGACAGACAGAGGAGAGATAGAATATAAACAGGTGGGCGGACAAAAGACTTAAATTTCGCAGGCAGACAGACAGACAGACAGACAGCGAATGACAGACAGCAAAGAGAGAGACATATGAAAAACATGATTGAATGAAGTCATGGCAAACATCACTGACATTTTGTCTCACCAACAAGAAAAAAAAAAAAAAAAAGGACAAGATCATCAGCAAATCACTGGCAGCCTTTCATTCATAAGAAAATGTTTCAATGATTTTTTTTAAAGTTTTGCATAGAGGTTATGCTTTTTAAGGATGCAGGCAGGTTATTCCAGTAAGTGCCACCGCTATAAATAAGACTACTTTTAAACAAATCAATTCTTGGTTTGGGCACAGTAAATTTGTGTGAATGACTATATGTGTTGATTTGAAAACGTTTCGTCAGAGTGGGCGGTGCATTACCATATACTATCCTATGCATCATTAAAGCTTTGTTGTATTCCAATTGCAAATTAAATGGTAAAATACCAACTGATTTATAATCCAAGGAAGTTAATGAACTTGATTTCAATAGAATAAGCTTAATGGCACGCTTATATAATCTAGTCAGAGATTTTAATGTATTTGCACTTGCAGAATCCCACAAAGTTGATGCATATTCTATAACAGAATTAATGTGTGCATGGAAAAACTGTTTTCTAGTGCTAAGATTAAGGAAATGTTTCATTTTGGACAACTGAAACACTTTTTGAGATACAATTTTACTTAGATTGGCGGCGTGGTCTTGCCATGAAAGATTATGATCAATAGTGATTCCTAGCACTTTGTGGAAATTTACTTCTTCAATTTTTTCTCCATAAACATTTATAGGGGACATAGAAGAGAGCTGATTCTGTCGCTTTTGTCTGGTTGTTATCCACATACACTTAGTCTTGCTGGGATTAAGGGACATGTGATTTAGTTCTGCCCATCTGGTAAGCTGATGTATATTGTCTTGGAGACTAGATGATAAAATGTGTAAGGAATGATTTTCAGCATGAATTGAATTGTCGTCTGCAAACAAGTCACAACAAGCGTTCACGTACAAAGGTAAATTATTAATATATAGAGAGAAAAGTATAGGGCCCAGAACTGAACCTTGTGGAACACCATTGGTAACTGTGAGAAAATCGGACTGTGACTTGCCAACAAAGACTGACTGTTGTCTATTTGATAAAAAGGATTCAAAAAATTGAAATGTATTCTTTGATATACTATATAGCTTTAGTTTCTTTAACAAAAGTGTGTGGTTTATCACGTCGAAAGCCTTTGCAAAGTCGGCAAAGACAACTCCAGTAAACATATTGTTATTTATATTCAGAAGCCATTTGTCTACCATATTTATCAGAGCGGTGTGACATGAATGTTTTTTTCTGAAACCTGATTGACTTGGATTGATTAGGTCATATTTTTCTAAATGTAGAAGTAAAAATTTTTGTACATGCTTTTCTAAAGGCTTTGATAAGATAGATAAAATTGGAGAGAGAGAGAGAGAGAGAGAGAGAGAGAGAGAGAGAGAGGAGAGAGAGAGAGAGAGAGAGAGAGAGGAGAGATGAGAGAGAGAGAGAGAGAGAGAGAGAGAAACTGTTTCTTTTTTGCAGATGCTGTTTTGTTGCATTAGCTGTACTCCTTTTGTAAGATGGATGGAAAATCCCTGTTGTTGGAGCGTCCACTTTGTGGTCAAATGATGAATAAACTGTCCAGTTTATCATTGTTTTTGTTCAGGTTTGGACTCTATTGATATCCCTCTCCCGTGGGGAGTGGAGGAGGCTGGTTGCAGAATCTTCTGTTGTGCCCCAACGGTCCACGGGACTACGGGACAGGTGAAGGTGACTTGAAGATATCCCTCTGGAATGACCTTCAGTCCTAAGTCTATTCACTCGAAAATTTTTGGGAAGAGATTTTTAAGTTGAGATCCCACGTGTGAATGCAAGGCGACCATACTGTAAGTTTATTTATTAATCAATCAGTAAGTCAGTTCAGCTAGTGAACTATCACCATCCCCTTTTCCAGCAAAAAAGGATATTGTGTGCCGGTGGGAACAGATGGCAAGATTACAAAACTGCATACACACGGGGACTGGATGTAAAAAGCATATGGTTGCTTATAGCATTATCCTCGATATAAAAAGAAGAAATAAAAGAAGAGGGATTGCAAGGCAATGAGATGGGAGGAGATAGGAAGAAGGGGGGATAGGTGGGTCAGGTTGCTAGCCAGCAAGAGAGGAAACGCCCATTCTGCCCCACAAAGTGAATTACTGGAAATAGGGTGCATGCTGGCAAGTGCAATGGCGGCTGATGCTCCTTTGGCCTGGTGTGGTTAGCGTTATTGCTGTGTTATCGTGGATGCTGTGGTTGAGCTCTGTTTCTGCCTGTGCTGTTGTTATGGCGTTTGTACGTGTCTGTGATTGTTGGTGTTGTTGCTTCTGCTGCTACTACTGTTAATGCTGCTGTTAGTTGTTGTTGTTAACGTATGTTGATGTTATTGTTTATTGTTGTTTCAACTCATGTTACTGTTGTTGTTAATTTTTGTTCACCAAATCGTTTCTCTGCTCCTGCTGCTGTTAAGGCAAGCTTTTGGTTTATAATCTCTAATACTGTTAGTAGTTGTGTTGTAATTGAATCTGATAGTAATGTTGTTATGATATTCTGTTAGTAGTTTTGTTACATTTGAATCTAATGGTATGTTGCTATGATATTCTGTTAGTAGTTGTGTTGCCTTTGAATCTATAGTATTTTGCTATGATATTCTGTTAGTAGTTGTGGTGCCTTTGAATCTGATGGTATTGTTGCTTGATATTCTTTTAGTAGTGACAGTATTGTCGCTATGATATTCTGTAAGTAGTGACAGTATTGTTGCTATGATATTCTGTTAGCAGCTGTGTTGCCTTTGAATCTGACAGTATTGTTGCTATGATATTCTGTAAGTAGTTGTGTTGCCTTTGAAATCTGATGGGGTCCAATCCGATCTTCGTACATGCAACCCCACCAACCACAGAGGCTATATCGGGGTTGTCATCTCGTAAAAATCTGAATCTCAGAATAAAATTGTGCAACTATAAACAGTTAAAACAGGGTATAAAATCAACTCTACTGTCGTTCCTTGTATCGACACCCGGACCAACCATAAGGGTCAACCCAGGATGGGCACTGCGCTGTCGGAGAAGCCACATCAGCCACATAATGAAATGAGGTAAAAATCAAAAGTAGATTCCTTAAAACATGCTGATAAGAACATCTGTGAGGAACAACAAAAAACGACTTCTTTGTGGGCGCTTGTACACACACCATCTTGTCCCTAAAGAATATATTGCCACGAGGACGTAAAACTCACCCTTTTCCCATCTTTAAAACAACTTCCTTCTTGGTGTCTTTATGACACTTTCTCACACTGGAATCGTAGAAAGGGATTCTATAAAGGTTTCTGTTGCTATTTTTGATGCAATATAACAGTAACTCACCATAGGTGGAAATGTTAACAAAAGGATGACATTTACGGGAGGTCAAGAATGTTCCTGATTCTATATACTTTTATGGAAAAGACGTGTACGATTAACTTCATCCAATTTTTTTCTCATCTAAAAAGCATTATTTACCACAGTTAAAGTGTTAAATTGTCATTCCATAACTATTTATGAGGTTAATTACATTAAACTGTTCTGACATTTTTTGTTTATTTGCATCGAATTATCCCATCAAGTATGAATTTTAACAGCTAAAAAACCGAGACAAGAAGATGTACCCTAAAATATTCCGTTTTAGATACCAATCGATGCAACACACTAATTGTCTTGAGAACCCCCCCCCCCCTCCTCTCCTCTCCTCTTCCCCCTCTGTCCTCACTTTTAGACAATATAATTATGATGTACATGAAGCTTTTGTCAGTATAGCCAGCTCTGTATTTCTTAAAACAACAACAACAACAACACAACAGGTTAATGAGTTCCTACAAAACTGCAACAAAATATAACATAAATCTTTTTTTTTTCACCAAATTTCCTCTAAAAAATCTCTTCTGCTCTCAATCTAATCCTTTCAGCGAAAAAATGTCAATTTCAGGACAAGTATCCAAGAAAGGGAGGTAAACATGTGCCACATGGAGAACAAATTGCCTCCCTAACTAAAATGCTTCCATTATACCAGAGTTCAGGGGAAAATGGCGTATGTCGGCCTAATTACATTCTGGTGGATTGGCTATAAGATAGGAAAAGGAGTCAGAAATAAAGGACTTGGGCGGAGAGGGGTGGGAGGGGGGAGACGGGGTGGGGATGTAGCATGGGTTGTAAAGCAGCAGGAAAGACAATCACTAATCTATCTCCTAAAGCAAAATTTAGACATAAATTACCTTCGTTGGAAAGCTGGATAATGTTCTGTCAGTATGATAACATTCCCACCTTCTGAAACTCAGAGAGAGATAGACAGACAGATAGATATATATATATATATATATATATATATATATAATATATTATATATATATATAAAATGTATATATATGTGTGTGTATATGTATATATACATTATATATATATATAGATAGATACATAGATAGAACAGACACACACATGACATATATCTATATCTATCTATCTATCTCTATCTATCTATCTATCTATCTATCTATCTATCTATCTATCTATCTATCTATCTATCTATCTATCTATCTACTATCTATCTATCTATCTATCTATTATATATTATATATATATATATATATATATATATATATATATATATATATATATATATATATTATTATATTATACACAGAGACAGACAGACAGAC
>CM060317.1:27373639-27376139 GCA_030674155.1 Stramonita haemastoma
CAGTAACTGATCTTGGAAAAACAAGCATGGTTATATCCATAGATAAGCAATCATATGCAAACAGGAGAAGAAGAAAAAGGAAAAAGCTTCTATGGTTTAATACAAAAAGATAAATTAAGCACTGATAATACTATGTCTATACTGACTTCGAGGGTTATAGATGTCCCACTATTCATCCCTTAGTATCATGCTAGGAAAAACATTAAGTGAACAATGCCCAGTCATCACCAGTGTCATGAGAAGTGGAAGACTGCAACCTGGCACTTAAAGGTAAAAGACTCCGGAATCTATTTAGGATTACACCTTCATAGGAAGAGAACAGTTTAAAAAAACCGACTATGTTCAAACTGTATTGCTTCCATGTATGCCTGTAAACTACTTGGAGAATTCACACAAATAATAAAATTTGTTCTGAAGTTTTCAAAAGCATTTGTGCATCCATTTCATACAATACTTCATACAGGGGTATGGTTATGCACAACTGTACGACTACAGTGGATCCAGACAAAATAACCAAGTAGCAGAAGCATCACTGAAAGACGGTCGCGCCGAAACATCTTAAACAAAAAAGGTTTTAAAACAACAGTATTAACTACGAAAACTACAACATTTGCATTTAAAATACCAAACATCAAAAATAAATCTAAACAACAGTAACAACGTTGGCAACCATACCTAGGACAGCAACAACAACAACAGCAACAATAGCAATGGCAGCAAACAGAAAACCACAAGATCAAAACGCGAAAAGCATTGGAAGCAAAGAAACAATAACAAACAAACAAACAAACGAACAGCACAGCTTCCTGAAAAGAAAAAAAAACAACCAATGGACAAACACGGGTGTCGCTAATAACAGCAGCAGCTAGTGACAGAAAGCAGTAATTCAATTTCAGCTGACAGCAAATACCTTCATGCTACATGCTGCATACCCCTCCCCCCCCCCCCCCTCACCCCACCCCAACACCCCAACCCCTCCTCTCTACCACCATCCTGCCATTTTCATTTGCCATTTCCTAACGGCCAGTTCACTGGAACTCAGCCAACAAGTTGCATTCCATTTTCTTTTGCCTCTGACCACTTTTCCATGAATAAGGACACCTTAGCTGCCTGCTAATTTCGTTTTCCATGTGGAAGCCTTATGATTTCTCCCATTTTCTTTGGGATCTGGTTACAGCTTCGTTTTCTTTTTCTTTCCTCTGGGCCGGCAGCAAAGGTGGCTGCATGCAAGATGGGAAAGTGTGAGAACAGAAGATGGGACGTAGCTTGAAAAATGGGGCTATGATCGTCTATTAAAAAAATATGTCAGATGTATGTCAATGTTAGAGTTTTTCACTTTTTTGATTTTCTCCAAGCTGGAATGCGGGAAACCTTCGTAAAGGGTAAAAACCTTCGCCTAAAAATCTAAGAAATAAGCCAGTGTTAGAGGTGGTTTGTTTTTAACTTGTTTATATTTTTGAAGTCGGAATGTAGCTACCTTGATTGATGACAAAAGCGGTCGCATACGCCATTGGTGAACTTTAAACAGCCCTGGGGACTCCAACTCCGTGATTTTTCCTCAGGGATGGTGTCTGAACACGATATATGTGTGTATGCTGGTTTTGTTTTTATTTTGTTGTCATTCATTCCTACTGGTATACATTAGCTTGCTCTTCTGAAAGGTGGAGCAGGTTTTTAATGTGTGCGCAGAATTGTCTGCGTGCTTTCGCACACGGGGCCTCGGTTTATTTTCTCATCCATATGAGCGGTACTGTCAGCATCAGTAACTGCAGCAATAACCTCAACTATAGCAGTCACTGCAGCAATAAAAACAACAGCAAATAGACTGCAGTAACAACAACAGCAATAACATCAACAACGATAACATCAACACCAGCAGTCGCTTCAGAAACAACACGAACAGCAATTTACCCCAGCAACAACATAAACTGCAGTCACTACATACAAACAACACAATGCATCAATAGTCACAATTCCATCTAAGAATAAAAAAAAAATACAACGATTCATTTCATGGGTAAAACACACCAAAATCATCAAACTGTGTACGTCAAAAAACCCCAAAAATTCCATCTCTCCCTTTTTTTCACTCCTACCATATTAGCCTACCCTCTTTCAACCTCACCACCTACCCCCTAACCCCTCCACCCCCCCACCCCCTTTCCCCCAAGCCAATCCAACAGGACAACATCAAGTTGTTTCACGCCAGTTCGGCCTCTGGCCAAATCCCTTCCACTCAAAAGGGAATGCTCCTCCCGCTCAGCTGACGGTTTACTTTCCACCCCACGCATGTTTGCCTGCCTCTTCAGGTGGATTTGTCCGGCAAATGAAGCTCTCCCTCCCTCCCACCCACCCACCCAGCTAGCTAGGCGCTTTGCAAACTGCTTGCTGGGCAGGGAGAGAGAGACAGAGAGATGGAGAGAGAGAGGGGGGGGGGAAGAAGGAGAGGGGGAGAGAGAGAGGGAGAGGGAGGGAAGAGGGAGAGGTGGGAGAGAGAGAG
>CM060317.1:27381139-27403639 GCA_030674155.1 Stramonita haemastoma
TTTCTTAGAAGAAGCTTGTGATCAATCAAATCAAATGCTTTTGAAAAATCAACAAACAGGACACCAGTAATTAAATTGTTATTTATGTTGGTTAGCCATTTGTCAACTAAGTTCGTTAGTGCAGTGTGACAAGAATGTTTTTTTCGAAATCCAGATTGATTGGGATGAAATAGGTCATGCTTATTGAAGTGGCTAAGAATGTGCTGTCTAATATGATTTTCTAAAGGTTTAGATAAGTTAGATAGTATAGAAATAGGTCGATAATTTGCAGGATTAGAACGATCACCAGCTTTATGGAGTGGCAAAACTTTGGCAACTTTGAAAGCTTTTGGAAAACGATTTTTTGCTATAAATAGATTGAATACATAGGTCAATGTTTCTGAGATAACTGGAGCTGCTATTTTTAAGATCTTACCATTGATACCATCTAGCCCACATGTGCCTGTTTGTTTTAAATGGGTCAAAGCATTGTAAACTTCATTCACAGACATGAATGGAATATTAAGTTTTGATGAGATGTTTTTAAAAGCACAGAATTCATCTAGTACTTCAAGATTATTTAAGTGAGAGGTGTTAGTTTGGATAGTTGATTGAGCTATATTGCAAAAATGATCATTGAGTTTATCTGGCACTATGTCTAAAGGAAGTGAAGATTTAGGTCTAAAATCCTTTTTAGTTAAGCGGTTAATGGCATTCCACATAGATTTATTATTAGACTTGTCAGAAACAAGCTTTTGAAAATACTCCTTTTTAGCCTGTCGTTTCAAATATGTGACAAGATTTCTTTGTTTAGTAAATTCATCCCTTGTTCCATTGATCAACAACAAATCTCGTAATTTTATTGCATCTTCAACATGTTTGGTCAACCATGGTGGTTTAGGGTCAGTTTTAACTCGTTTAGTTTTTAAAGGTGCATGTTTGTCATAAACATTCAAAAAGTTATGATACCAAATTTCAAATGCATTATCTGGATCCGTGAACTGGTAAACTAAAGGAAAATGTGAATTATTTAAATCCCCAAGGAAACTGTTTATGTCAAAATGTCTAAAATTTCTGTATTTAAGCCACTTATGGCTGTTCTTTGGAATACTAACTCCCTTTCTTGACCATGTAAAGCACACAGGGAAATGATCACTACATCCATAGGTTGGAGAACAAACCTCTAACATATTGTTTATTGCCGTCGTATAAACATGGTCAATCAGGGTTTTCGAAGTAGCTGTGACTCTTGTAGGTTTGTCAATCAATTGGACCAGTTGGAAGGATTCATAAGTATGTGTCCAGGTTGACTGACGTTTTTGTAAATCAATATTAAAATCACCTAACAATATTGTCTCATCCGAATACATAGCTATGTCTTCCATTAATAAAGTAAAACTGTCTATCCAGTTTGCATGTTCAGCTGGGTTTCTGTAAATGAACCCAAGAGTATAGGTTTTGTTTTTTTTGAAATTAATCTGTATCCATAAGGATTCAACATTATGCAGATCTATAGGGTGTATCTGCTTGAAGTTTATTGTCTGGTGGATATAAACAAGAAGTCCTGTTTCTTTGGAATGTTTAGGATCTCTACGAATACAAGAATATCCTGGAAAAGAGATTTCTTCATCTGAAATATGAGCTGTAAGGCGTGTCTCTGCAAAGCCAAAAATATGGAAAAATTTCCCAGAGTTGGATAAAATACTCGACACATCCACTAATTTACCATACAAATGATTTATATTAAGAAACCCTACTCTCAGACCATCTCTTGATGGCCAGACATCAACAGTATTTGTCAAGGACATCATGAACACAAAAAGGAATTAATAATCAGCACATTAAGTATTACATGTAAAAAAAAAAAAAAATTGATAATAATAAGAAAGGCAAAAACAGTGAGGGAAAATATTATGAAACCTGTCCGTTTTTTATATATACAAATACTATATAAGTAACCACAAGTTTGGTCAGGGAAACCCAGGTAAACAAAACACTATTTTTGTTCACATATGATCCAGGGCACACATGTGCATGCAAGAAACCAAGAAAGACAATTCACAAAACAGTTTAAAAAGAAAAAAGAAAGAAAGAAGAAGAAAAAAAATAACCACCACCAACAAAAACACAACAAAGATGCACACAATTTTTCAAGAAAAACTAGTCGACAACAGATTTCAAGCACAAAAAATCTGAATAAGTACGTGTTCTCTGTCTGTCAGTCCGAAGCCCAGTATTATATCAAATAGCCACTGAGTAATCAATTCAATTTTTAACATCCCACAAGGTCAATGTCTGTTAACACACACACACACACATACACATACACACACAAACAAACGCGTGCGCGCGCGCACACACACACACACACACACACACACACACACACAACACACACACACACAAAACACACACACACACACACACACACACACACACACACACAAACACACACACACACACACACACACACACACACACACACACACACACACACACACACACACACACACACGAGCTCACATGCATACACCTATATACAATCAAGACACAGGCATGCCCCTCTCGAAGGCAATACGCAGGCATCCCCTGGATTCACACAATGCACGCGCTCTGCAGACGGCACAGCACGTGTATGCCCCTCATGGCGCACAACATAAACGCTTCAATCAAAACCACAACGTGCAATCATCCCTCAGGATGCACAACATGAAAGTCCCAATGGGGAGACAGATCATGTACACCTTTTCAGTAAACCCAGCATGCAAGCCTCTCCAGGAAGCACACCTTTTCTGCACATTTCAGGAAGCACAACATACATGTACCAACCCATCAAGAAAAGCATGTATCAACCTGTCAGGAAGCAAGAGATCCATGTTCCTTTCACCAAGCACAGCATGTATGCATCCACAATGAGACACCACGGGGACCATCACATGGATAAGCGCAATAGCATACAACAGTCATACACACACACGCACACACGCATGTACAAATGCACCACAAACACACATGCGTACACACACACATACACACACTCACACATACTCACATACATACAACACATTATGCACACATATATACACTAACACACACACACACACACACACACACACACACACAAAACACACACACACACACAAAACACACAACACACACACACACACACACACACACACACACACACACACACACACACACACACACACACACAAACATCACACAAAAACCCCACAACATAGGCACACTCACACACACACACATTGTTGTTACTCCGATGCTCTGACATTGTTGGTTTGCACTTCAGGAGAATTGTACAGCTGCTATAGTCCGAACTAAAGGGCCTGCACTCAATTCAGTATGATCTCCCTATTGACAGGGGAGGGGGGGTCTTCAGGAGGGTCTATATTGAGAAAGAATTTGGGACGCCATATTCAGGAGTTGGTAAGCATATTGTCCTGATTGAGACAGCAGACGGGGATCGGGACACTGGCTGCTGGGTGGTGGCGCTGATGCAGCTACAGTCTGGAGAGGCTGGGGAGGAGTGGGATACAGATAAGGGGGGTATGGAAATGAAGGGGGGGGGATTCCACTGGGTCTGGAGAGGGTAGGGGTAGGGTCTGGGATGCAAGGTACTGGGGGCATCAGCAAATTGATGAACAGTTTCATTATCACCGCTATACAGCCGTGTAGAGGAAGATGGTCGGAAAGTCTGACTCCTGGAGTCAGCCAGAGGATCTGAAGAAACCCAGTGGGCGGGGGCAGGACCATCGGGTTGAGGCGGTTGTCTGTTCAACTGCTGGGTCGTTGTCTGGGAAGGCAGCATGGGGTAATGCCTCATAGAGGAGATAGCAGGTGCACCAGGGATCCGAGTGCCGTATCCACGAGAAGGGCGACGTCCATTAAAAGAGAGAGAGAGAGAGAGAGAGAGAGAGAGAGAGAGAGAGAGAGGAGAGAGAGAGAGAGAGAGAGGAGAGAGAGAGAGAGAGAAGAGAGAGAGACAGAGAGAGACAGAGAGAGACAGAGAGAGACAGAGAGAGACAGAGAGAGAGACAGAGAGAGATAGAGACAGAGACAGAGACAGAGAGACAGAAAGAGAGAGAGAGACAGAGAGAGACAGAGAGACACAGAGAGAGAGAGAGACAGAGAGAGAGAGACAGAGACAGAGACAGAGACAGAGACAGTTTAGTGTTGGTGTGTGTGTGTGTGTGTGTGTGTGTGTGTGTGTGTGTGTGTGTGTTGTGTGTGTGTGTGTGTGTGTGTGTGTGTGTGTGTAAGGAAGTCCCTGACCTTTAAACCCACCCAAAACGTTTAAACACAATTTATAAACAAAACCTGTCTGGGCCTAATACGCCTTTGTACTGGCTTCCCATTATTTTACAAAGAAATCTGCTGAGAGTACCACGAAATAGATTTATTCCTTATTTTCTCTGGCATTTTTCTTTTTTTCTTTCTCATCTAGAATTCTGAGTTTAACCAATGGTGAAATTTTGCGTCTGTGACCGTTTTATTGTTTCTACCATGAAGGTATCCATATTCCAATTTCAGAGATGTATACAAAGTATGTTTGCTTTTCCGAAGGTTGCGGGTTCGATCCCAGCTTTCGGCTATGGCGTTGTGCCCTTGGAAAAGGCACTTAACGGCTTTTTCTCACCCCAACCAAGTGTAAAAGGGGTACCAACCTTGTGTTGGGGGTTAACCCTGCGATAGACTGGCGTCCTATCCAGGGGGGAGTCTATGACTCCCAGTCGCTTAACGCCACAGAAACTGGGTTAAGCACCGGCCTGATGAGCCTTAGGCTCGGGACAGACTTTAACTTTTTAACTTTGCTTTTCAGAAACTCATCAAAAGCTAACATGAATCACAGGAAATTTGACGTGTGTCTGATCGTCTTCATGTGTATAATTCTACACTTGAAGGGAATTAAGGCGATGACAGTTTTGTATCTAACTTGACGTGGGAGATCATAATATTTCCATCTTTATTTATCGAACACTACCGAGCTTCGAACACACAGCTTCATCAACCCATGGCATGGAAGTCAAATGGTCTTAACCACTCGGCTATTATTGTCTGCCTGGGTATATCATGCAAAAGAGAACTGTAACTAGCAGAACAATCTTGCTTCCCATAATATGAGACATTACACTTTTGAATTTCTTCCTGGGGATCACGCCTATGAACAGGAGTTTTTACCGGTACAGGCAGGGTAGGGAAGGTGTTTATTTCAATTAATTAATTAATCAATCAATCAACTAATTAATAAATTAATTAATTTATTTATATTCTTTTATACGTAGGATAATCAGTCCAGTCCATGTGTGTGTGCAGTTTTTGTAAATTTTGTCATCCGTTCCCACCAGCACACAAAGTAGCCTACTCTTACGAAAAGCGGAACAGAATTTAACGTGTGCGCAAGATGTTCTGCGGGCGTTCGCACACGGGGCCTCGGTTTATAGTCTCATCCGAAGGTTTTTTGGGGAGAGTGGAGTCGGCACTGATGTTAACTCCAGGGTAAAAATCCCCTCAAACGGGACTCGAACCCGGGTCGTCAAATTGCCAGTGCAATGATCTGACCACTAGGATATCCCGTCCCAGTGTGGAGTGGGGAGAGAGGGGGGGAGGGAAGTGGGCACGGCTGGTGGTGATGGAAAAGAGACAGAGGTAGAGATAGAGGGTGTGAACTTTGGCATGAACACAAACTGGGGCAAGTGAGAATCCTGAGAAATGAAGGAACTGGGTCAATAGTGCATGCAGCGTCTTCTAACTAAAGGAGGTCACTCAAGTTGTTGTTGTTGTTTTTATTTATTCTCTCTTTCCTGTTTTGAGTCAGAATGAGCAAAAAGAGGTGGGGTGGGGGAAGGGTAGGGGGCCTAGTAGATCTGTTTGTTTAGATTGAGTTATCTCCAAACACACATAGTTTGATGGTGTACAGAAATAAAGATATTATGTCAAAAATATGGAGTGGAGATGAGAGGGAATGAGAGAGAGAGAGAGAGAGAGAGAGAGAGAGAGGAGAGAGAGAGAGAGAGAGAGAGAGAGAGAGAGAGAGAGAGAGAGAGAGAGAGAGAGAGAGAGAGAGACGAGAAGACAGACAGACAGACAGACAGACAGACAGACAGACAGAGAGAGACAGAGAGAGACAGACAGACAGACAGACAGACAGAGACAGACAGAGACAGACATACAGACAGACAGACAGACAGACAGGAAGGCAGACAGACAGAAAGGCAGGCAGACAGACATACACAGACAGAGACAGACAGACAGACAGAAAGAAAGACAGAGACAGAAAAAGACAGATGTACATTCCAGCAAATAGACGACAGAGTGATAACCAAAGAGAATATCAGACAGTGATGAAATAGGCGAGACAAGGTTTCTGAGATAGATAATGGTGATGAATGAGATTACGGGCTTTTGGACAAGATGAAAAGACACCCCCCCCCTCCACTAAAAAAAAAACCTACACAAATTACCCACACACAGAGACATTGATTTCGCTGTCAGTGTTTGTTAAGCAGAAAGAGGACAAAGAACTGTGATTGACAATGACAGAACACGGTAAAATAAATCATATTAGATAAATTAATCCTGGCCTAAAACTGACACGGATTAACGAATGATAACCTATATCTAACTTATGTCGTCGTAGAGGAGCGAGGCATCGGAAACCTCAACTTATCCAGGGGCCAGCACATTGAGGGCGGCGCCCATCTCCTCTCCCTCGGTGCTTTACTTTCCCTGTCCATAAAGAGGCAGGTACCCATTTACAGCTGGGTGAATTGCGGGACTGCACTGAAGCCAAGGCGCGGAAACGGTCACCCATCCACTTGGTAACCATGCTCGATGCTGCTTAACATTGGCTTTGGGAAACCAAGTGCTCTGACCACTGAGGTATCCTGTCTCTAAGCAAATGAAAATTAAGTGCAAAATAAAGTAACTAAAAAAAGTTTTAAAAAAACAAACAAAAGCTGTTTAATTACAACGATGAGATATGAAATTCGAGTCCTAAAAACAAAACCTGTTTGATAATAATAATAAAAAAGAATATAATGGAATTTTTATAGCTCTGAATATTGTGACGCAAACAATGCAAAATGCTTGCATCAAAACATTCACATGCACCCTTCACGCAGACACCATTTTCTTTGTCCATTGTGTGTATACGTAAATTTATTATTTTCCTTACTTCATACAGCACTAAGTCACGGCAGATAGCTCTGCGTGAAATTCGAGATGCTATCCACAGGAAAAGCACGTCACCACAAGAGCAGTGTCACCCATTTTTTGTTTTTCTTTTTCTGTCTGCAACTGTGTCTATTTCCCCACCAGACTGGCCTTTTATTTTTACAGAATTTTGCCAGGGACAACTCCCTTGTTGCCGATGGATTTTTTTTTTACGAACGCTGAATAATGATGTGTAACACACGGGACCTCAGTTTACCATCTCATCCAATAACAAAACGAACCAACAGCACCAACCAACAACCAAAACATACAGACAAAATCAAAAGGAAGAAAGTTGTTATCATTTTTATTGCGTTCAAAAACAGATAGCTTGTTCAAAACTATCAAACAAGCGTGATGTGTGTGTGTGTGTGTGTGTGTGTGTGTGTGTGTGCGTGCGTGCGTGCGCGCGCGCACGCGTGTGTGTGTGTGCGTGCGCGCGCTCGTGTGTGTGTGCGTGTGTGTGTGTGTGATTGTGTGTATGTGTGCGCGCGCGTGTGCGTGTGTGTGTGCGTGCGTGCGTGCATGTGTGTGCTTGTGTGTGTGTGTGTGTGTGTGTGGATGTGTGTGTGTGCGTGCGTGCGTGTGTGCGTGTGGGGGGAAGAGGAGAAGCAGAGGCAAAATATTCTAAGTTTTGTTTTTTGCGTGGTTCGGAGCTGGTCTTTTTTGTTCTGTCTTCCGTGGACGTCGTTGCCTGCAGACTGTTTTCTATGTACATTCCAAACACCTGCCACTTCCTAGATAAAGGAAAACAGTAACAGAAGAAAGCAACAGCAAAGATGATAACGAAAACAAAGAAAAATAAGATGATATTATAAAAGCAGACAAGGAAAATCACAACAGTCAGGATTCCGGCAGAGCAAATTTTCGTTGTATTCTAAACCTTCTTCAGGCTGAAAGATCGACCAGGAAAGAAAATGTAACGATAAACTAAGCCAAACAACAAGCAAAAATCTCAAAAATATAATTATAACGTGTACAATTTATTTTTTATTCTTCTTGACATCAGCTGCTGATTGACTTTTTTCGTTTTAAAAATGAGCTCTTGGTCAGAAAGTAAAAAAAAAAAAGATGTGGAGGATTTAAACACAAAAAGAATATGTACAGTTTGATTACTTAAGATGGTGTTGATGTTTCATTTTATTTTTTTCTGTCCTCGGCTAGAGCTCTGAGTTTTGCACTATGTGATCGTTTATTATAGACCATAACAACATAGGTAGCCACATTCTGACGTCGGGGTGGTGTCTAAACACAACACCTGTGTGCATGCATTGTTTGAGGTTTTGGGGTTTGTTTGTTTTTATTTTTGTTTTTTTAACAAATTTTGTTACACGTTCCTATCAACACAAAAAGGCCTCTTCCAAAAGTCCCGAAGAAGTATGTGCAAGATATTCTGTGCGCGTTCGCATATTCGGTCCCGTTTATTTGAAAGACTTTTGTTGTTGTTGTTGTTGTTGGTTTTTTTGGGGGGGCAGAGTCATTACTAATATTAACTCCAAGGTAACTTCTCTAAAAGAGAGCCTCTGTGGAGGTTCAATCTCTGGTCGCAAGGTCACGAGCGCAGCGATCTGGCCACTAGGCTACACCCCACCCACACCTCCTTCCCCACACTGTTACATTTCAGTTCCGTTTTTTTTTTAAACTGCAGCCGTATGCCATTCCCCCAATACATGTTACATGAAGGAGAGAAGAAGAAACAGAGGAAAGAACAGAAAGAAGAAAGAAGAAGCAAGAAAAGGAGAGAAGAACAAGAAGAAGAAGAAGAAAGAAGAAAGAAGAAGAAGAAGAGAAGAAGAAGAAGAGAAGAAGAAGAAGAAGAAAGAAGAGAAGAAGAAGAAGAAGAAGAAGAAGAAGAAGAAGAAGAAGAGAAGAAGAAGAAGAAAGAAGAAGAAGAAGAAGAAAGAGAAAAGAAGAAAACAAGAACAAGAAAACGAAGAACAAGAAACAAGAGAAAGAAGAAGAAGAAGAGAAGAAGAAAAGAAGAAGAAGAAGAAGAAGAACAGAGAAGAAAGACGAAGACAAGGAGAAACAAGGACAGATCAGAACAAGGAGAACAAGAAGAATTCTAGAACAAGAAGATGATCGGTGTCTAAGAACAAGTGAGAAGAACGAAAAGAAAAAGCACATTACAAAATAAATCTATACGGACAGAAGCATCGTGAACATATGGCTATCTCCATGTCAATGCCTACTGCAGATGTCTATGTCTACAGAACCATGATAACACACTCCTAGAAACACAAAGAGATTCCAGATAATAGAAACACAGTACGTACAATGTAAGATACACGGAACTGCTATCAGACGTAAAGAAACAGTAACTATCCAAAACCATGGACATACGTACTTCTGACTATGCCTCCTTTCGCTGTCAGAGGACTTAAGGAACATTTTGTCTTTGCACAACTGTCGTGCTTTGGTGTTATTTGCAAAATGGCATCATTTTTGTTCCTCTGTTATTTCATTTTTTTTATTAATAGTTTCATTCTCTTATATCCAGGATAATGGAGTAACACTCACGTGTTTTTTAAATCCAGTCTCCGTGTGTATGCAGTTATGAAAATATCGTCTGTTCCCACCGGCACACGATGGCCTAATCTTACGAAAAGTGGAACATGATTTAATGTGTGCGCAAGATGTTCTGCGTGCGTTTGCACACGAGGCCTCAATCTATAGTCCCATCCGAAGGACTTTTGGGGAGGGTGGAGTTAGCACTAATGTTAACACCAGGGGAAAAATCCCCTCAAATGGGACTCGAACCTGGGTCGTCAAATTGCGAGTGCAATGTTCTGACCACTAGGCTATCCCGTCCCCTCATTTTCTTGCTGCTGTGTGTTCCCCAGCTTAACACGATTCTGGGTCAGCCACAATATGCACTGTATACTCACTCCTCCCACCCAGGAGGAAACACTGGGAGATTAATTAAGAGTGCAGTGGATAAGAAGTTTTGTACTTACAGACTGTATTCAAGTACCCTGCCGTAAAAGTAGCCATACACCGTCTTCGCATATGTAGAATAAAATTAATGTTCCGTAACTTGGACAAAGCTGGTAGTAGGGTGTCCAAAATGTTGCAGTTATATATATCATGCTTCTCTCTCTCTCTCTCTCTCTCTCTCTCTCTCTTCTCTCTCTCTCTCTCTCTCTCTCTCTCTCTCTCTCTCTCTCTCTCTCTCTCTCTCTCTCTCTCTCCCCTCTCTCTCCTCTCTCTCCTCTCTCTCTCTCTCTCTCTCTCCTCTTCTCTCTCTCTCTCCTCTCTCTCTCTCTCTCTCTCTCTCTCTCTCTCTCTCTCTCTCTCTCTCTCTCTCTTCTGTCATGTGATGTATGTATGTATGTATGTATGTATGTAGTATGTATGTATGTATGTATGTATGTATGTATGTATGTATGTATGTATGTATGTATGTATGTATGTATGTATGTATGTATGTATGTATGTATGTGTGTGTGTGTGTTTGGCTGTCTCTCTGTCTCTGTCTCTGTCTGTCTGTCTGTCTGTCTGTCTGTCTGTCTGTCTCTCTCTCACTCTCTCTCTCTCTCTCTCCTCTCTCTCTCTCTCTCTCTCTCTCTCTCTCTCTCTCTTCTCTCTCTCTCCTCTCTCTCTCTCTCTCTCTCTCTCTCTCTCTCTCTCTCTGAGTGTGTATGTATGTATGTATGTATGTTGATGTATGTATGTATGTATGTATGTATGTATGTATGTATGTATGTATGTATGTATGTATGTATGTATGTATGTATGTATGTATGTATGTATGTATGTATGTATGTGTGTGTGTGTTTGGCTGTCTCTCTGTCTCTGTCTCTGTCTGTCTGTCTGTCTGTCTGTCTGTCTGTCTGTCTGTCTGTCTGTCTGTCTGTCTGTCTCTCTCTCTCTCTCTCTCTCTCTCTCTCTCTCTCTCTCTCCTCTCTCTCTCTCTCCTCTCTCTCTCTCTCTCTCTCTCTCTCTCTCTCTCTCTCTCTCCGTCTCTCTCTTACTCTAAGCCATGATATTTCTTCATACTTTTCAAAGGACGAATGATCAACTGTAAATAAACGCATGCTGTTGTTGCCCCCCAAAAAAAAAGCAAGGTCACCTTCCCCACAAAATGTTATGGCTGTCTAGATCCTCATCAGCTGAGAGGAGAGGCATTTCCTTTATTCAATAATGAACAGATAAGACACATCATTACCAGGCCAGCTTTTGCTCTCTGCTATCGACAGCAATATTCAATGTCTGAGCTGATGCTGTGTGTTAGAAGCAGATGGGCATGATTTTTTTGTTTTGTTTTGATGAGATAGTTGACAAAGTCATTACGCTCTAGCTCTCTTCCTTATGGCAGACACCCTTAACCTCGTTTTTCTTTTCTTCTTTTTTTTTTTTTACAACTTGATGCAGATGAAGAAACAATTTTCTCTTTAACTCTCTTCAAAAACAGGATGAAGAAAATGCCTAGCCACCCCCCCCCCTCTTCTTGTAAACAAATCACAAGGTGGGTCAAGGTGCTGCTTACTCATGGCAATTATCAAAACTAAGGCAGATGGATTGCAAATGCCTGTAAACATGCACGTATGATAAAGTCATGTTTAAGCGCTGGCACACATCATGCCACACTTAGAGGTGCCAGTATAGACACACGCATGTGCGTATAATAATCACATACGCGCACGGACACACACACACACACACACACACACACACACACACACACACCACACACACAACGAGCGCGCGCACGCACACACACACACACACACACACACACACACACCACACACCCCACACACACACACGCAACAAACACAGACACATACACTTATTTCAGTGCATGCCTATGTGTACTTCCACGCACAGCCATGCATGCGTATCTCAGAGCACACACGCACCGCACACACACACACACACACACACACACACACACACACACACACACACACACACACACACACACACACACACACACACACACTACTTTGTGTGTGCCAACATTCGTAAGCACGTATACTATTACAGCAAAGTTGTGCACCCGTATATGCATACTGAACTGAAGTAAAATGAGCGTTAGAACTTAGATTAACTTCCCAAGACAATCTCTGTAGACATTACTGAGGCTTGTGATGCTATTAACAACTCACTGGAAAGTTAATTATGCACTGCATGTGGATACACTTTCAGATGAAGATTATTGTAACAAATCATCTTGAGAAATAATAGAAATGCCATAGTAGGCTTTAAAACAGTGATATGGTGTACAACAAGACGTATACTTGTCGCTTCTATTTAAGCTTCTTTGCTGCTCTTAATATACTGTATCAGTGAGAACAAATTAGCTGTACTTGATCTGCATGAAGTCATTCGTGGTAAAACACACGAAAAATGCAAACATATAAGCAAACAAACAAAACAATCAGCAAAAAACTGATTTGTGTTCAAAATAATCAAATGCATAAATTACCTAATGTTTTGGCACAAACAGAAAAAAGCACTAATTCTACAAAAAGAATCCACCAAATGTTTACTGCTCTGGGCATCTAAAGATACACTGCAAAGCGCCATACAGTACAGTTGCATCTCCCTCCCTCCATGATACAAGATATGAAATAAAACCACCCTGCTATCTCTAATTCATAAAGCCTGGATCCTAAGATTCACCCAAGCCCCCAAAAACCCTTCCTTCCATCCCCTCCCTTCATATACAAGATATGAAATAAACCCCCGCTATCTCTAATTCATAAAGCCTTGTCCAGAGCCACCCTAACCCACCCCCCCCCCCTTTCCTACCACCACTCCCTTCATGTTCCAGAAGCCCTCCTCCTCCTCCTCTTCACCCATCCACCAACACCTCCTCCTCCTCCTTCCTCCCCCCTCTCCTCCTCCTGCCTCTCCCTTCTCTCTCTCTCCCTGCTCTCTATGTAGTAATCACATCACGTACACTCAGTGGAACAGCAGCAGAGGAGAGTAGAGGAGAGGAGAGAAGGAAAGGAGGCAGAGGGGGTGGGGAGGGGTGGAGGGGGAGACTGGTCCAATGATGGCATGCCGTGATTTATAAACGATCATTGTCATCCGTCATTGTCCGCCACTTCACGATCCCAGCTCCAGAGGAAATGATGAGATAGAGAAGAGAGAGAGAGAGAGAGAGAGAGAGAGAGAGAGAGAGAGAGAGAGAGAGAGAGAGAGAGAGAGAGAGAGAGAGAGAGAGAGAAGAGAGAGAGAGAGAGAGGCAGGCAGGCAGGCAGGCAGATGCAGGCAGACAGAGTAAAAGAAGATAGATACAGAGAGAGACAGAGAACAGACGGCAGAGCACAACACATACTAGAGTAGATGAGATAGATAGAGATGACAGAGCAACAGACAGGATCAGAGAAATAGGACAAACACCACAGACAGATAGATAGATAGATAGATAGATAGATAGATAGATAGATAGATAGATAGATAGATAGTAGATAGTGATAGATAGATAAGAAATACAGACAATAACCAACAGACATACAGATAGATAGATAGATGATAGAGACAGACAACAACAACATGAAACAGACACAGATGTAATACTTACTTATGACACTAAACAACGGAGGACAACACATTAACAACCGCAATGAAAACACTAGATCAGAACAAGACAGGAAGAGAGGGGGGCAAATAAATGAACGGAATTAGTGTAATCATATGAACGGAATCAACGAGGAAAATGTTGACCTTTCTTGTTTTTTCCATTCCGCCTTTGGTCTGAGAAAGGAAGAATGACAAGATGTTAACTACAAATGCCAATCATTGACACGAAATGCGAACAACGTGACATGGGGGAGAGAGAAAGAGAGTGAAGGAGAGAGAGAGAGAGAGAGAGAGAGAGAGAGAGAGAGAGAGAGAGAGAGAGAGAGAGAGAGAGAGAGAGAGAGAGAGAGAGAGAGAGGAGAGACAGACAGACAGACAGACAGACAGACAGACAGACAGACAGACAGACAGACAGACAGACAGACAGACAGACAGACAGACAGACAGACAGACAGACAGACAGACAGAAAAGAAACAGAAAGAAGGAGGGAGAGACGGTATGTGTGTGTGCCTAAGTATGTGTGTGTGTGTGTGTGTGTGTGTGTGTGTGTGTGTGTGTTGTGTGTGTGTGGTGTGTGTGGTGTGTGTGTGTGTGTGTGTGTGTTTGAGTGTGTGTGTGGTGTGTGTCCTGGTTGTGTGGCCTGTGGATGCATGTGAAAATATGCGTGATTTGTACCTATATAAGTACCTGTGTAGTGCGTATGCACGTCTGTGTGTGTCTTGTGTGTGTATGTTATGTGTTCGTGTGTGCGCGCGCGTGTGTGTGTGTACGTGTGCGTGTGATATATTGTGGGTCTCTGTGTGTACGTCTATTTGTGTGCGTCTTGTGTGTGTGCGTGTGCGTGTGTGTGTGTTTATGTGTGTGAATGTGCGCGTGGGTGCTTGCAAGTGTATACATGTGTATGTGTGTGTGTGTGTTGTATGTGTGTGTGTTTCTCCGTGTGTATGTGTGTCTGTGTGTCTGTGTGTCTGTGTGCTGTGTGTCTGTGTGTGTGTCCATCTCTTGTGTCTCTGTTTGTCTATAATGTATACTTTACTCTGCACTTTTTTTTAAAAACAATTTTTCTTTTGCCTTTCTGTCACCGTATTTTTAAAGTTTATAGTCTTTGCTCTTATGCAGTATACAAACATCACTTGGCCACCGCGGCTATATTAAGTTGCCTGGGAAAAAAAATCGTTATGTATAATAGGCAAGGGCTGCATGCTGCAAGCTGCTGCAGTGGTCTAGGACTCTCATTGATCTGAAGAAGGCAGTTTCCATGGCGCCACAGCATCGCAACATTGCATTAGCTCTGGCCAGCCCAGACTGGTCACCAAAGTCATTTTTTTTCTTCCCTGTTAGACTCCGCCGCCAAAGATGGTTTTTTTGCACACACACACACACACACACACACACACACACACACACACACACGCGCGCGCGCGCGCCACACACAACACACACACACACACACACACACACACACACACACTCACACACACACACACAATCATAATGATATCAGCAAATACTTTCAGGTTTTTTGTGTGACTTTGTAGGGTGGAGTTGAGAGTGTGGGGATGGGATGGTTGGGAGGGGGTGGTGGGTGTGTGGGGATAAGTGGTTAGAGCGTTGTTGACTTGGGATCTCACGGTACAGCCTCGAACCACCACCGAGATACCCGTTTGTGGGGATGTTTTTTTCTGACTCTGCTCCGCCATGATTTTTTTCGGAGACGCTTGTTTGAGGGAATTGTTCTCTCCACCCTATAGTTAACATCAGTACCGACTCCACTTACCCTGAAGTCTTCGGATGAAACTATAAACTGAGGTCCTGTGTAGGAGGAACCTTATCAGAACGTCTATCTCACAATTTAAAACCTCTAACACCTTTCGGAAAAGTCAGTCATGGCACGCCATTAGGAGCTGAATGACATAATAAAACACAGCAAACATACTGGTGTTGTGTTGGGACATCATCACTGAGTGCTGCTAAACCTTATCTGCGGCAAACCTTAGAACTGGAGCTGAGAAACAAAAACAGTACATTCCTCTCACTGATTTTCTCTTTTTAAATAAGAAATCAGAAACTGCTACAATTATGCAAGACTCTTTCGATAAGGGCAAAGATCCTTCGTGGAACAATGGTTTAAGCAGTAGAATAGAATAGGCAGCTTTCAGTCTCAGAGGACTATGCATATGAAGTTGCTCTTTAAATGTTTATTCTGGCACGGTGTCGGTTGTGGCTCGCCAGTCCGGCACAGGAATGACAGTCCTTAGGGCACAGGGCACAGATAAAGTTTGTGTCCGTCTGTCTGCCTAGACTGCAGCCTTTCTTCTCATTCTCAAAAGCAGCAGTATGCTTTCAAAAAATTACTAGCAGTTATAAAATCCCTGAATACTGTGGAGTATTGACAACTGTGGGAACACTTTTGCATGCCTGTTTTTTTATTTACAATTACAGCGTTTGCGTTGTTTGAAATACATGTTGGGAGCAAGGATATGGACATGGCAAAATGCCGTGATTGCCTTCAAGGTTGTCTCCAAATGTTTGCCCTAGTTCAACGGTCAACACAGTGCGCCATTTATTTCCATTATTCTAAGAGTAACTGTGAGCTTGCTCGTGTACATCTGGTCCCATAACTTGCTACAGCTGCTTTTTTATAGACTGTTGGTCAACTTGTAAAGGAAAATGTGTTTTTCCTACAAAAGCTGTGCTTACGTGAAACTTCGATCCAGAACAAACCCTAACACTTGTTAACAATCCATACCAAACACAAAAATCAAAAGATATATTTTCATGCCACCTTTTTGCACATCACACATTCGTCTTAGGAATACAAAATAAAAATATATGTATAATTATGTAGCATAAAAAAATAAAGAAGAATATCCAAATTCAACCAGAAACCAACACCATCACCCACTCCACTCCACTCTAAACCCTTTTTAATATCAGACAGGCAAGCAGGCGCACACGCGTGCGCATACGCATATCATATTATTTGACACCTTCATTTAGCACATAGGCTTCACGATGCCACAGATCAGCATGGTGGCTTCTTTGCTTGGCCCGTCAGTGTTGGCAGACCTGTTCTTTTCTTCGGGTTAGTGTTCATTTGCTTATCTCTTTGCTTATGTGTTCATTTCTGTCTTATTCAGCGTGCCTGGCTGCTTTGAATAAGGAACGGTTTTCTGCCTGTCTGCCTTTCTCTGTGAATCTCTGAAAAGTTTGTCTTTGTTGGTCTGTCCGTTTGTTTGTTTGTCTGTCTGTCTGTCTCTCTGTCTGTCTGTCTGTCTGTCTGTCTGTCTCTTCTTCTCTCAATCATAAACAAACACACACACAACACATACATACATTTATAATATATACATCATAAGCCACTGTGTACGTTTGTGTGTGTATGAATGTATGTGTGTGCATGCGTGTGTTGTGATTCCGTGTGTATGTGTGTGTGCGTGCATTCGTGTGTGTGTGTGTGTTTGTCTGTGTGTGTGTGTGTGTGTGTGTGAGCATGAGTGTGTGTGTGTGATTCCATGTGTGTGTGCATGCGTGTGTGTGTGCATGCGTGTGTGTGTGTGTGTGTGTGTGTGTGTGTGTGTGTGTGTTTATGTGTTTCTCGAGAATTTTAAAGTCTTATCCATTCTTCTCTATTCCCAAATGATGAAACGCTGTACCGCCCTTCCTTCATCCCGTCCCTGCTCCCCACTCGTTACATCTCTGTTAAATCCATACATTGTACTGAGACAGGATTAAATAAGTGGAATTGGCAAATCACGTTACACTGACATGCAAATGGATCAAACCGGAAGAGGAGGAGGAGGAGGAGGAAGAGGACAAATTGCAAAGAAAAAGAAGAATTGACAAAATAATTCAAAGAAGACGAATAAGAATGCAAAGAATTTCAAAGACGAATTGCAAAGGATTTCAAAGGAGAATTGCAAAAATGAAGTAGAATTGCAAAGAGCAATTGCAAAGAAGAATTGCGAGAGAAGAAGAAGAAGAAGAAGAAGAAGAAGAAGAAGAAGAAGAAAGAAGAAGAAGAAGAAGAAGAAGAAGAAGAAGAAGAAGAAGAAGAAGAAGAACAAGAACAAGAACAAGAACAAGAAGAACAAGAAGAACAAGAACAAGAACAAGAAGAACAAGAAGAACAAGAAGAACAAGAAGAACAAGAAGAACAAGAACCGAGAACAAGAAGAACAAGAACAAGAACAAGAACAAGAACTGTGAAGGAGAAGAATTACGAAGAAGAAGAATTGCGAAGAAGAAGAATTGCGAAGAATTGCGAAGAAGAAGAAGAAGAAGAAGAAGAAGAAGAAGAAGAAGAAGAAGAAGAAGAAGAAGAAGAAGAAGAAGAAGAAGAAGAAGAAGAAGAAGAAGAAGAAGAAAAGTGCGAAAAAGAAAAATTGCGAAGAAGAATTGTCTGAGGAAGCAAGCAAGCAAAGCAGTCTGGTTAAAGACAACTAAACGAGTCAGCGAGCAGAAAGCAAATGTAGAAACAAATAATCAAGCTCCGACATGGATCTGGATGCACATTTGTTATTGTGTTTGTCCTAGTGTCCCGAAGAAAACGTCTGATTTACCAGGATCTTTAATTCATTTTCCTCCCATTCCTAAGCTAGTGTTCCGAAGTTTTCTGTACTAGTCACTTTGCCTACTAGTAAATCAAAGTAGCCTCACCCCAACTTTAGGGATTTATATTGCATTTGTATTTTGTATTTTTTTTGGTATTTTGTACCACTTTATGTCACGCAGATTTCTCTGCGTGAAATTCGGGCTGCTCTCCCCAGGGAGAGCGCGTCGCCACATGTGCAGCGCCTACCCATTTTTTTTTCTTTTTCCTGCCTGCAAGTGTATTTGTTTCCCTATCAGAGTGGCTTCTTTCTACAGAATTTTGCCAGGGACAACCCCCTTGTTGCCGTGGGTTCTTTTACGTGCGCTAAATAGTGATGTGTAACACACGGGACCTCGGTTTATCGTCTCATCCGAAAGACTAGCGCCCAGATCACCACTCAGGGTCCAATGGATGGGAAAAAGTTTTCGGTCCAAACGGGGTACGAACCCCGCACACTCCGACCCGGACTTTTTGCTTTCTAGGCAAGGCGCGTGACCACCTAGACCACCGATCCACATAGAATCGACATAGTTGAAACGAATGCACGTGAGAACATTGCCTCTTTTCACATCTGATTTATTTCCTTGAGGGTCGCTGGTGCACTGCTTGAAGATTTCCTGGCAGTTTTTTTGTGCGGAAGTTGAACCTACAGAAACCCATCTGTCCGAAGGTAGCAGGGTTCATGCTAAGCATATTTGTCTCTTCCCTCCTACCGAACACAGCTTGTCTACTCTTCTGGAAAAAGGTGTGTGGGGTTTGAGCCTGTATGCAAGATCGCTCGCTTGCTTCCTCAGACACAGTTATTTTCTTTAAACACACACACACACACACACACACACACACACACACACACACACACACACACACACACACACACACACACACACACACACACCACATAACCCGTTATAAAATAAACTGGCGATGAGGTGGGGGTTTTTTCAAAATAATTTTCTTCGTTTTTCATGAAATGAATTTTTTTGTTGTTGTTGAGATAACATGACCAACAAACAAGGTCACGACAGACACAAAAAATGGCAAAAACAAAGTGCTACGCACGCACAAGGGGCTTTACGGGCCTCCATTCATTCAGATAAAAGGCGACGAGGTGTCTCACAAGCTTAATGATCACAGCGAACAATGACGCTCACGTGAGTGGTATGGCCAGAAATGGCGCGTGCCATCAACGCCATTTTCTTGCGAGATGTCTTGGAAGCCCAGAATATTGCCGCAAGTAAAGCCTCCATAAACCCTCTCCAATGACATTGTTTGGCCGTGAACATAATAATACCATACAGTGCTATAACACACACGCATATACGCACGTCCACACTCGCATGAGCGCATGCGTGCACGCACACACAACACACACACACACACACACACACACACAACACACACACACACACACACCGCGCGCACGCTCACACATACACACATACCCACGCACACACACGCACACACAAACACACACGCGTGCGCGCACGCTCATACGCACTCGCACGCGCACACACACACACACAACACACACATACACACACACACAGCACACGAAACGCACACGCGCGTGCGCACGCTCATACGCACTCAAGCACACACACACACACACGCACACACACACACACACACTACACACACACACACACACACACACACACACACACACACACACACACACACACACACACACACACACAACACACACACACACCGTACAGAGCCGCGAACACACAGACGTAAAAAAACAAGAAACTGTACTCTTATTTCAGGATGTTATATGTAATATTTGTGAGTTTCTGGGTGTGTGTAGATGTGTTTGTCATGGGACATGAAAGTATATATGTATCATTATAGGCGTCGATACTTGTGTGTTTGTGTGGGTATTGTATACTCTGTGTGTGCGTGCGTGCGTGCGTGCGTGCGTGTATGTATGTATGTATGTATGTATGTATGTATGTATGTATGTATGTATGTAATGTATGTATGTATGTATGTATGTATGTATTATGTATGTATGTGTATGTATGTATGTATGTATGTATGTATGTAGATGTATGTATGTATGTATGTATGTATGTATGTATGTATGTATGTATGTATGTATGTATGTATGTATAACTCTGTGTGTATATGTGCATGTATGTATGTGTGTGTTGTTGTTTTATTGTGTGTGTGAGAGAGAAAGAGAGACAACAAACAGACAGACAGAGAGAGACAGAGACAGAGAGATAGAGAGACAGAGAGAAAAAAGAATAAACAGCCAACAGTCTTCTTTATAGACTGATGGTTTCGATAGCAAATGACAGCAAAAGACAATTACTTCGACATGTCACGAAACGAGTCGTTGGGCGTTGCCCAGCTTAACATCTGGAGGGTCACTCAGGCCGGGCATGGAATCTACTGATCATTAAACCTGATGGCCTGAAAAGCTGAGTGAAGTATGATAGCCACGGTACCTACTGATTACGAAACAAGTCTAAGGATTGTGGAATCTCACCTGTCTCACCTGTCGGGGTCACCGAGTTCGGCGTTTCATAACCAGGGGTGATTTTGTAATATCTTGATTATGAAATCATGAATTCGACTCACAATGGAATCTGATAACCGTAGAGTCTAATGAATATGAAATTTAATTGTCATGGAATCTAGTGAGTTGAAAATCTGAAACCATTACATTTACTAATTACGGAATCTTATGACCATGGTATTTAATGATTATGGTACCTGGTGCCAAGACTTTTTTTCAATATGAAATCTGATGATTTTGTTTTTATTTATTATGTAAATCTAGTGTACTTGAAATTTGCTGAATATGAAATCTAATGAACATGGAATTTACTGGTTATGACAGTTATTGACAATGAAAAGTTCTTATTATGAAATATGATGACAATGAGAGTACTAATTATAAGATCTGATGAGCATGAAATTTAATTTTTATGAAATCTGATGACCTCTGTGTCCACTGTTGGTAGATTCTGCTGACCCTAAAATCTATTGATAATGGAATTAACTGATTGTGGAATCTGTTAACTGTTGTGGATTTAACTGATTGTGGAATATGTTAACTGTTATGGAATCAACTGATTATGGAATCTGTTTACTGTGTAATCTCCTGCACTGTTGTTAGAACCTGCTGATAGAGAAAAGTAATAAGCCTAAAATCTACTGACTCTTCTATCTATTGACCATGATCTTGTAAACCTTTGATCTTCAGACTATCCTAACATTTTGCTATCCTGAAATTCACCAATCATGGAATCTATGAACTTGTAATCTTTTGATCCTGACATTCTCTGATCTTGAAATCTACTAATCTTGGATCCCGGAACCTAATACACCTATAACATTATTCAACTTAACATTTGACTCTTGCGACACAGCAACTTTTGGTGACATGGTCAACTGGCTGGATTTTAGCCACCCTGAAATCTATTGGTTTTATCATCATACAAAGTGAAAAATATCAAACGTATTATTAACGTTAAAATCAAAATATCCAATATCGCTCCCTCCTTAGTCTATTGACTTCCACATGTATTTACCCTGGTATTGATTGAACATAAATCGACCTACCCTTGATATCAATCGATTCTGAAAATATAATGACTCAGAAGTTTATCAACTTTTGAATTTTTGCCCCCCCCCCCCCCCCCCCACTCCCATCCGTCTCTAATGTACTTTCGTATCTGAGCGTCGAACAGCTAGTACAAATGCAGTGACTCTGTGAAATATCGACCTGATAATCTGCAGACTCTGTCGCAACCAACTGACTTCAGAATGCGCTAATCTAGATATCTACTGAGCTTTGAATCTACTGTCTTACAGCCTGGTAAACTGTATCAGCTATCGACCCTATAATCCAATGAACCCGAATTCTGAATAAAATCATAAATCTCACTGACCTTAAGATCCAAGAATCCTTATATTTATTGATCCCGGGATCTGTCCCGTGCGATTTTTCTGGGCAAAAAAATCCTGGCAGTCCTCTCTGCAGAAATCCGAGCTCGGAAAACACCGTCGGTCGATTTGTTGTAAATAGCGTCTGCTTATTCAAAGACTAGATTCCTATTGGAGAATTGATTTGGGTACTTTAGAACTTTTTATCTTGTGGACGCGTGCATGCTTGTATTATTAGTGTGTGTGTGTGTGTGTGTGTGTG
>CM060317.1:27416139-27433639 GCA_030674155.1 Stramonita haemastoma
GTGTGTGTTTTCTGTGTGTGTGTGTGTGTGTGTGTGTGTGTGTGTGTGTGTGTGTGTGTGTGTGTGTGCATATGGCAGCGGCTCTACACTTTGCTGCGGTGTGTCACATTGAATAATTACCGTATTATCATTATTTTTATGTGTGCATATTGCGTAAACTGCAGCAGTTTTCGTTGCAACAAACTTGAAATATTCAAGCCAGGCTGTCCTTTTCAGGGCTCTGGTGTCGCCAAAGACTGGCGCCAATGCATATCAAAGATGCTAGTAAAGTGTGTCTGCATACAGTAGAACACTTCTCTTGATGCTGTGGGCTCTGTTACTGTGCAAAAGTTGGGGTGGAAAGGGACTCCAACTGGCCCTTTGTCACATCTCGAAATGCGCCTTATTCTTGGGGTATGTGTGTATGCGCGCGAATGCCTGTGCGTTTGTGTTTCTTTGTGCATTTTTCTGTGTGTGTGCATGTGGCAGCGGCCCCACACTTTGCTGTGGTGTACGATGTTGTATCATTTTATTCATTTCTTCAAGAATGATTGATATTTTAATGAAATGTGCTTTTTTTGTTTTGCTCAGTGGTTGTAACATGTTTATCATTTGTCGTACATTTCCTTTTGGTTTCCTGCTCCCAACACACACACACACACACACACACACACACACACACGCACGCACGCACGCACGCACACACACACACACACACACACACACACACACACACACACAAGTCCTTCGGATGAGACTATAAACCGAGGCCCCCTTGTGCGAACGCACGCAGAACATCTTGCGCTCACGTTAAATCCTGTTCTGCTTTTCGTAAGAGCAGGCCATCGTGTGCCGGTGGGAACAGATGACATTTACAAAACTGCATACACACGGGGACTGGATGTAAAAAAGCACACGAGTGCTTATCCCATTATCCTCGATATAAATAAAATAAATATCAAAAAAAAATAAAATAAATAAAATAAATAAACACACCCGCGCGCGCGCGCGACCGCGTGGGCACACACACACACACACACACACACACGCACGCACACACACGCACGCGCACACACACACACACACACACACACACACACACACACACACACACACGTCATTCCTCTCTTTCCCACAGACAGACAAAATAAATGATATTATTCTCTCTTTCTATTTTCATTTATTTTTCACAGACAAAATTGATGACATTCTCTCTCTATTTATTTATGTATTCATTTATATCTGACATAACCCGTTTGGTTTCAAATGTGAGAAAAAATATGTGTTAATCAATCAAGTTTTCCACTCACGGGTTAATTTAAAAGAGAAATCAATGACAACTTCCAGAACGCCTTTTTATCCAGTATGTGTTTGTAGTGTGAAGCTTGGTATAAAGTGTTTTCAAAATACCCTACAATATATTGTAAACTAACACCTTTCGGTACATTTTACAAAATGCATGGGCTATTTCCAGCGACTTTTCTAATGAACCATGTGCATCTTGGCACCAAAACAGCAAATCTATCACACTTGATAAACATAACACTTGTGCAGGTACAGTTTAGATAAATCTGATAAAATGATTTTGCATCACTTGTCCTTTGCTAATCTTGGATTTGCAATGTGTAGAAATTAATTGAGTCAGCTTAAGAGTACCTATCAAGAGTATGTATGTTTATTTGTGACAGGCATTTGAATAAGTTTCGGAGAGAGAGTGTGCAGTTTGCATTTAAGTATTTGATGGAATGATTGAGAACATTGAATCGAGTACATTGAAGAGGAGAAAGACAGAACAGACAGACAGACAGACAGACAGACAGACAGACAGAGAGAGAGAGAGAGAGAGAGAGAGAGAGAGAGAGAGAGAGAGAGAAGAGAAGGAAGACAGACAGACAGACAGACAGACAGACAGACAGACAGACAGACAGACAGACAGACAGCAGAGAGAGAGAGAGAGAGAGAGAGAGAGGAGAGAGAGAGAGAGGAGAGAGAGAGAGAGAGAGAGAGAGAAGAGAGAGAGAGAGACAGACAGACAGAGAGACAGAGAGACAGAGAGACAGAGAGAGACAGAGAGAGACAGAGAGAGACAGAGAGAGAGTGAGACTGACCGACAGAGATAGAGCCAGAGAGATAGGTACAGATAAAATATATACATGCATCCCGAGATTTTCTTCACTTGCAAACACAGTCAGTCATGCACAAAAAAAACTTAACATTGTTGAGACCTTGGCGAAGTTTTATTCATCCTCTCATCCAACAACTTTATATCCCGTTTCGACAAAGGTTTTAAGTCATTCTAAAGTTTCCTTTTCACTCTATTTTATTTCAGCTGCGAGACGGCTACCCAACCCTACTCCAGCCTACCTTATTAAGGTCTGAAGGGGGAGGTAGGCTTTGTCAGTGCTCTGACCAGCAGTGACAGCATGACTGACCAACTGACTTTTGTTCGCGTTTGAATTTTTACATTTTAAAAATATCAGCAGTCCATTTTATTCTATTATGCTTTAAAACACAGAAAAAAGCTTTTTGAATCTATCCCTGTAATCTTCTCAACCAGAAAGCTTAGACACCCTTCATGAGTAAGCGTAAAAAGTCAGCTTCGCATATTTGACAAGTCCGGGTCGCAAATGTGCGGTGGTTCGATCCCCGTTTTTACCCCCAAATCCCCCTCCACCATCCATTAGACCATGAGTGGTGGTCTGGGTGCTAGTAGATCGGGATGAGACGATAAACCGAGATCCCGTCTGTTACATTTAGTTTTTTAGAGAACGTTAAAGAATCCACGGCAACAGGAGAGTTGTGCCTGGCAAAATTATGTAAAAAAACAACAACAGCTATGATAGGGAAACAAATACAGGTGCAGACAGGTAAAAAATGGGAGGCACTGCTCTTGTGGCGACGCGCTTTTCCTAAAAAGAGCAGCCAGACTTTCACACAGAGTTCTGCTGTGACTTAAAGGGGTATACGATGTATATTGTTTTCTCAGGGAAAAAAGTCAGTTGGGTAGCCAATTGATTTTTTTTTTAAACTCATTAAGATGCAAGTTTTCTAAAATTGTACAAAAAGTCTTCAGAAATATATTGAAAATGGAAACAAAACTAGTTACAAGAACTATCTTTGCACCAAAAACAAAACGACAAGAATAAAACCAATGTTTTTCGATAATCCAGTTCCAGAAAACTATGCAAAATGTTTCAATACAAAACTTCAAAGATGTTTTCGACAAAAAGAAAAACAAACGTGAAAAGGCAAGCACTTTAAATTCGAGACTAGCTGTCTGCAAAATATTTTTTGCTGAAATGCATCTTTTTCTTCTACTTGAACAAAGGGATTTAGAGAAAAAAATCTATTCTTTCAGCTGAATGTTTTGTACATTTACTTGTAAACAGTTTATGATCCGACAACCAAAGAGTATGCAGACACATTCTATTTAATATAAGTAAGGTTACGAGAAAACAAAAATAAAAACATGAAGGCTGAACAAAGCAAAACTAAACCACCTGTATCACACTGTATTACCGATGTGATCTGCCAGTGTATATTTTCACAATAATTGCTGCTCTGGAATTTTGATTATATAATTCTTATTGAAACTGACTTCTATACTTGTAGAAAACAAGCACAAATTGACATACCAGATAGCAGTGCAAAGCTGCTTTATCGAGCACTTGTTTCATGGCGTAACTTTTTTAAAAGGGGGTGGGGGTGGGGGTCAATCAATGAGCACTCTTTTTCTTTCGGGGAGGGGGGAGGAAGTTGACATGTCTTTCTTCATTGAAAAATAACCAGATATTTTCTGTGCGTTTTTTCTCCATTATTCTTTCCTCCGCATAAAGAATACACTTTCCGTTATTTTTCCAATAATCGTACCATTGAAAAATCGATTGCATTAGTTTTCTAATACTATCTGATCCGTCAAAAAGAAACCCTAAATAACGTATAAAAAGGGTAAAGGTAAAGTAAAGGTAAATAATAAATGTTTAATAAAGGTAAATAATAAAAAGTAAGTCCTAAAAAGAAAAAAAAAACAAGTGTTCCATTTTTCCATGACAACTTTATCATACTGTCAACATTACTTCATCACTATTTCTAAATAAACCTGACCTGATTCAATTTTTTTTTAAACCACCATAATATTAAAAACACATTTCTGCATGCTCCAATGACGTAATTTCACATTCCTCGACAAAAAAAAACCTAATCAGAAGACAAAATATTTATTCTAAACAAAATGAAATACATATTGTAAATGGGAAAAAAAGTATACCATTACAACGTAACAGTTTCCTGCATCACCAATATTAATGGATACTCTGATTTATTGCATTGCAAAAAAACAGTCGCTGCTTTGCTTCCATCCTCATGTCATTACCCTTCAACCATCTCCCTCCTCTCTCGTAAGTCCAATTTTAATGTGTTCTACACCCCTATCTCAACACCTTTTACCACTCCTTTATTTTTCATCCTTTAACTCCCATTTTAATGTATTCCAACCCTATCTCGTTAAAAAATATTGACTGCCCTGCTCCCCTCTACACATTTAATCGTCATTCTTCCCTCATCCTATTCCACACGTCAGAACCTACATTAAATATCTCTCCTCCTCCATCCGAACACCCCTAACTTTTACTAAATTATTCTACTACCCCCCCCCCCCCCCTTCCTAATGAAATGAGATATCTACCATTGTGTCCGTATACAGTTGTATCCACTTGCTTTTGCGTTTTCATGCAGGGTTAAAAAACATTTGGTTTAGTACAAAGGTTATGGTTAGGATTTAGTATTAGATTAAGTATTATCTGTGTGTTTGTACCGATGCATTATGTTTGAAAGCAGATGGACACAACCGCACATTTACACGCTGGTAGAGTACTCAGTTACACATATCCATTACTTAGATTTTCTTGGACTTATTACATTCTTTTTTTCAGATTGTTACGCAAAGAAAAACATTTCAAGTCCATAACATTTTAAGGATCTGTTTCAATGAATGATCTGCACTCCACTGGATTTAAAAAAAAAATACCCCCTCCCCCACAATTTAATGAAATATATGAGTAATATTTTCTCAAAATGATCCCTTTTTTTCATTCCCGTTGTACTAAACATGCATTCTACTCTCTTTCTGCATCACATCCCTTCCTTACACCCACTTGTAAAGACTGTTTGTAGCGAACACCCTTTCCCTCATATCTACCGTAACCAACCCTGTAAATCCACACTGTTCCCAATTCCCAAGCAGCCCTTCCTCAACACCTAAGCCACTATACCTCTATGCTACCTCCTCTTTCTGAACATTCCTTCCTCAAACACCTACCTCATAATACCTGTGATCACCTCAACTCAAACACTACCCCCTCCTCCCTAACGCCCCTTTATACCTACGCTACAAAATACTTTACGACCACCCACCTAACAGTATTTCCTTCCTCCCCAAACATCCCTTCAACATCTACGCCACAATACCTTATTCCATTCACGCGTAGTCATCTTTCTTAACACCCCTTCCTCTTAAAGCTACCTGCAACCCCCATCCGTACAGCTACTCCCACCTAATACATCTCCTAACATCCACCTATAATGGCTGTAGTTCCTTCCCCATGCTGTCCTTTCTAAATGCCGCTTCTACAAATTTTAACTTTGTACTGCATCTGTATCACTCTTCAGAGACCTTCAACACACACCACACGACACACGACACAAAACACACACACACACAACACAACACACACACACACAACGTGTATCCCTTATACCCCACCTCACTTAAAACTGTATTTATCCCTCTCGATTCCATTTCTATGAGTTGATATCTTGGACATTAAAGTAAATCTGTCTAGTTTTTATGTTGTCGATATAACAGAGTAAAAGGCATACCATTGGACACCATCAAAATTTGACAACACCTAGCATTAAAAATAATGATAAACCCAAAGAAACATAATGTGTTCTTTTCATTGGAACGAATGGAAATTATCTAATCACAATTTCCTACAAAAATAATACATTCATCTCACTTTCTGTATATACTTAAAATATCACTTGACTAGCGTCTTTGCAATTACACAATGGTTAAGTTTTGAGTGTTGTGGTGTATGTGTGTGTTTGTGTGTGTTGTGTGTGGGTGTGTGGTGTGGGATTGTTTGTGAGTGGTATGGAGGGGCCTTGTTTACAAGTAGATCATGTAAAGCACCAGCTTTCGTGTTTTTCTTTTATGCCTTTTATGTTTGCTTTTTAAAACTATTTTCTTTGGTCACTTTTCCTTCCTTCTGGTTTGTTCGGACTATTGGGTCCCTTTTCATTCGTTTTGTTTGTTGTTTTCTCTTAACATCAACCATTTTTATCTTTACTTTAGCTTTTTTCTTTTTTTTTTTTTGGGGGGAGGGGTAGAATTTGTCTCTGATAAAAAGCGTCAAAATTTAATTGAGTGGTTGGTTTTTTTTGTGTGTTTTTTTTTTGTTGGGGGGGGGGGGCTTCAGATCTTTAGGCCTAGAAAATTCTTTACTACCCTTCTTGTTTTTGCTTGATATTTTAATATTTTTTTCTAAAAGTTCTCTTGCTGCTTTCTTCTAAATGTGTTTTTCTCTTTTCTGCAAACTGTTTTGTCGTGCATCCTTACCACGATCTTTTTGTTGCTGCTTCCTTGGCACTGTCCTTTCTGTCTGTTCCTTCACTGTCCTTTTTTTGCTGCTTCCTTGGCACTGTCCTTTCTGTCTGGTTCCTTCACATGTCTTTTTTTGCTGCTTCCTTGGCACTGTCCTTTTGTTCTGGTTCCTTCACATGTCTTTTTGTTGCTGCTTCCTTGGCACTGTCCTTTTGTCTGGTTCCTTACAATGTCTTTTTGCTGCTTCCTTGGCACTGTCTTTCTTTCTGTTCCTTCACATGTCTTTTTGTTGCTGCTTCCTTGGCACTGTCTTTCTGTCTGGTTCCTTCACATGTCCTGTGTTGCTGCTTCCTGGTACTGTCCGTTTCTTGTTGCTAGCTTCCTTGGCACTGTCCGTTGTGTTGCTGCTTCCTTGGCACTGTCCGTGTGTTCTGCTTCCTTGGCACTGTCCGTGTGTTGCTGCTTCCTTGGCACTGTCCTTTCTGTCTGCTTCCTTGGCACTGTCCTTGTGTTGCTGCTTCCTTGGCACTGTCCTTGTGCTGCTGCTTCCTTGGCACTGTCCCTTTTTGCTTCCTTGAGCATGTCCTTTTGTTCTGCTTCCTTGGCACTGTCCTTGTGTTACTGCTTCCTTGGGCACTGTCCTTTCTGCTTGCTCTTGGCACTGTCTTTTTCTGCTTCCTTGGCTGTCCTTTTGCTGCTGTTCCTTGGCACTGTCCTTGTGTTGCTGCTTCCTTGGCGTTGTCCTTTCTGCTTCCTTGGCACTCTATTTTTGCTGCTTCACTCATTTTTGCTGCTTCCTTGGCACTGTCCTTGTGTTGCTGCTTCCTTGCCTGTCCTTGTGTTGATGCTTCCTTGGCACTGTCCTTTCTTTCTGCTTCCTTAGGAACTGTCTTTTGTTGCTGCTTCCTTCCAAGTCTTTTGTTGCTGCTTCCTTGGCACTGTCCTTTCTGCTTCTCTTGGAACTGTCCTTTGTGTTGCTGCTTCCTTGGCACTGTCCTTGTGTTGCTGCTTCCTTGGCACTGCCTTGTGTTGCTGCTTCCTTGGCGCTGTCCTTTCTCTTGCTGCTTCCTTGGCGCTGTCCTTGCGTTGTTTCTCTTTGGCTGTCCTTTTGTTGCGCTTCTTGGCACGGTCCTTGTGTTGCTTTCTGTGCCGTCCCTTTTTGTCGCTTCCTTGCCACGTCCTTCTTCTGCTTCCTTGGACACTCCTTTAATCACTTTCTTGATGCTGTCCTTCATTTGCTTTCTTGACGCTATCTTTTTTGCTTCCTTCAACTGTTCTCTTGTTGCTGCTTCTTCCACGTCATTTCGTTACTGTTTCTTGACGCTGTCCTTTTGTTGCTGCTTCCTTGCGCACTTTTTTGCTGTGCTTCCTTGGCACTGTTTTACTGCTGCTTCCTTGGCGCTTTTTTCTGCTTCCTTGGCACTATTTTTGCTGCTTCCTTGGCGCTTTTTTGTTGCTGCTTCCTTGGCACTATTTTGTGTCTGCTTCCTTGGCGCTATTTTGTTGCTGCTTCCCTTTGGCACATTTTTTGCTGCTTCCTTGGCGCTATTTTGTTTGCTGCTTCCTTGGCACTGTCTTTGTTCTGCTTCCTTGGCGCTGTCCTTTTGTTGCTGCTTCTTACGCACTTTTGTTTGCTGCTTTTTTGGCGCTATCCTTTGCTACTGCTTCCTTGGCGCTGTCCTTCGTTGCTGTTCCTTGGCGCTGTCCTTTTGTGCTGTATTGTTGCTGCTTCTTGGAGCTGTCCTTTGTGCTGCTTTCTTGGCAGTATGTTGCTTTTCCTGGTTTTCGTTGTGCGTCAGGCTGTCCTTTTGTTGCTGGTTCCTGGCGCTGTCCATTTTTGCTGCTTCTTTGGCGCTGTCCTTTGTTGCTGCTTCCTTGGCACATTCTGCTGTTTCCTTGCGTTTTTTGTGCTGCTTCTTGTGCTAGTCTTTTGTTGCTGGCTTCCTTGCGCTGTCCTTTTGTTGCTGCTTCCTTGCGCATTTTATTGCTGCTTCCTTGGCGATGTCATTTTGCTACTGCTTTCTTAATGCTTTCTGTACTCCTTTCTTGATGCTTCCTTTTGTTGCTGCTTTCTGGCGCTATTTCGTTGCTGTTTCCTTGGCGCTTTTTCTTGCTGCTTCTTGGCGCTATTTTTATTGATGCTTCTTGGCTGTCTTTTGTTTCTGCTTCTTTGGTACGTTTTGTTGCTGCTTCCTGGCGTCTTTTTGTTGCTTCCTCCTTACGTGTCCTTTGCTGCTTTTTTTTTTAACTTCCATTTTTCACTTTTATTCGAGGATAGGAATAAGCAATCATTATGCTTGTTTTCATGCATCCTATGGTATGCAGTTTTGTAATGCCATCGTTCCCACCGGCACCGTTGCTTACTCTTACTCTTGGCGCTGTCTTTTGTTACTGCTTCCTGGCGCTGTCTTTTGTTGCTACTTCCTGGTGTGTCCTTTTGTTGCTACTATCTTGGAGCTGTCTTTTGTTGTGTTTTCTTGGCGCTGCCTTTTGTTGTGTTCTGGACATGGTGCTTCCTTGGCGCTATTTTGTTGCTGCTTCCTTGGCGCTATTTTGTGCAGCTTCCTTGGCGCTGTCCTTTTGTTGCAGCTTCCTTGGCGCTGTCCTTTTGTTGCGATTCTAGGCGCTATTTTTTGCTGCTTCCTTGCGCTATTTTATTAGCTGATCCTTGGCGCGTTATTTTGTTGCTGCTTCCTTGGCCTGTTATTTTGTAGCTTTCTTGGCCTGTATTTTGTGCTGCTTCCTTGGCGCTATTTTGTAGCTGCTTCCTTGGCGCTGTTATTTTGTGCTGCTTCCTTGGCACTGTCTTTTGTGCTTTCCTTGGCGCTATTTTGTAGCTGCTTCCTTGGCGCTATTTTGTTAGCTGCTTCCTTGGCCTGTCCTTTTGTTGCTTCCTTGGGGTTATTTTGATGCCGCTTCCTTGGCGCTATTTTATTGCTGCTTCCTTGGCACTGTCCTTTTGTTGCTGCTTTCTTAAAGCTATTTTTGTTGCTGCTTTCTTAAAGCTATTTTTGTTGCTGCTTCCTTGGCGCTAGTTTGTTGCTTCCTTGGTGCCATTTTGATGCTGCTTCCTTGGCGCTATTTTTGTTGCTGCTTCCTTGGCGCTAGTTTGTTGCTTCCTTGTTGCTGCTTCCTTGGCGCTATTTTGTTGCTGCTTCCTTGGTGCCATTTTGTTGCTGCTTCCTTGGCGCTAGTTTGTTGCTTCCTTGGTGCTGCTTCCTTGGCGCTGTCCTATTGTTGCTGCTTCCTTCACAAAGTCATTTTTCTTGTTGCCAATGTACACTATTGTCCTGTTGCTGCTGTGCACTGTTCTCTTGCCGCTGCGCACTGTTGTCTCGATACTTCTGTGCACTGTTGTTCTGTTACTGCTCTGCACCGTTGCTCTGTTGCTGCTCTGCACTGTTGCTCTGTTACTGCTCTGCACTGTTGCTCTGTTATTGCTGTGCACTGTCATGTTGCTGCTGTCTGTTTTCGTCCTGCTGTTGCTGTGCATGGTCGTTGGTCTGTTGCATGCAGCCCGGCATCAAAATTCTCGTTCCAGGGGCCTGCAGACAAAAGTACAGTGTCAGTGTGCTAATGCTAGGAACACTCAAACTAAAGTGTTTTTTTTTAATTCATGAGTTCGTAGACCATCTTGGGTACCGGAAAATTTACCCTCTCAAAATTACAACGGCTCTCTCCATGGAGTATGCGTCACCACAAGAGCAGCGCCACTCCCATTAAAAATTTATTTTCGTCCCTGTGTGTATCCTTTTCCTTATCAGAATGGCTGTTTTTTTCTACATTCTATAGCCAGGAACAACTCTCTTGTTGCTGTGGGTCTTTAAGGTTAAAGATGTATGCACACTGCTGTGCTTATACACCATCCACAAAGTCAGGGGAGAGAGAGGGAGAACAGGGAGAGAGAGAGGGAGAACAGGAGAGAGAGAGAGAGAGAGAGAGAGAGAGAGAGAGAGGAGAGAGAGAGAGAGAGAGGAGAGAGAGAGAGAGAGAGAGAGAGAGAGAGAGAGAGAGAGTGAGACAGACAGACAGACAGACAGACAGGAGAGAGAGAGAGGAGAGAGAGAGAGAGAGAGAGAGAGAGAGAGGAGAGAGAGAGGGAGAGAGAGAGAGAGAGAGACAGACAGACAGACAGACAGACAGACAGACAGACAGAGACAGAGACAGAGAGACAGAGAGACAGAGAGAGAGAGAGAGAGAGACAGAGAGAGAGAGAGAGAGAGACAGAAAGAGACAGAAAGAGACAGAAAGAGAGAGAGAGAGAGGAGAGAGAGAGAGAGAGAGAGAGAGAGAGAGAGAGAGAGAGAGAGAGGAAGAGAGAGAGAGAGAGAAAGAGAGAGAAAGAGAGAGAGAGAGACAGAGAGACAGAGACAGAGACAGAGACAGAGAGATAGAGAGGGAGATAGACAGAAAGAGAGAGAGACACACACACAGAGAGAGACAGAGACAGAGAGAGAAAGAGAGAAAAACAGAGACAGGAGGGCAATGAATCATATTTTTAAAGTCAGCTCAGCTGCAGCAGCATTAAATTCTCTACAACTGTACTTACAATTCAGGTTTCGATGATGGTAGGCAGTTCCCAGGGTTTTGCCGATGGATGTGAAGTTTCCCTCATTCTGATGGCACCAGTACGGGAAAAACAGTTCCAGAAGAACTGCTATGTGATCAGCATGACAACTTTAACCCTCATGTTAAGACACTGCACGGAACCAGAGATTAAAAACCGAAGAACCAAGACAATTTGCGAAACGCTTGAAGAGCGAGAGAGTGACAGCCACTAATCCTCCTCTAAGAAGAAACGAGCTTACTCCCTAGGCCGGAGCCACCTTTACTCACTACAGTAGCCACCTATGATTGTGTCCACCATGTGGTTAGCCTTCAGGACCCGAATCAAACTGACCAGCCACTTCTAGACCCACAGCTACAGACTATACGATCAGATTTAAAGTCATCCCCATCTTCGCTATCCTAGGATAGAAAATTGCTACAAAGCATTGTCAGTGTTTTCAAAGCTGTTCTTTCACGACGCCATGATCACTGTTACCAAGACTGCTCCGTTCTTTCATATCTTACAACTTTGTTTTATTTCTCTTTTTTTTTTGTTCTTTATTGAGTTTTGTTTTTCAGAGTTCGCTTTTTTAGGGGGAAGGATGGATGGGCTTTTTTTCTTTTGCTTTGTTTTAAGGGGGATTGGGGGGGGGGATGCGACATCTAAGGTTTAATTTGTTTTTACTTTACCCTGTTATAGTTTGGTATAGTTAGTTTTACTTTTTATTTATTCAGGGTTTGGTTTAGTTTAATTTTTTGCGCGGTTTAGTTGTAATCACGGTTTGTATGTTTAGTTTTTAGTTGTACTTGATTTAGTTCTATTCACGGTTTGGTTAATTTTGATTTTTATTTACTGCTTGGTTTAATTTCAATTTTTTATGCGGTATTAAGTCACGGTTTTGATTAGTTTCTTTTCACGGTTTAGTTTTATTCACCGTTTGGTTTAGTTTTACTGGTTTAGTTTTATTAGTGGTTTGGTTTCGTTTTAGTTCTTTTTATGCGGTTCAGTTTTATTCACGGTCTGGTTTAGCTTTAGTTTTTTTTTACGCGGTTTAGTTTTTTTCACGGTTTGGTTTAGGCTTTTTTTACGCATTTTAGGTTTATTAACGGTTTGGTTTAGTTTTATTTTTTTACACGTTTAGTTTTATTCATGGTTTGGCTTAGCAATTTACGCATTTTAGTTTTATTCACGATTAGGTTTAGTTTTAGTTGTTGTTTTTTTACACGGTTTCGTTTTTTTCACGGTTTGGTTTAGCTTTACTATTTTTACGTGGTTTACTTTTATTCACGGTTTGGCTTAGTTTTTTTTACGTGGTTCAGTTTTATTCACAGTTTGGTTTAATTTTTAAACGCGGTTTCGTTTTTTTTCACGGATTGGTTTAGCTTTAGTATTTTACACGTTTTAGTTTTATTCACGGTTTCGTTTAGTGGGTTTTTTTTTTTCTACGAGGTTTCGTTTTTTTCACGGTTTGGTTTAGTTTTAGTTTATTTTACGCGGTTTCGTTTTTTTCACGGTTTGGTTTAGCTTTATTAACACAGTTTAGTTTTATTCACGGTTTTGTTTTGTTTTTTTACGCGGTTTAGTTAAGTTTTATTTACAGTTTGGTTTAGCTTTAGTTTTTTTTACACGTTTTAGTTTTATTCACAGTTTGGTTTAGCTATTTTACTCGATTTAGTTTTATTCACGGTTTGGTTTAGTTTTTTTACGTGGTTTAGTTTTATTCACAGTTTGGTTTAGCTTGTTTTTTACATGGTTTAGTTTTATTCACAGTTTGGTTTAGCTTATTTTTTACGTGGTTTAGTTTTATTCACAGTTTGGTTTAGCTTGTTTTTTACGCGGTTTAGTTTTATTCACCCTTTGATTTAGTTAGAACTTTTCTACGCGTTTGGTTTACTCACGATTTGGTTTAGTTTTAAGCTTTTTTACGTGTTTAGTTTTAATCACGGTCTAGTTCAGTTTTACTCACGGTTTGGTTTAGTTTTACTTGCTTATTTTTTATTCAAGGTTTGGTTCAGTTTAGCTTTTAATCGTTTAGTTTTACCACGGCATGGTTTAGATTTATTCCGGGTTTGAATTAACTTTACTCGGTTTAGTTTTAACACATATTTGTGTAGTTTTACTAGTTTAATTTTATTCACAGTTTGGTTTAATTTTATTTCTAGTTTGTCTAGATTGGTTCATACTTTAGCTTTAATGGGCTGAGGGTTTGTGGGTTGGTTTGTTTTTTGGGGTGCGGGGGTTCAGTCTTTTTATCTTGGGTAAGTGTTTTGACTTTTCTATGTCATTTTGTCAACTTTATGTTTATTGCCTATTTCGTTTTGCTTTAAATCCCGATTTAGTTTTAAATCCATTTCTTTCAAATACTACACTTTATTTTTCATCCTTTTAGCTTCTATAAAGCTAATTCCATTTTAGTTTTGGGGAGCAAGAGGTGGTAAAGCAATTGTGAATATGGTGTCCAGCCATCTTTGAAAAGGAAACTGACAGATCATTAAGACTCAGTTATGAAACGAACAAAAAGGCAAAAATCTTAACAGAACAGCTAGCAAATAACTTAAGAATTGACCCGAAAACTTTCCCTTTTCAATTTCTTGCATGCTTGTTCATTGGTTAAACTTCTTGAAGAGATACTAATAAACTGGGCGGGTGGCAACTGCTGAACTGTAGTTGTGCAGCCCTACTCTATAATATTTAACTTTACCTCCAGCTGCAACATTTTTTGTAATCAATCACTTCAACTTCTAGCTTCTTTCTCTTGGGAATGTTTTAGATGTGAAGAATCATGCTGTCGATCCCCCCCCCCCCACCCCTCCCGTGATTTTTGTAATAATGATGAAGTGGTCGCATTCACAATAATAAAAAACAGGATTCCACTCTCCTTTCCTTATCAAATATGACGTAAACTCTTTGAATCAATCCCTAAAATTCAAAGCCTCTTGGAAATTGCGAGCACTGGGGCAATAGAATAACTCTATTCCAAACACAAGGCCAGTGAACATGCGTTGGTGTTTCGGAACTGTGACAAAGAATGTGTGAACAGGACTAGCTTCAGATTTTCCAAGAGATCTGTCAAAACGTTTCCTCATCCATTCTCTAAGGAGTCATGCTATCACATCAGCAATCTACTGGCACTGTACCCCAGTACTGAATGCACTGCATCTCTGGTGGTGTCTCCGATAGGAAGGTCCACGATTGACTGTTGGCCAAAATATGACTAAGCTATAATAGAAGCATTTGTCATACAAACACTCACCCACTTACCCATACACATACACGCACACACGCACGCACGCACACGCACGCACGCACACACGCAAGCACACACACGCACACACACACACACACACACACACACGCACGCACGCACGTACACACACACTCCCCCTAAAGTAAAACAAAAACAATGAAAACAAAAATTCAACAGCGACAACCCAAAAACAACAGCACATCCCAAAACACGAAATGCGGACGTGTATGTAGGTGTCTCGACATCTGATAACTCCTTTTATGTGGACTACTGAATCTGAATATTCCGCAAAAGGTGGATTGGTAACACACTGCCTAGAAAGCATATTGTCTGGGTTTTAAGTGTGTGGTGGTTCGATCCCCGCTTGTGCCCCAAACAAAAGGACGTATAGAGTCATTCGTTTAAAACAGATTTTCTGAGTTTAATCCTTTGCTCTGTCTGTACTCATACACCGTATGTCAGGTGGACAGGATAGCCTGGTGGTTTTAAGCGAATTTCATAAGATGATTTTTCCTCTGGAGTTAAAATCAGCGCTGACTCAACTCCCACCAAAAAGTCCATTGGGTGAGACCATAATCCGAGGTCCCATGAGCGGAACACACAAGAGTACATCTTGCCCACTCGTTAAAAACCTGTTTTGCTGTTCGGAAGAGTAGGCCATTGTGTACCGGTGGGAACGGATGACAACAGGAGAGAGAGAGAGAGAGAGAGAGAGAGAGAGAGAGAGAGAGGAGAGAGAGAGAGAGAGAGAGAGAGACAGACAGACAGACAGACAGACAGACAAAGACAAAGAGGTGGGGGGAGGGAGGGAGGGAGAGAGAGAGAGAGGGGGGGGGAGGGGTACAGAAAGTGAGAGTGAGGGGAGGAGAGTGGGGGGGGAGAGAGAAAGAGAAAGAGAGAGAGAGAGAGGAGAGAGAGAGAGAGAGAGAGAGGAGAGAGAGAGAGACACACACACACACACACACACACACACACACACACACACACACATATACATACGTACATAGTGATATTAGTATTCTATCGGTCATCAGTGCCTGCGTGTGCGTGGGGGCACGCGCGTACATACATAAGGTAATAGCGATACCGGAGTTTTTACGCTCTGCGATGTGCATGCATGCACACGTGCGATATCAGGCACTCGCAACGCACGGTCTAGTCACGAGCCAAATTTCGGTTTTTCGCAAATTACTCGTACCTGAAATATTGGCCATTTTCCCACGAGTTTTTTTCCCTCCTGCAAGTGCTCGCGTTCTCCTGCCTGACCCATTAACATAACTGATACGGAATCCTAGAAAGCTACACGTTCAAGTAACATGCACGTGCATCTCTATTTTGTGATCTTCGTTATATTCCGATTGTTCGTGACCGGAATAGGATTTTTGCAGAACTGACAAAGCGTGTGTCTCCGATAATTGAATAGCTCAGAGAATATAAAGATGCGAATTCCTACACGAAGTAAGACACTCGGATTAAGACTGGCCCATACTATGAGAATCAAACAAGTGTGAGAACAGCCTTAACAGGATCGTAGCAGCCCCAAAACACACACACACACACACACACAGAACAAACGCAGAACATCTTACGCATACGTTAAATCCTGTTCTGCTTTTTGAATGAGTAAGCCTATGTGTGCCGGTAGGAACAAATGAAATTTACAAGACTACATATTCATGGAACTAGATGTAAAAAAAGCGCACGAGCGCTTATTCCATTACCTCGAAATAAAAGAAAAAATAACACAATCTTTAAGGTAGTCATGGATATGACCAAAAAGGCATATTCGCGCCAAAAAGGTGCATGGTTCTTACGTTTGTAAGTTAAAATACTGACAGAACGTTTAAATGACAAACGATAAGACTACCTGATGAACGGCAGTCTACATACTAAGATTTCGAACCAGGTAAAAAGTTCTGACTTCCCGTCACACTTTCAATGCAAAAACTTGCGGGGTCGTAGGAGGATAACTTCAGCAATATATCTATCGTCTGCATGAAAATATCAGCTTTGGATTTGAAAAAAAATCCTTTTTTTTCGGTAATTAAAACCTACAGTTATTTAAAAACAGCTCAGTTTTAGCTAAATAAAATATGCACATTGTACTTACCCTCAGGCTGTTGGACCATATTCACAAACTCATGGCGGGACTTCAGTCTGCCTGCGTCTCTTTTTCTTGTGTGGCTCGTCTGCACTCAACGTGAACTTCGGCGGTCATTTGACCAATCAGAGACGAAATTGATATTCGAGGCGCGCGCCCTCTAAGCTAATCTTGATAATCTCCCTTGTTTGCCGAAGAAAAAGTGTATGTTCTATGCTTATGAATATGGATCAGGTATGACGTCACCGGAAACATCCCCTTTTTTATGCACCTGTATACAAAAAAATAGCGGACAGGATAGCTCAGTGGTCAGAGCACTCGCTTTTCCCATAGCTATACGACTACGTACATCATTGCACTGTATACCTACATCATTCCGCTATATGACTACATCATTGCTATATGACTACATCATTGCGCTATGTGACTACACCATTGCGCTATATGACTACACCATTGCACTATATGACTACACCATTGCACTATATGACTACACCTTTGCGCTATATGACTACACCATTGCACTATATGACTACACCATTGCACTATATGACTACACCATTGCGCTATATGACTACACCATTGCACTATATGACTACACCATTGCACTATATGACTACACCTTTGCGCTATATGACTATTATAATTGCACTATATGTCTACATCATTGCGCTATATGTCTACATCATTGCGCTATGTGACCACACCAATGCGCTATATGACTACATCACTGCGCTATATGACTACATCACGCAATATGTCTACATCATTGCGCTATATGACTACATCATTGCGCTATATGACTACATCATTGCGCTATATGACTACATCATTGCGCTATATGACTACATCATTGCGCTATATGACTATTATAGTTGTGCTATATGTCTACATCATTGCGCTATGTGACCACATCATTGCGCTATATGACCACACCATTGTGCTATATGACCACATCGTTGCACTAAATAATTACATCATTGCAATTTGACGACCCGGGTTCGAGTCCGGTCGAGGAGA
>CM060317.1:27446139-27453639 GCA_030674155.1 Stramonita haemastoma
AGGTTTACAATCAAGTGCCATAGGGCATTTGTTATAGTTAATGGAGTTTTGTTGTATCTTTGTATCTAATTTTGTATTTTCATGAACTTGTTATGTTGTTTAGCACATTTTATTTGTTAATATTATATATTTACGCACACACACACACACACTTACACATACACACGCACTCACGCACACACGCACGCACGCACGCACACACACACACATACACACACATACACACACATACACACACATACACAAACACACAAACACACAACACACAAACACACACACACAACACACACACACACACACACACACACACACAACACACACACACACACACACATTTTCCAAATATTCCTTTTGATCGTCTAGTAACACTTAAAGTGGAAAGACGTTAAACTGAAGTCGACTACTACTACTACTACTACTACTACTACTACTACTACTACTACTACTACTACTACTACTACTACTACTACTACTACTACTACTACTACTACTACACACACACGCGCGCGCACGCACGCACACACACACACACACATACACACGCGCGCGCGCGTGCGTGCATACACACAAACTCTTGCTCTCACACAAAAATCAGCCTTCTTACTAGGCCTATGCAGTGATTCGATTTCTGTCCAAAAATAGTTTTGGGTTAAAAAAGGATAGTTATCCTTACTGGTTTCGATTTTATTCTTGAACTTAACCTTTTTCTGTGTGGGACATTCTCCATCCAAATCTGCAATTTACTGTATTGATTTTTCATGTTGTTCGTAGCCCCAGCGACCTCCAACGCTATAATCAGGAATGTAACCTTATTTTTCGTATCCCTAGTACCACTCACTTTTAGTTTAAAATCCATACCTCCTATTCCCTTCACATATCAATTCCCTGGACCCAAAGTATGATACTTAATGATAGAGTAGGTAAACTTTAAAAAAAAAATTTCTTGTGGCAATTAAACCAGGCTGTGCCGACAGCGCAAGCTTAGGTTACGAAAAATGTTACGAAAGATTTTGAAAATTTCAATTCAGTTATAAGATGCATGTGAAAATGCTATAGGGACAAATAACTTTGAAGAATGGACATCTTGTTCTCCTTGCCAATGTTAACATATCACTATCAGATCGCCAGAACAAAACAGTACAAACACAATGTCATACAACGTCTAACGTAAAACAAAAATTGTACATTCCGCTTGAAGAAAAAGGCCAAAAAATTGGATTGGGATTGCGGAAAAATAAGCCAAATAGGAAGAGATTACTGAAAGAGGAGGGGAAAAATCAGAAAGAGCGTGAAAGAAAAGATGAAACCTTTTGTGCAGAATTTCTTAAAGGTGGGGATGCCACGCATACTGAAAGGACTTACGGCATTCCCTAATGAGAACAATTGAACCATGAGCTTTGAGCATGTCCACAGTACAACAATGTTTACTAAAATCTCATTCAGTATCACATCATGTCAAACCATTCAGCCATTAAACAAATACCACTCCATTAAAAGTACGTTTATAGAAAGAATACTCGTTCGTCTAAAGTGAAGCTATTTCATCTTAACATCTGTGTTTTTCGGCATTATTGTGCTCAGATGTCTACTATTCTTATGTAGGGCTTTTAATAATCCACGTGATTTTTTTTTCTGTTTGTGAGACAATACTAAAGTGATTTGAATTGCATTGAATCGAATTGGAATTCTATATCCACATCGATCAACTGCCCCCCAAACTATAAGCCAGCCAATTCAGTCTACACAGAAACACACTATATAAAGTTAAATGCTTTCTATCTTGTTACCGATCCTCGTTGTAAGACAACACTTTTAGCAAAATTTAAACCAACTATAAAGTTCACTCAGTTTTTAACACTCAACTGCTTTGAGCAGATAGAAATCACAGTGGACAACAGTGACAGATAGTGGGGTTGTTCTCAGTGTGGCATCTCCACCTGTTGCTTCAGGCTTCAGACCATTTTCACAGGCATGCAGGCTCATTGACTCTTTTTCTCCATTAGATAAAACGGCCGTGTGTGGGCGGAAGCGGAGGTGGGTCAAAGACTGCCCATTTTTGGATTGCGCAATCCCACTTCTTGCAATTTTCCTGAAAGCTCTGTCACTCCTGCTTTCTAGCTCCACTGATCCGTGGGGGACTTATCTTTAGCTAAGGCTTGATGGTGGCTAAAATATCCCTAAAAGTAGAACTAACAACATTGTAACTACATTTTGTCAGACACGACAGTATGCTGCGTACAAATAATACTGGTGTCAGGCACGTTGAGCCGAATACTTGAATCATAAATAAAAATTAAAACCACTGTTTGTTTCACAGGTTTGGTGGTGTTGTCTGCTTAAGTATGTAACTCAATTGTCTCCATCACTGTTGTCAATTGTATAAGCTCCACGCAATGCCATCATAAATCGCTATCTCTCTCCATCTCTGCTGAGCTCTCAGATCTCCTGTAACCCTCCCAGATCACTGATCTCAGCAATGTAGGCAATGTAGTTTGTTGGTGGTCTGTCTCTTATCCTTTCACCCTCAAACTTACCTTGGAGAACTGTCGTCATCAGATTTGTCTGTGTGTTTCTGTTTGCATGACCAACGCATCAGTCTGCGCTTATCAATTCCAGTCAACATTTTTTTACTGCCTTATCTTCTGCAACTTCCCCGTCCTGCTATTTCCACGCCGCTCATTTCAATCTCCCCGCCACAGCCATACCCAGATTCGTTGTGTCTCTTCCTCGGGGTCGGAGTCTACAGGGAGTCTATCAACATTAGGGCCGCTATGGGGTCACCAGCCAGAGGGCCCAGCACTTCTGCTGGGTCACTTTGGTGGTGTTCAGTGGTGCCTTGTTCTAATCTAACATTCGCTGGACACCACATACCAAGCCCCCTACTAACGACAGTTTTAACTCAGTCGCGGAGCCAGATTGAGTGAGACGCCCACCCGAGGTGGCAACCACCACAACGTCCCTCTAACGACCGTCTCCCCGTGAACCCCAACCCCAAAAGGCTTTGACACAAACTCACCGCAGGCACAGAAGTGTAAGGGGAAACCGAATCTGAGGTCACCATGAGACCAGAGCAGCGGGGGCTGCCGAATGAGAGGCAATACTTTTATAATGCATGATGATCAATGGTGATGAGGAGGATGCAATGATGCTGCTGTGGAAATGCATCTGCTTTGAGACTACTCGACATCGTTGTACTCTACGTTGTACTCTGCGCTGGGCAGGAGGAGAAAACTATGGTTGCACATATGGGGTGAAAAGAGTTAAAATGGGAGACGTGAGAGCAGTAGCTCTGACACATTAGAATAAAGGTTTAAATACATGACATGAAGACTGTTCTTAGTATTCGTTCTGAAGATTTGTTTTTATTTAAATAATAAGTTTCTTAGACCAGGCTGATGCAGGCTTAAAAACTGACACAGCCATACACTTCAAGGGGCAGAAAAAAAGCATTTGTAATTTGTAAAAACTCTCGGTCAGTATATCTGTGTGTTCGTCTGCCTACTTCTGTGTGTCTATTTATTTGTATGTCTATTTACCTATAACTATGCCTGTGTGTTACCTGTTTGTCTTTCTGTTTATAGGTCGGCCTGTGTGCTTACATGCCTGTCCGTTTACAGGTCTGAGTGTCTAATGTATATGCCTGTCTGTTTGCAGGTCTGTCTGTCTGTTTACAGGTCTGTCTTTCTGTTTACAGGTCTGAGTGCGTAATGTATTTACAGTCTGTCTGTCTGTTTACAGGTCTGAGTGTCTAATGTAATATGCCTGTCTGTTTGCATGGTCTGTCTGTCTGTTTACAGGTCTGAGTGTCTAATGTATATGCCTGTCTGTTTGCAGGTCTGTCTGTCTGTTTACATGGTCTGAGTGTCTATGTATTTACAGGTCTGTCTGTCTGTTTACAGGTCTGAGTGTTTCTAATGTATATGCCTGTCTGTTTGCAGGTCTGTCTGTCTGTTTATACGTCTGAGTGTCTAATGTATATGCCTGTCTGTTTGCAGTCTGTCTGTCTGTTTATATGTTGGTCTGTTTACGTGTATGTCTTGTTACGTGTCTGTCTGTCTTTTTACATGTTGACCTATTTACATGTCTGTCTGTTTACATGTTGGCCTGCTCACATGTCTGTCCGTTCACATATCTGTCTTTTAATGTTTGTATTTTAACATGTCTTTCTGGTTACATGTCTGTTTACATGTTGGCGTTTTTGCATGTATGACTGTATACATGTCTGTCTGTGTACATGTCTGTCTGTTTACATATCTGTCTGTTTACATGTCTGTCTGTTTACATGTCTGTCTGTGTACATATTGGTCTGTTTACATGTCTCTCGTTTTGCACGTCTGGTTATATATCTGTCTCATCTTTCTTTTATTTCTGTTCCTCGACTAGACAGACCTCCAAGGTTTACCAATGGTGAGATTTAGCTTAGGAACTACTTTTTCCCCACCATGAAGGTAGCCGCATTCCAACAGACATCGGGATCAGGAGTCTTTTTTTTTCTATTCTAGCCCCCTATTTCTCTCTACATCCTTTCCGCTACGTACTTGCTTTCCCTCTGTCCCTACTCCCCCACCCTCCCCTCTCTCTCTCTCCTCCCTCTCCTCTCTCTGTGTCTCTGTGTCTCTCTGTCTGTCTGTCTGTCTGTCTGTCTCTCTCTGTGTCTCTCCCCTCTCTTCTCTCTGTGTCTGTGTCTTGTCTGTGTCTGTCTGTCTGTCTGTCTGTCTGTCTGTCTGTCTGTCTGTCTGTCTGTCTGTCTGTCTGTCTTCTGTCTGTCTGTCTGTCTGTCTGTCTCTCTCTCTCTCTCTCTCTCTCTCTCTCTCTCTCTCTCTCTCCTCTCTCTCTCTCTCTCTCTCTCTCTCTCTCTCCTCCATACATCATCATTACTCACCTAAAGTTATATATATACAGCCTGCTTCAACTTTTATTATGTTTTTTTTTTTCAAATTTTGAAATGGTGCGATGTGGGACTAGTTTGTCTGAGACCCCATCAGGCACCATGATCTCATGGACGTCTGACGTTCTCTCCCCGAGTGGTGCTCATCAATTTGGGTTGTTTTGCAGTGTCTAGACGCTACGCTACCCTACCGTCAAGATGGCCGCCTGAAATCGGTCAAAGTCGTCAAGTTTTTAAGTGCGTGTGCTAGCTTGTGTGTGATGTGGTGTCGTTCCAATGTTCTGTGGCTGCTGCTGTGTTATAATGATGGATGGATGGATTGATGGATGGTTGGACGGATGGATGGACAAATTTTGCAGATGTTTGGAATTTCAAAGTCTTAAGAAGAGGGGAGGGTGGAAAGGGAGGGGGGATTTCAGTTCGAAAGTATGGAAGTTGTGAGTGTAAAATACATGATGACGTTTGTTTTTTGGCTGCTGTTTCTTTGGTTTCTGTATGTCTGTTTTTTAGCTGGCTACTGTAGTCTTTTCTCTGCTCTGTCTTTGTCTGTCTGTCTTCCTCTCTCTCTCTCTCTCTCTCTCTCTCTTCTTCTCTCTCTCTCTCTCTCTCTCTCTCTCTCTCTCCTCTCTCTCTCTCTTCTCTCTCTCTCTCTCTCTCTCTCTCTCTCTCTCTCTCTCTCTCTCTCTCTCTTTGTCTCTGACTCCGTTTCTATTTCTATATCTCTCTCTCCTTCCTTCTCTATCTATCTATCTATCTATCTATCTATCTATCTATCTATCTATCTATCTATCTATCTATCTATCTATCTATCTATCTATCTATCTATCTATCTATCTGTCTGTCTGTCTGTCTGTTTGTCTATCTATCTATCTATCTGCCTGTCTGTCTATCTGTCTGTCTGTCTGTCTGTCTGTCTATGTATCTATCGGTCTGTCTGTCTGTCTGTCTATACCTTCATTCTTTTGCTCTCGCTTAATTTGCACCATTATCTTTTACACACACACACACACACACACACACACACACACACACACACACACACACACACACACACACACACAAAACACAAGCAAATGAAACTTTTGTTTCTAGTGAGTTACAAGTTCAAGCTGAAACGAATTTTCCGAAAAGAGCCAGACATATTTCGTGTTTAACGCCTATTGGCACTTATGTATCAGACCTTTTTAAAAAATCTGAACTTAATCATTACGACTTAGAAACACAAAAAGAAGCTGTACCATGTCCTTCATGGGAAATAAATAAAGCAAGTTTTGATATAGAATGTACAAATGGAAAAAAGAAAGAAAATCAAAATATCATGGTTGCAGATGTCCGATCACATATCGAAAATAACTATGCTAACTTTTTAAAAGTATAAACAGATGGATCTGTCTTAGAAAACCATGAAACTGGTTCAGCATTCGTCATACCAGCATTTAAAAAAGAGAAATCATACTATCTTGGTAATCATCATTCAATATTTACAGCTGAATTAATTGCTATTCTTATGGCTCTTAACCACATTCTTGATTTTCCATTTTTCATTATTCCTATTTTGCTCTGTGTAGACTCTAAGTCGGTACTGTATGCTATAAAATCCCCAAATTCCAAGAAAGTATCCAGAATCATTTTTGAAATTAAATACGTCATACACCTTCTAAGTTTAAGAGGTATTCCGGTTCATTTTTGTTGGGTACCTTCACATGTTGGAATATTTCCAAACGAGTGGGCTGACAGAGCTGCAAAAAAGGGGGCAAGACATGATTTGGAATCAATAGAACTACATGTTCCCTTATCTCTACAGGAGGGATACCACATATTAGAACAAACGTCATGGAGTAAGTTGAAAGAATCTGTTCAATTCAAGGAACAATGTCTAAAGAGTTGTCTGACTAGTTCCCCTACTTCTTGTTACATATCTCCCTCTAAAATAAAGTTAAGTGTCATAACCGCAAGAAGAGTAAATGCATTGTATTTTAGAATAAAGTTAAATGCATTCATCACAAAATTTTGCAAAAATGTCAAATGTCTATGTGGAGATAACATTACAAATACCCATATCATATTTGAGTGCCCAATTGTAAAGCCCCTCTTACCTGTATTTTCCGAGCAGTCTATGAAAAATGTATTTGAAAATTCAAAGTTAGCCTTTGCCATTGCTCGATGTTTATTGCACAGTCCACTTGAACATCTATTGTAGTTATATTATTGATGTTTAATGTTCACACTTTGTTAAATTTAAACTTTTCTCATGTCTAAGTTGGTTTTTTTGTTGTTGTTGTTTTTTTTGTTTTTTTTATATATGTATAAAGTATTATTACCTTTTCATGCACAAAAACATCCACCCACATGTTAACTCTTCAGTCTTTTCTTCTCCCACTCCTTCCACTCCCTTCTTCAACTTCCTTACTTTCCACCTTCCTCGTCTAATATCACTGAGTGTGAACAGACGTTAAATTGAAGACAACAACAACAACAACAACAACACACAAACACACACGCACAGACACACACACAACACGCACGCACGCACGCACGCACGCACACACACAAATACAGGCAGACGCATACACACATTCATATAGATATGCATGCATGCGCACGCACGCACG
>CM060317.1:27456139-27463639 GCA_030674155.1 Stramonita haemastoma
TACGTGCTCATTCACTCTCTGATTCCAACAAAAACTGTTGTTGTTGATGTTGCAAATTCCCCTATCTGTCTGTCTGTCTGTCTGTCTGTCTGTCTGTCTGTCTGTCTGTCTGTCTGTCTGTCTGTCTCTCTCTCTCTCTCTCTCTCTCTCTCTCTCTCTCCTCTCTCTCTCTCTCTCCTCTCTCTCTCTCTCTCTCTCTCTCTCTCTCTCTCATACAACATGTTTACCCCGCATCATTCCTTAATTAACGTTTTTGATCAAAAAGCGCAATGTTTCCCTTCATTCATCACAGAAGGAAAACAAACCAAACCAAACCAAACCAAACAAAACAAAAAAAACGAACAAAAAACCCCAATAGCAACAGCTGGGTTAACACACGTAGTGGCACGTATTCGTGCTATGGGAAAAATCGACTTCTCAACACATGGCGTGTTTCCCACTGGAATCTTGGGCAGGAAAAAGAGCGAACATCCTGGAAATTAAAAAAAAACAAAACTCCCAAGTCTTGGACAGGTTCATGGGGGTTTTGCAAACACAGCAGATTGATCAGGCGTGACAAAAACAGGAATAAATACAGGTACACTTAACGGTTACCTTCTGGGGTCAAGTAGTTCTTTTATAGAGTGCCAATCAAAACAGGTTTGCTGGTTTTCACATATTTTTTTAAAGTATGAAGAAAATGCACTGTGTACTTGTTTTGGGGGTTGAAGTCGTGGTAAACACAGGTAGGGATGAGAAAGTGGGAAATGATCATCAAATGAGGATTCTTGTGTTTCCTACAGCCTTGACCCTGCGCATGCATATTGTGGTGAGGAAGCCAGATTCCACAAAGGACCGAGAGGGGGTACAGTATTTGCTGAAAAAAAAAAAATCAAACCTACCAAATTTGTTTGTATTGTCCTGCTTTTTGCGTCAGGTACTGGTCTTTCTGAATAAAAGTGGGTTTTTATTTCTATGGCTGCCTTAGTAAGTGCAGTATAAATGCAATTGGGATTATATCAAAATAGAGGGAAAACTGCAAATGTTTAACTGTTTTGTGTAACCAAAGCCATCTGCCTTTCTCACCAGAAGTGGTATGGTGGGCAGTGTTCTAAAAAATGTCTTGTTAACCTACCCATCAACTGACTTTGTATGTCTCTGTCTCTTTCTTTTCTGACTGTTCTGTATTCTATTGATTTGTCTACATATTGCTGTCGTCTGTCTGTCTGTCTGTCGCTGTCTGCTCTGCCTCTGTCTGTCTGTCCTGTCTCGTCTCGTCTGTTGCCGGTTGTCTCTCTCTGTCTCTCTCTGCTCTGCTCTCTCTCTGCGTCGTGCGTCGTCGCGGTCCTCCTCTCTCTCTCTCTCTCTCTCTCTCCCTCTCTCTCTCTCTCTCTTCCTCTCTTTCTTTTTTATTACCTTTCATTATAGTGCCTTTATTCTTGTGTGTTGTTTTAGTACTGGGTAAAGTCTTATTGTTTAGTATATTTTTAACTTGATGTATCCCTGAAGGGCGGGGACTGGATGTAAAAAAGCACAGAGTGCTTATTATTCCTGAATAAAGTCTTTGCTTGCCTTGCCTTGCCTTGCTTGCCTTGTCTCTTCTCCTCTTTTCCTCTTCCTTTCCCTCGCTGTCGTCTGTCGGTCGTCGGTTGTCTTTCTATTGTCTATCTGTCTTCCTGTCTGTCTGTCTGTCTGTTGTCTGTTGTCTGTCTGTCTTCTTCTCTCTCTCTCTCTTCCTCTCTCTCTCTCTTCTCTTCTTTTTTATTTGATTCTATACACACATGTTTACCTCGCATTCATTCCTTAATTAACGTTTTCGATCAAAAAGCGCAATGTTTCCCTTCATTCTCACAGAAGGAAAACAAAGCGAAACAAAACAAACAAAACAAAACAAACGAAAAAAAAACCCAATAGCTACAGCTGGGTTAACACACGTAGTGGCAGTATTCGTGCTATGGGGAAAATCGACTTCTCAACACATTGGCGTGTTTCCCACTGGAATTCTTGGGCAGGCAAAAGAGCGAACATCCTGGAAATTAAAAAAAAAAACCCTCCCAAGTCTTGGACAGGGTTCATGGGGGTTGCAAACACGCAGATTGATCAGGCGTGACAAAACAGGAATAAATACAGGCTACACATAACGGTTACCTTCCGGGGGTGGGAGGTAGTATCTTTTATAGAGTGCAGTCAAAAACAGTTTTGCTGGGTTTTACATTAATTTGTTTTTTTTAATAGTAAAGTACTATGATTTATATATATATATTTAATATATATATTTATATATTATATTATATATATACATATAATTATATTATATACTATACAATCTATACATCTATCTATCATTATCTATATATCTATCATTATCTATCTATCTCTCTCTCATCTCTTCTCTCTCCTCTACTCTCTCTCTCTCCTTCTCTTTTCTCTCTCTCTTTCTCTCTATTTATATAATTATATATATTATATTATTGATTATATCCGTGATATGGTTCATGTTACTAGCGTTAAAACAAAGTTGTACTGTTACTAGAAGGACTAAAAAATTTGACTTATTATCTATGTGTTGGATTGTCATTTGATCTAATCACGGGGCTGCGTTGTCGTTTGGTTCCTTGATGTTATTTTACTTTCTTTCTTTCTTTCTTTTTTTTTTCTTTTTTTTTTTGGGGGGGGGGTTATCTCAGTGGTTGTTGCTTGGCTGCTTTGTTACTTGGATTGTTGAGTTGTTCGCTTGTTTATCAGCATGCAAAAGCTGCTTGGTTGTTTTTGTCGATTTCATCTTGCTTGATGGGTGCTTGCTTGTCTTTTAGTTTGGCTAGTTGATTTGCCGTTTGGCTAAATAGTCGCTTGGTGGTTTCAAGCTTTCCTTGTTGTATTTTCTTGTGTAGGTTTTGCTTTATTTTTTGTTTCCAGTTTTAGCTGAGATAGTTGATGAAATAATACATTTGTCTTCAGTTGATGATCTTCCTGCGGTATGTTATTTCACTAACAGAAATTCTATACCAAAGGACCGTGAGCTAATTATTTATGACCACAATTATTGTGTCTAGCTAGACTTGTACAGCTCCGCATGTACTGCACATTTAACAAATCATTTTTTATACATAACTTTATAAGTTACGTCAGATTTCTACGGGTTAGGAATTTGGGGGTACCCTCCCGAGGAAAGTACGTGCCACAAGAACACCACCCATTATTTGTTTTTCTCTTTTCCTGTCTGCTGTGTATTTATTTCTTATCATTGTGGCTTTTTGCTAAATAAAATTTACCAAGAACAACTCTCTTGTTCTGTGGGTTCTTTCATGTGGGTTGAATGTGCGTTGCACACAGTACCTCAGTTTATCGTCTAAAAAAAACTAAAACCCAGATCACCACTTTCGGCTTAGTGGATGGTGAAACATTTTTCGGGCACAAAATGGTAACCGAATCTGGACTTCTCCCTTTCTAAACAATTGCTTTATCTTAGATTAACGAGCCGCTGACATCAGCAATCTGCCAGAATAATTGTATATGTCTGTCTGTTTCAGCATGATATATTGATCACGTCTTCTGAGTACAGAGATGTCATTATCCTTTAAAAACACACATAACACACATACACACACACACACACACACACCGCACACACACAACACACACAACACACGCACTACACACTGCACGCATACACACACACCACACACACACACACACACACACACACACACACACGCACACACACACACTCACACACACACACACACACACACACACACACACACACGCCACACACACACACACACACACACACAACACCACACGCACGCACATACCCACACATGCACGTATACACACACACACACACACACCACACACACACACACACACACACACACACACACACACGCACACACACACACACAACACACACACACACACACACACACACACACCCTCGCTTTGTACAAAATGCTGCTTTTAGGTTGTTTTTGACAGCTGAGGCTAGCTTAATAAAGAAATCTACTGTAATAGCCTCGTAGATGTTCAGGCTTTTCCTGTCACGGGGCATAAATTGCCAGTGTATGTATGTGACAGGAATCGTTTCTAAAAAATTAATGTTAAGACACTTCATTGTGATGGGTATTAATAATGTTTACAGTCAAGTCAGATAGATTAAGTGGAGAACCGAGTGACAGCTGTGGGTTTGTACAAAAAATTATTGGTGAAAGGATAGAGGAGAGAGATAGATAGATGGATAGATAGATAGATAGATGGATAGATAGATAGATAGATACATGGATAGATAGATAGATAGATAGGATAGATAGATAGATAGATAGATAGATAGATAGATAGATAGATTAGATAGATAGATAGATAGATAGATAGATAGAGATAGATAGCTGAGAGAGAGAGAGTTACAGAAAGACAGAGACACAGAGATAGAGACAGACAGAGACAAAAAAACACAAGCAAACAGACAAAACCAAGAAATACAGACAAACACAAAACATATAGATGACCATAAACAGACAAACAGCTGAAATAAAATTTAAACAAACAGGTGAAGACTAAACCATCAGAAAGTAGCATGCAACAAAAGACCTTAACTTTCCGGCATTGCAACATATAGGGTTTGGATTCATGGTTTAGATTACTGTTCGTTCAATTCAGGAAGGTTGTTTGGACCCTCCATGAACCCACAGAAGATTGTTTTCTCTGAGTTAATGTAGCCGGTCACCCACACAGGAGATTCGGTGTGTAAAACCACGGGGTTTCAGACGATTAATTTCTTCCTGGGCTAAGTGCATGGAAACATGCTATAATGTGAAGTTGCGGTCGCTGTTAACCATTACCTCTATGTGAAACGAAGAAAATGGCTGTTACTATTGTTATAAAAGTTTTTTAAACAACAGTTTATTGCAGGATGGCATGGTCTTGAATTAGAAATAATGGCCTTTTTTTTTAGAATAATCTAAAACATTTTTAATAGATTTTTTAATGGGGATAAATAAATAAATAAATATATATATATTTTATATATATATATATATATATATATATATTATATATATATTAATATATATATTATATTATATATGTGGTAAGAAAACTCGCGTTAGAGCATGGCAGCAGAGAGTCCTCAGAGGAGAAGCCCCCTTCAAACAAGTGTTTCGGGCTTTAATCTTCCTTACACTTAGGGAGGCGGCCCACATCCAGTTCATGATTGGATGTCTCTCTGCTGCCCCTTCATGTATGTGGTGAGTTCTGACTCGGATTTTGAAATCATGATCTCTGGATATGCACTTTTTTTTTTCTTTTTGGGGGGGGGGGGGGGGATTAGCCACCTATGGTATTTGGGGTCATCTAGGTCTTATGCAGTTCATCCTACAGGTGGCGTATATGATGTCCCATATGTGGTAGTTTGTGTTCTAGTGTGCTTTTCCCTATCAGGAGTCTCGAGTTTTGGACATTTTTCTATCCAGTTTCTGCACTCATCAGTTGCACTGTGTTGCTTGGCAGGTTGAGCTTCTGGCGCCTGGCATCGAGGGCCTGTGCAAGTTCGTCATCCGAGTCGACAGCTTGGTTGTCCTTGGCACTGTGGTTTGAATCCTGGCCTTGGTCTTCCAAACGTCTTATCTGCTGATGCAGTGCGCTGCTGTCCACCGGATGAGACCTCTCACATCCCTTCTTTGTTCTATGGATCTTCATGCTCGCGCTGTAGCCAAAGCTCCTTCCACAGACACATGGATATATATATATATATGTATATTATATATTATATATATTTATATATATTATTTTATATATAATATATATATATATATATATTATTATATCTTATATATATTATATTATAACAGGATAAGATGACTTTAAAACGCTATCAAAGAAATATTAATTAAATTGTGAAATGCTTTTGTTTGCGTTCAGAAATCTTTACACTGTCTTTTTTCTATTTGCCACTCTTCTTTTCCCCCCATCCGCCTTTTCAATGAAGTAGGCTCCTTTCTCTGTGTTTTTTCACATTAGCTTATCCAAAGCTGTGGAACCAACAGCATGTTATCTATTCATTTATTTTTTAAATTATTTTTTCATAATTAATTTATTTTGTACTTATTTATTTATCGGCTAATCGATAAGCCCTCATGTGCTTTTAATATCAAATCTCCGTATGTGATGCAATTTTGTAAAATTTGTCATTTGTTTCCACTGGCACACAACGGCCCCTCTTTCGAAAAAGCGGAATAAATTGTAACGTGTGGTTCAAGGTGCTGTGCGTGCGTTACATAATTATAGAATCTCGGTTTATAGTCTCCATTCGAAGACATTTTGGGGAGAATGGAGTAGGCATTGATGTTAACTCCAGGGAAAATAATTATTCCTTGAACAGAATTTGAACCCAGTTTTGCATGTAACGAGCGCAAGGCGCTACGCTCTAACTAGCAGGCTAATCCCACAGATATATATATATATATATTATCCTTTTCTTTGTACTTACCGTTCTTGATGTAGTTTCACTGCAGAAATGATCCGTAGTCTTAAATGTGATATGATTTATGTGTATGATTATTTGATAATCAACAACAGCAGCAATAACAAGAGTAACATAATTTAGGAGAAAAGAGTTCCATTTTTTTAAAATTGTGCTATTATTTTATGTGTAAAAACAAACATGTATTAGGGACAGGATAGCCTCAGTGATCAGAGCACCTGCTTTCCCCCAGCCAAGGTTAAGCAGCATCGGCGCGGTTACTTTATATATGGGGGATGGGTGACGTACGAGCGCTTTGGCTTCAGTACAGTCCCTAGTTCACCCAGCTGCAAATGGGCACCTGCCCATTTTTAGTGCCAGGGAGGTAAAGCAGCAAGAGAGGAGATGGGTGCCGCCCTCAACATGCTGGCCCCAAGAGAAGCTAAGGTCTCTGATGCTCGCTACTTACAACCACATAGGCTTGGGGACACGCCCACCATATTAAAATGTTATGTGTGCGTCTTATATAACGTTTTGGGGGACAGGATAGCACAGTAGTCAGAGCACTCTTACTCTCTAAGCTCAGATCAAGCAGCGTTGAGCCTAGTTGCCAATGGTATGGGTGACCTTTCGAGTGCATTGCCCTAAGCAGTGTTCTCCCAGTTTTACCTAGCTGTAAATGAGTGCTGTCCTTTTAATGGATAGACAAACGCTAAGAGGAGATAGGTGCTGCCCTCAATATGATAGCCCTTGAGAAGCTGGAGTTTCGGACACATCACTCCCTAACGACTATAAAGGTCATTGGAACACCTATATATATTTTTCTTTTTACTTTTTTTTTTGTACACAGTAGTGTTTAGTAATGTGCTGGCCCTGCTGGGGTTCTCAACTTAAGTTGGGGGATACTCCCTCAGTCCGCAACATGTTTTATTTAGTTAGTTTTTATTTTATTTATTCTTTTATATCGAGGATGATGGAATACGCACTCATGTGTTTTTTAACATCCAGTCCCCGTGTGTATGCAGTTTTTGTCAATCTTGTAATCTGTTCCCACCGGCACACAA
>CM060317.1:27471139-27516139 GCA_030674155.1 Stramonita haemastoma
GTAGGTTTACAGCCTTTACACAGTTGTTTCTCTTTCAGCAGTGAGTGGTTTTTCGCAGGTCTGATGACTTCAGTGATGCGTTTGATGTCAGCAGACTCCTACTCGTTTTCCTCGTTCCTCAACTGGATCTCTGGGGTTCAGCAACGTTAGGATGCTGATATACACCACCGTTTGCCCGCCACTAAGGGTAGCCACATTCTGATTTCGGGGATGATGTCTAAACACGACACGTGTGTGCAAATGGGTTAAAAAAAATGTTGTCACCCATTCCTATCAACACGTAATGGCTACCCTTCTGAAATGTGACTTTCAACAAGTGCACAAGATGTTCTGCGTGGGCTTGCATAATGTAGCTTCGGCTTAGAGTATCATCCAAAGGACTTTCGGGGGAGTTGAGCTGGTACTGATGTTAACTCTGGTGGAAAATACCCTCAAACGGGTGTGTGGGTGGTAATAGCTCAAACCCAGGCCACCAAATTACGAGTTCAGAGTTCTAACCACCAGGCTGTTCCAAAGCCCGGCGACTCTGTTCATTTAGGCTTACTGTCAGTCAGGCAGACTTTCGTTAATCAGAATGCAGTGAAAGCTGACTTTTAGTGCCAGTAATAATGTGATGTTTGTTCAGACATACCATTGTTTGTGTCTCTGTCGCTGGTCCTAGACAAGTGTAAGGTATGACATTGTTTTGCTCAGAATTCATTTGGAAATGAGAGGTGGGTGGGAATCAGAGGGGAGACAGAAAAACAGACAGACAGACAGAAAGACAGGCATGCAGTCAGGACAAACAAAGAGAGAGAGAGAGTGAGACAGAGATCAGCAATAAATGGTGCCTTACCAAAACAAAAAGTACATAAACAACATACATCCCAATCAACCCACTCACAGCAAAGATTGTCTTCTTGTATTCATTTTCATGTCACCACAAATCACACCCGACCAAAGTTGGCTCCCTCCCCTTAAGGCTTCAGACACAAGACAACCTGACACAGAAACTCGGGTCATTTTCTACCCCCCCCCCTCATCCCTCCCCTTCTACCCCCACTCCACAACAAAACAAGCCAAGGAGCACCACAACGTTATCTTCCTCACGCAGTCACATGTGTGTTTAAAAACGTGACGACTTTGATTTCAGCCATCTTGCCGACTAGCCTGCAGGGTCTAGACGCTGTAAAACAAGCAGTTGATGAGCTAAACACAGACAAAATGGCCCACAGTCATGAAGTCCCGTCTTCCGGTACAGTCTCCGTCAAACGGATCCCTCATGAAGGAAAGCCATTTAAAAGTGGACGGGGATAGAGTAAAGCAGAAACTAACTCTTTTGGAGGAAAGTGGGGACTGTGTGGGGGTAAAAAAAAGGAGTAGAGAGGATGAAGGAGGTAAGGGGAGGGGTAGATAGGGAGAGAATGAGAAGAAATAGTGATGGAAAGAAAGTGAGGGAAGGGGGTAGGAAAGTTGTTGTTCTAAGTGAAAAAGTAATAAATCAATCTGTATAAGCAGGAACAAGTCTGAGCAGAGACAAGGCTGACAAAGCAGGTTATGTCTTTTATCTTCATCTAAGCTGGCAAACGAAAAGAAAAGGAGGGAAAGGTATTGTTCTGCTTTTGAAAAAGAAAAACGCACGTGGATATTATACAAACTCATTTTTTATGAATGATTGATGCTGGAAAAAAGGATCAAGCAAATGAACTGTATCGTTTTCATAATTTATGTGACCAGAACAGATTTGATGCAAAAATAGAACAGAAAGTGGTGGTGTCAGCGATTAAAGCAGTCAGTCTCCTCTCTGACGAGCACCAGTGTCCTCCGATCTAGCACGCTGAAAGAACCAACGATACAGATAAACAAACAACACGTAGAAGAGATATACGAGTTCACGCATACAAATTAAGGGTAGACAGAGGATTAAAAGTGACTAAATAATGTTTTAGCACACAGCAATTTCGAAATGCAAATATGGAGAATTCCTTTTACAAATCTTAAGAGTTTAGACTGTAGAACATGTCTATAGAAATATGTTTCTTGTACTTCTGATTTGTCAAAATGTATCTAAGTTTGAAACATTTAATCTGGGCGGCGATGTCGGATATTTTGTTGTGTTGCAACAGTGCGTAAAACGAAAAAAAAAAACATGGATTTTTAGGCTTTATACGTAAAACACTTTCATTTTCTGATACAATTTCTAACATGAGCTTGTAAACAAAACTTATCAGTTTTGACCCCCATGTCCCACCTTAGAAAGATGCCAGTCATCATAGTATCACTGGAAAAGATCGCAATACAACGAATAGACAGCTGGTTTATTTCTTATACAAAATTGATCCACTTACGTGTGGTCAATAACAGAAGGAAGACATACGACTAAAAAATGGACAAGTGGAAGGAAAGAAAAAAAAAACATGGAAAAGAAAATGAACAAAAACCCAGTTGACGTGAAAGGCAACATGCAACCTAAAACAAATATATGAATAGACAGTTTTCTGGTTAATGAACCAACCAATAAATCCAAATAAGGAAAAAAAACAGCTATATCATAGTCTACAATAAGTAAAGAGACACATAAACTTTAACACCATGTATGTATCTAGAAATTTGTCAGATTGAGTATGGGGGTGGATGAGAACAAGCAAGTAAGCAAATAAACAAGAAAAAATTCAGCAAGACACGGTGCCTATAGCAGCACAAAGAGGGCCGTGTTAGCGTCCATCCATCATCACTTATGCCATCACCATCGCCACAGGCAAAATGTTGGGAGCTGTTTGACAGATCGTTTGCATAGAATCCATCCCCAACAGCAAGGCATCCGAGCTCGAACTACTAGAAAGCCCATCCAAAAATAAAGTAGCAATATTGTCAAGATCAAAACGTGATTGGAAAGACAAAATCCATCTGTGTAGAACACACACCAAATTTTCTGAATGGATTAACACGCTTCACACTTCTGCATGCATGTGAGACTGGACACTGACGCCAGATCTAGAGAGAAAACCGAATGTAAAAAGTAAACCATCTGCAAGACAATTATTATCAGATACAGTGAGCATTACCGAAGTTACAATGTGGCTACCTTGGTGGTGGAATTGGGGGGGGGGGGGGTGAGTTGCATGCACAAAAATCCTACCATTGGCAAACCTCGGAGTGGTTGGCGTGAAGATCTGACAAGACAAGTTATGATAAGTTAACGGTTTTAGTATAGTCAAATAGCTAGATCCAATAGTGAATAAACTTCTCCAAAGGACTGCTTTTATTAAACTGCGAATGCTTTATTGTCAATAAAGTTATTACGTAAAAGAAAGAAAGAGTGAGAGAGAGACAAATACATAGACAAAAAGAAAACTGCTCTGAACTGTTTAATGTACGTTGGCTTTTTGCCATAATGCATTTCAAGTAACAAGGTGGAAAGAGGGGAAAAACAAGCAAAGAAAAAGCATAATTAATTATAACTGTTCACAAGCTTTGTTTAGATCTTCCAAACACAAAAATACAATCCATACATGCTATTTCATAAACAGGAATAGAGGGGTGACTAGATAAATATGAGTGCAAACACATTTAGAAGTCTTTATTCATTCTCAAGAGACCACCTGAATTCATATCACCTGGAAACAAAAATGATAATTCATAGATATTGACATAGTATGCTATTATATATCATTAAAAGAAATTCAGTACAACATACATCAAATTTTTTTGTAATTAATTGTATTCCCAAACTGTTGTATTTCATAATAGCATCATAACAGAAAAGATTTTCCCACTAAACACAATTTTGCCAGACATGAGTTGATACAATGCAGTCATATTCCTTTACAATTATGAAAAAACAAAGTACCATATTGTGCGTTTGGTGTCATGAGAAGGCCGAAGTGTGGTGAAAATCTAAACATTATACGTTATCATTTCAGAAACAATGGCCACTCATTGCCTGCACAAGTATTCAGTAATATCCATTTGGATCGGCTGTAGCATAGAAACATCTTAAAGTCAGACTGCTGTACACAGAATATCCCTCTGAGCATCATGACAAACAGAAGAAGAGAGAGAGAGAGAGAAGAGAGAGAGAGAGAGAGAGAGAGAGAGAGAGAGAGAGAGAGAGAGAGAGAGAGGAAGACAGAGAGAGAGAGAGAGACAGAGAAGAGAGAGAGAGAGAGAGACAGACAGAAGACAGACAGACAGAGAAAGAGAGAGACAAGAGTATAGAGATGAACAGACAAGACAGATATACAGACAGAGAGGCAGACATTGACAGCAATACAGACTAAAGGAGTAGTTACACGCTAGAATCAGGTGGCCACGAACAAGACAAAAAACCACACATTCTACCAGCAAAAGTAAAACAATGTCACGGTGCATTTTCACTCAATATCCTTACACGAACCTATATAGGCTGAACACTCGAAAACAGTTCCAAACTTTCTCTCTCAATCTACCCTTTTTTCCAACCTTGCCACACCGTTCTACAACGTCACGCTAGCTTCCACAGACCCCACATGTGTGCTTAAAACTTGAAGACTTGGACCGTTTTCAGCATTTTCTTTTTGTCGCTAGAGTCTAGACACCGTAAATCAATCAATCAATCAATCAGTCAATCTCCTCCACACGGAAAAATGTTAGACTTTCATGAGAGCAAGCTGTCTGATACGGTCAGAGTCAGACTAGACACACACTGTAGCATTTTGAAATCGAAAACAAAGTGAAACAGAGAACAACTTTTTTTCTTTCTTTTGGGGGGGGGGGGGAGGGGCAGAGGGGTGGTGGTGGTGGTGATTCAAAAAAATAGTTGCTGAGACAGAGAGTCACAGAGATAGTGGAGTCATAGAAGAAGCGACTAGAGGAAAGAAAGAAGGTGTCTGCTATTTTGAGGGAATCCTGGTTAAATAATTATATCAAATGTTCATCTTTCTTCACCTGTGTGTGTGTTGTGTGTGTGTTGTGTGTGTGCGTGTGTTGTGTTGTGTGTGTGTGGTGTGTTGTGTGCGTGTGTTGTGTGTGTGTGTGTGTGTGTGTGTGAGTGTGTGTGTGTGTGTGTGTGTATGTGTGTTTGTGTGTGTGGTGTGTGTCGTGTGTGTGTGTGGGGTGTGTTTGTGTAGTGTGGGTGTGTGGTGTGATGGGTGGGTGGGTGGGTGGGTGGATGGGTTTGTTTATGTGTTAATTTGATATCTGTTAATCCTATTTGTGTATGGTTGCACGCGTGTAAATGATTTAAATTAATTATAAGCGCTTTGGTTTGCTGCTATATGAATTCAACTAATTACTAGTACTATTGTCATTCAAATCAAACAGAAACCTGCACATTTCTCTACCCTGAAGAAGCCCGAGGTACTAAGGAGTAGGCCATTGTGTGTCGGAGGGAAGGATGTCAAAATTTACATTTTTTAGCCTCAAATCAGAAGGTACGCTAAAGAAGTTGAACGATCCAAGCATACTGCTGGATTGACATTCCTCCACGAGAGAGAGAGAGAGAGGAGAGAGAGAGAGGAGAGAGAGAGAGAGAGAGAGAGGAGAGAGAGAGAGAGAGAGAGAGAGAGAGAAGAGAAGAGAGAGACAGAGAAGAGAAGAGACGAGAGAGACGAGAAGGACAGACAGACAGACAGACAGACAGACAGACAGTACAGACAGACAGACAGACAGACAGACAGGACAGAGGACAGACAGCAGACAGACAGTAAGACAGACAGACAGACAGACAGAGGGACAGAGACGGAGAGACAGAGGGAGAGACAGAGAGACAGACAGACGACAGAAGAGAGAAGAGAGAGAGAGAAAGAGAGAGAAATGAGAGAGAGAGAGAGAGAAGAGAGAGAGAGAGAGGAGGAGGAGAGAGAGAGGAGAGAGAGGAGAGAGAGAGAGAGAGAGAGAGAGAGAGAGAGAGAGAGAGAGAGAGACAAGAGAGAGACAAGAGAGAGAAGAGAGAAGAGAGAGAGAGAGAGAGAGAGAGAGAGAGAGAGAGAGAGAGAGAGAGAGAGAGAGAGAGAGAGAGAGAAGAGAGAGAAGAGAGAGAGAGAGAGGACATTATGAGATGGAAGTGAATTGCAACACGATGAATGTAAAATCATTCTTAATGTTTTAGGAGTGTTTTTTTTCTGTAACCGTGCCCATGTCATGCGCTTTGGCCTTTATTTTGAAATTAATGTAATGTATAAAACAAAACAAAGTGTTAGTATCAACAAGGAAAAAAGAAGGAACATGAAAAATATAGAAAGACACAGACAAAAGTAAAGTAAAAGATAAAGCCCCGACAAACAAACAAACAAAAAAACTATTGAAATCTTCCAGACAAACTGTACACAGAAAATGAATGCAGTATGACAAACGTATCATATCAAATTAAAAAAAACAGCTCCGACTTATAACAGACCATAGAAATGACATCTAACAACAACACAAATAATGTGAAGAAAAACTAGAATGCAAAACAATTAAGCAAACAAACATGTTTGGCAAATAACACTTCACAACCTTGACATTAAGGACCAAACATGAATATGTTGCCCAAAGCAAGATTGAGGTGCTAGATCTGTGTTTGATAGCATCGGCAAAAAATAGTGATTCTAATCTTCAGGATGATATGATCTTAATCTTACAAATCTTCAGCAGACGGATGAGTCTCATTTTAGAGATCTCAGGGCTTGTGATTTAGCCTGGAATTGAAAAAAGTGTGTGTGTGTGTGTTTGTTTGTTTGTTTGTGTGTTTGTTTGTGTGTGTGTGTGGTATGTGGTCTTGTGTGTGTGTGTGTGTGTGTGTGTGTGTGTGTGTGTGTGTGTGTGTGTGTGTGTGTGTGTGTGTGTGTGTGTGTGCTTGAGTGTGCGTGACTCTGTGTGTGTTTGTTTGTTTGAGTGTGCGTGCGTGTATGTGTGTGTTTGTGTGACTGTGTGCGTGTGTTTTTGTTTGTTTGTGTGTGTGTATGTGTGTTTATGTGTTTGTGTGTGTGTTTGTGTGTGATTGTGTATTTGTGTGTGATTGTTTGTTTGGTGTGTGTGTTTGGTTCTTTCTATGTGTGTCTGTGTGTGTGTGTTTCAGTTGTGTGTTTGTTTGTGCCTGTGTGTTTCTGTGTATGTTGCGTGTGTGTTTGTGTATGCATGTGTATGTGTGTGTATGTGTGTGTATGTATATGACACTGTGTGTATGTGCACCGCCATGTGCACGTGAGAATGCGGTGTGTGTATGTATGTATGTGTGCGTGTGTGTGTGTTGTGTGTGTGTGTGTGTGTGTGTGTGGTGTGTGTGTGTGTGTGTGTGTGCGTGTGTGTGTTTTCTTTTCTATTTGTTTATTTGGAGGATGATCGATTAAGAAGTCATGTGTTATTTTACATCTTGTCCCCGTGTGTATGAAGTTTTGTCAATTTTGCCATCCGTTCTCACCGACACACAATGGCCTACTATTCCGAAAAGTGGAACGGGTTTTAACGTACGCACAAGATGTGTAACGTGTCGTTCGCACATGGGACTTCGGTTTATAGTCTCATCCGATGGATTTTTAGGGTAATGCAGTTAGCACTGATGTCAACTCGAGAGGAAAACTCCTCTTGATCAAGATTCGAACCCAGGTCAACAGATCACTAGCACATAGGTCTGACCACCAAGCTATCCTACCCGCGCGTGTGTGTGGTGAGTTTGTGTGTGTGTGTGTGTGTGTGTGTGTGTGTGTGTGTGTGTGTGTGTGTGTGTGTGTGTGTGTGTGTGTGTGAGTTTGTGTGTGTGTGTGTGTGTGTGTGTGTGTGTGTGTGTGTGTGTATCTGTGTCTGTGTCTGTGTCTGTGTCTGTGTCTGTGTGTGTGGTTGTGTGTAGTTCCTATGCAGGTATAAAAATGAACTGATGTTATTGTAGTAGTTGTTGTGCTGCTATTGTTGTTTCAGCTTCTGATTTGCTTTTCAGTCGATTACAGGGGAAACATCTCATGTTAAATTTCCTCCCAGTTCTATTTCAGGGAAAGAGGACCCGGCAAAATTAAAATTATTAATGCACTTTTCAGGCTATCCTAGCTCAGCACACAGATCTGTTGCATTAAGCTCAAAGCAAAACAAACAAAACAAACTGAAACCAGATCCGAAAACCCGCTATAGCTGAGAGCTTAGAACCATTTTGCCTTCAGTCCCATGGATCTACCAAGTCTTAGGTTTGATTCTCGGCAGTGGCATTTGGTGAATTCATTGTTAAGATTTTTTTTTTTTACAATCTCCCAAGTCAGCATAAAACACAGACCCCTCAGTTCTTTAGTAGATTTTGTGCATATATTAATAAAGAAGATGAAATATGCACGTTAAAGATCCTTTTCGTCCATATCAGCATGGGTTACTAAAACATGAGCATACCCAGTAAGTGTCCTATACGAAATAAAAGAAGCTACTTTGAAGTTGGAGGCTAGCAGGCAGACCTCGACTTTCTGAATCTTGTAATCTCACGATGAAGTAATCCCACTCTTGTTACTTTTTAATCTCAGGGGGAGTACCCAGTGGGAACAGATGAACAAAACTTACAAAACTGCATACACACGGGGACTGGATGCAAAAAAAGCACACGAGTGCTTATTCCATTAAACTCGAAATAAATGATTAAATAAATTAATAAAGTAATCTTACAATCGTTATCGTGTAATCCTGAGGATGGAGTAATTCCACAATCGTTATCTTGTTATCCTGAGGGTGAAGTAGTCTCACATCTTCTAAACATACAGATGGATTGGTCTCACAATCGTTATCTTCTAAGCATACAGATGGATTGATCTCACAATCGTTATCTTCTAAGCATACATAAGGATTGGTCTCACAATCGTTATCTTTTAAGCATACAGATGGATTGCTCTCAAAATCGTTATCTTCTTATCATACAGATGGAGTGCTCTCACAATCGCTATCTTCTAATCATCAAGATGGAGTGCTCTCACAATCGCTATCTTCTAATCATCAAGATGGAGTGCTCTCACAATCGTTATCTTCTAATCATCAAGATGGAGTGCTCTCACAATTGTTATCTTCTAATCATCAAGATGGAGTGCTCTCACAATCGTTTATCTTCTAATCATCAAAGAAGAGTAATATCACTATCATTATCCACGGCAAGATAACCTCTTGGATAGAGGTGCTTGTGACCTACTGATCCGGGTTTGAATCAAGAGGATCCCCCCTCCACCCCTTCAGTAACAAACATCAGTGCTGACTTCACTCTCTCGAAGATCTTTCCGGTGAGACTATAAGACCAGGCCTTGTGTTCAACCGCACATAGTACACATCTTGTGCACACGTTAAAGCCTGTTTCACTTTTCATTACAGTAAGTCATTGCGTGGCGGTGGGAACGTATAAAATTTGTTACAAACCAGCATGCACACAGGGACTGGATATATAAGCACATGAGTGCTTAATCCATTATTCTCGACAGTGAAGAATAGAAAAAAAAGATAGAAAGGAAAAACTCCTCAGGTCCCAAGGTAGCAGGTTGTTAGGCAGCTGCGTCCTACCTCTGAAACTTCCACATCTTGAGGCCTAGCGTTTTGCCTGGAAAACGTGTGTGTGTGTGTGTGTGTGTGTGTGTGTGTGTGTGTGTGTGTGTGTGTGTGTGTGTGTGTGTGTGTGTGTGTGTGTGTGTGTGAGTGTGTGTATGTGTGTGCGTGCACGCGCGCACGCGCCCGTGTGTGTGTATCGTTGCGCGTGCGTGCGTGCGTGCGTCAGTTAATTGCAAAGCAAGCATCTTATGTCAGATTAGGCCCCCAACCTTTTATTTCAGGGAAGCGCAATCCAACAAATCTGAAATTGCTTTCTGGAGGCTAGCTCTTTTATCGGAGCACACTGATCCCTGAGATCAAGCAGTGATCAGAATCCAAAGGAACCAGAACAACACCACAAAGAAACACCCCAACTAAAGTGAAATCCCTAGTTCTGTTGATAGGGTGCAGATCAGACGAATTGGATCTGATTTAAATGCGTGATTTTTTTTTCATTCTTTTTTTATATTATTCATGTTCATTTGTTTTGATTTCTGTTTTTTGTTTAGTGTTTTTTGTGTGTTTTTTTTTGTATGTGTTTGTTTGGGGGGGGGGGGGGGGGGGTGGTTTTTCAATTCAGAGTTTGCATGTAAAGATGGTGACTGTAATTTGATGTAGCTTTTTTTGTTGTTGTTTTTTCACAGGGCGGAAATTGCGTTGAAGATGATCTGAGGTCTTTCTTCTGTCTAGTCGTCCTTTTTTTATTTCTTCCTCTTTGCATTACCTTTGTTTTTTTGTTTTTTTTGTTTTGTTGTTTTGTTTCTAATCCCCCTTGCTCAAACCTTAAAGCCTTATTTCATTTTGTGCTTTTTGTTGTCTGTTCTTTCCACCTTGTTTTTCCTTTCTTTTTTCATCCTTCTTTCCATCTTCATTGCTTTTTTTTTTTTTGTTAACCAGTTTGCCTCTATTCATATTACTCGCCCTTTCTTTTCCCGAGTTATCATCATCATTTGTATGAAGTATGTTTCTGTTCTTTTACATGTTGTTGTTATTTATTTTGTATTTGTTTTTAGTGTAAACTTAAATGGTATGAGTATGTCACAAGATCAAAGAAAATACCAAAAACTATACTACAGGGCACTGTCCAAGGGGAAGAAAATGAGGCAGACCAAGGAAGAGATGGGAGGACAACATCAGCGAATGGACAGGCCTAGAACTCAACAAAAGTTTGAGAAAGGCAGAGCAGAGAGAGAAGACAACATACAGTATTATAAGCATACACTATTAAAAGCCTAGAGTGATGGACAACATACAGCATAAAAAGCGTACACTACTAAAAGTATACAGTCCTCTCAGCACACAATATTTCAAGTAAATATTTTTGAAGACAAGTCATACAGCATTAAAAACATACAGCACGGAAAGCAGAGAGCATGGAGGCATACAGTATGGAAGGCAAACAGCATGGAGAGCATACAACATGGAAAGCAGACAGCATTGAAAGCACTACAGCATGGAAGGCAAACAGCATGGAAAGCAGACAGCATTGAAAATAGACAGCATGGAAAATACACAGCATTGAAAGCATACACTAAGCACAATTAAAGCATACAGCATTAAATAGAAGCATGGTACAGCATGGATAATTAATAGACACAAAAAAGCATTGAAAGCAGACAACATTGAAATATAGACAGCATGGAAAATAGACAGCATTGAAAGCAGACAGCATTGGGAAAGCATACAGCATTGAAAGCATACAGCATTGAGAAAGCATTAACACACATGGAACAGGAAAAAACATTGTTGAAGCACATTAGCCATACTACGAGGTCGAAGCTCAAGGGAGGCTTAAAAGAGCGACGAATTCCTTTGAAAATAGAATCATCAAGTTAAGGGTTATAAGTATGATTACAGACACCCCTTCCCCACCCTTGTTTCAGCAGCAGTTCCCAATGCCATTTTTCCTTCTTTCAAAAAATAGTTTGACACAGATTCCTGACATTTAGCCTCTCCCTCTCCTCCTCCCCCCACCCCCTACAAAAACCCCAAACAATGAACAAAAACTCCACTCCAAAACTCCCTGACGAAAAATCGGGGATTGGAATCCCCAGACCAGGGCGGATCAGGGCTGTATATGAAAAAAAAATAATGAGTAGGCGCTGCATTGTGGCGAGCGCTCTCCCGGGAGAGCAGCCGAATTTCACGCAGAGAAATCTCCTATTGAGGAAAAAGTTGGAGGAAAACAAGTGCAGGTATCAGCTTCCTAATCATTTTGAAAATGATTATTAAAGATTCAATTAAATAAAAAGAAAAAAATCCTAGGGAATATGTCTTTCAGTGGCAGCATTGCAGGCATAGAAATCTGCTGTGACATAAAGTGGTATAGAATAGAATAGAATAGAAGGAAGAGAAAGAAGAGAAGTGAGGAAGAAACACCCTTCCCCCCCTCCCTTTCCAAACAGCGTTGCTTTATTATTTACAACACTTGCAGCATCAACAGTGACAATGTTAATATAAACAACAACTCTCTGTCTGTCTCGTGGTCTCTGTGTCTGTCTCTCTAGCTCTGTCTCTCTCTGTCTCTCTCTCTGTCTTCTGTCTCATCTAGTTGTTGTTAGTTTGTTGTTTCTGTTGTGTGTGTTGTGTTGTTTGTGTTGTATGCATGTGGTGTGGTGGTAGGTGTTAGTCTGACTTGGGATACTGTTTTGATTTTTCATCTTTACTCTTTTGCTTATTCATTTGATTTGTTAACCTTTCATTTTTCATGATTTCCTATTATCATATTGATGCTATGATGTTCTTGTTTTTCTATCTTACATGTTATTTGTTTATTAATATAGATTTATTCATATTTGTTTCATTTTGCCCATACCTGGTTGTAAAGAACCTCTGCTATCCAATTACCCTCATTAAAATTTCGAGTTCGAGTTTCTAGTTCTCTGTCTTGTCTATGTCTGTCTGTTTGTCTGTCTCTGTCTCTGTCTGTCTGTCTGTCTGTCTGTCTGTCTGTCTGTCTGTCTGTCTGTCTGTCTGTCTGTCTGTCTGTCTGTCTGTCTTCTGTCTCTCTCTCTCTCTCTCTCTCTCTCTCTCTCTCTCTCTCTCTCTCCTCTCTCTCTCTCTCTCTCTCTCTCTCTCTCTCTCTCTCTCTCTCTCTCTCTCTCTCTTATAAAATGATAAAACGCACACTCAGGTTTGAAAGTAACAAGGACGAATATTCCAAAACACAGCAAAGATAACAACAGTAAAACCTATCAAACATTTAAATCCAACTTCACCTTTCAAAGAAATAATAACAACAACAACAACAACAACAGCAACAACAACAACAACAACAACAACAACAACAAAACTAAGCAAAAACAAAACCGAAGTAAACAACAACAAAACCAAACTATAAAAAAAAATCTAAAGTGATGGCTTTGGAACAACGCTACTACAGAGAGTAATAATGATAGGGGAGGTATAAAAAAAATCAACCAGTGGTAGGGGGGGGGGGGGGGGGGTAAGATTCAAAAAAGGAAATATCGATAAAATGTAAAGTGAGATGCATGGAAAGAAAAACAGTTAGGGCAGGATGAGGGATGTAAGCTGTGAATCAGGCAGCAACAAGGAAAAAGAAAATGAGGAGAAGGAAAGAGGAGAAGGAGAAGCAGGAGGATGAAGAGGAGGAGGAGAAGAAAGAGAAAGCCAAGGAAGAGGAGGAAGAAAAAGAGGAGGAAATGAAACAAAGAGATGGGCGAGAAGGAAAAATGAGAAGAAAAGAGAATAAGAAAGAGAAGATGAAAGAGGCGGAGGAGAAAGAAGAAGAGAAAGACAAAGAGAAAAAGGAGGAGGAGGAGGAAGAAAGAGGACGAGGAAGAAGAGAAGGATCGGAGGAAGAAGAAGAGGAGTAGGAAAAGAAGGACGAGGTGAAGGAGATAGAGGAAGAAGAGGTGGAAAGGAAGAGGGAAGGATAGGAAAGGAGGAAGAGAGAGGAGAAGAGAAGGTAGAGGAGGAGGAAAAGAAGGAGAAAGGAGGAAAAAGGAGGTAGAGGGGACGAAAAAGAAGGAGGAAGGGAAAGGAGGAGAGGAGTAGAGAGAGGAAAAGAGGGGAGAAGGGAGGATGGAAAGAGGAAGGAGAGGAGGAGAAAGAAAGGAAAAAGAGGAGGAGTGGACGAAAGGAAGAGAGGAGGAAGAGATGAGGAGAGGAAAGAAGAGGGGAGGAAGGATGAGAGGAGGAGGAGTAGGAGAGGAAAAGAGGAAGAGAAAGAGGAGGAAGAGGAGGAAGAGGAGAAAGAAGGAGGAGAATGGAGGAAGAGGAGCAAGAGGAGAAAGAAGAAAAGAATGAGAATGAGGAAGAGGAAGAGAAAGGAAGAAGAGGAAAGGAAGAAGGAAGAAAGAAAGAAGAGGAAGAAAAAGGAAAAGGAGGGAAGAGGAAGGAAGGAAGAAGAAGAGGAAGAAGAAGAAGGAGAAAGATGGAGGAGAGGGAGGCAACAGCCTAGCAAATGGAAGGGGTGGGGGGCTGGCAGGCCCGGCAGGCCTGTACTCTGTGCAGGGATCGTGTGCTGCTTCGCTCCATCAGAGGCTGACAGAGTGATGGAGAGGAGAGTTCACTGTTTTCTCTTCAGTTCCGGACATTTCACACCACAGCCAATCCCCTCTCCCCCCCCCTTACCCCCTACCCCTCCTCTCTCTCTTTCTGTCTCTCTGTCTCTGTCTCTGTCATGTCTCTGTCTCTGTTGTCTGTCTGTGTACTTGTCATGTGTCTCTGTCTGTCTGTCTGTCTGTCTGTCTGTCTGTCTGTCTGTCTGTCTGTCTGTCTGTCTGTCTTCTGTCTCTCTGTTCTGCTCTCTCTCTCTCTCTCTCTCTCTCTCTCTCTCTCTCTCTCTCTCTCTCTCCTCTCTCTCTCTCTCTCTCTCTCTCTCTCTCTCTCTCTCTCTCTCTTCACGTTCTCCTGTCTGCAACCAGCTTGTAAGAAACAAACCAGCAGCAAGATCAGCCTGCCCTGGGCGAAAGCGAAAAATATCATAGTCATATTTGTTGTTGCTGTTGTTATTGTTGTGTTGTTGTTATTGTTGTCGGTTGATAGTGTTATCATCGTCATCAGTTTTTTTCTCAGGCATCACATTGTCATTGTGATGGTCGTTGTCTTTTATAGTCCCCATCATCGTCATTATCACTATCAGTGTCATCTTCATCATCATCATTCAACATCGTCATTCATCATCACCATTCATCATCATCCATCCATCATCATCCTCCGGCTCCTCCGGTTCCTCCGGCTCCTCCGGCTCCTCCGGCTCCTCCGGCTCCTCCGGCTCCGGCTCCGGCTCCGGCTCCGGCTCGCTCCTCCTCCTCCTCCTCCTCCTCCTCCTCCTCCTCCTCATCATCATCATCATCATCAGCAGCAGCAGCAGCAGCAGCAGCAGCAGCAACAGCAGCAGCAGCAGCAGCAGCATTAACATCATCATCATCATCATCATCATCATCATCATCATCATCATCATCATCATCATCATCATCATCATCATCATCATTGTTATCAACATTACTAATAATAGTGGTAACAGTAGCTATCTTCAACAATCATCACCCCCTTTATCCTTCTCCTCCTCCTCCTCCTCCTCCTCCTCCTCCTCCTCCTCCTCCTCCTCCTCCTCCTCCTCCTCCTCCTCCTCCTCCTCCTCATCATCATCATCATCATCATCATCACCACACCACCACCACCACACACCACCGGTAGCGACATTGTCGCACCAGCAGCAGCAGCAGCAGCAGCAGCAGCAGCAGCAGCAGCAGCAGCAGCAGCAGCAGTAGTAGTGCAGAAGCAGCAGCAGTAAATCAACATCAGTAATAACGGAATAACAATCAGCGATAACTGTGTGTTATTATTGCGAGCTTCCCAGCTGAACACCCTGGAGGTCGCCCAGACAGTGCACTCTGAGTCACTGCTCCCACTTGGGAATCATTGTGAGATTGAAAGTACAGATGAACAGTTTGCCTGTATACCTTTTTTGATTACTTTTGCCACAATGATTTTGTCGGCATTAAAGAAGAGCGCATGCTGTTGTTATGCTAAGAGCTCGCCATGGCTGAAGACAATCTGAACTTTATAAAATGCATACCATACTATTTTCATGCAAGCTAAGCCTCGGCACTTAGCTGACACCAGTAACGGGCAAAGCTTTTAGTCTGGGCCAAAGAACGGCATTGAATTTGATTTGATTTTAAACTCAGTTTACTCGGAGGGGTATTTTAAACCACTTACAAGAAATATATGAATAAAACGAATAATGAAAACTAAACAAAGGATAGCACATTCAAAAATAGAAAAAAAAAGTAAAATGATATATGATGAACAGGATGAATGAATGGGAAAAAAACAAATGACTGAATGGATGAGAAAGCAAATAATTATATAAACAAAAAAAAACCAGCAGGGAGATAAACATGTTCACCTCACAGTGACCTTTCTTGGCACCACTGCTAAGGCTCATCACACTTTTTCACCCTCACTTTAGTTCCAGAAGCCACAACCAGTGCCAAACCCATCATGCATCAACGGGGGACGGGTAGCCCGGTGGTTAGAGTGCAGTGATGCGCATTGCGCTCGTGACCTGCTAGCCCCGGTTCAAATCTCGTTCAAAAAGATTATTTTTCCTCTACAGTTTACATAAGTGCCGACCCCACTCCCTCAAAAGTCCTTCGGATAACACTATAAACCGAGGTACTGTATGCGAACGCATGCAAATATCTTGCGCACATGTTTAAACCTATTCCGCTCTTTGGAAGAGTAGGTCATTGTGTGCTGGTGGGAATGAGTGACACAGTGTACATACTGCAAACCTACAGGGACTGGATGTAATACGGCAAATGAGTGCTTGTTCCAGTATCTCGAAATAAAATAATAGAATAAAAGATAAATATGAATTACTAAGTTAAGGTTTGCGGCAAAGGACATTTTTTCCTTTTATTTTTTTCAGAAATATTGCAGACTATCAGCCATGTGAACACTTTACAACGACATTTATATGATTTTATATTTTTACAACAGCATATAATGATTTTTTTTCTTAGATGGATGGCTGATGAAAAAAGCAATTCCACTGCTTATTCAATGTACCATCTGGAAATAAAAGTTTGACTTGACTTGACTTGACTTGACTTGACGGCATCGATAATGGCCCTAGTCAGTTATCGATGCTACCTAGGTACCGTGATCTACATCCCTATGTTATCAGGCTTTAGAAAAATGTTCCGCTCATATAGTGTTCAGCCATGACAAGCTCTTCACCTTTACTCTACGTACATAGAGAGCAATCTGCTTTCATGTGAAAGCTATATGAACATGGAGACTAGTTGGATCCAATCCAATCCAATGATGTTGCTTAGAGCCCCGCGACCGCACAGGCCATCACCTCGTCACACTTTAAAACTTGTATTAAAAGTGTGCGACTATATACAGTTTAAAACGGGGTATAAAAACCAACTCGACCGTCCTTGCTTGTATCGACGCCCCGGTCGACCATAAGGGTCAGCCCAGGACGGCCACCGCGTAGTGGGAAAACCCACATCGATCACACATAAAATGAGATAAAAACCAAAACCAGATTCCTTAAAACAACCTTGTCCTTAGAGAACAACCATACCACTTTCACTCATATCAGACGGAAAAAGCCCGATTCTCTCAGGAATTAAAAAATGGTGTCCTGTGGAACATAGTTGGATTTTTGTTTGGTGATAAGTTAACGCGAAGAAAGACAAGCTAATTGTCAATCACACTTTTTACGCACAGAGAGGTAGGTTGTTCAGTGGTAAAACAAAAATAATACTTGTAAACGCAGAAACATTAGTCTTTGGTGAATCGCCTTGCCTTACCTTGCCTCGCCTCACTTCGCCTTACCTTGCCTTACCTTGCCTTGCTTTATCATGCCTCACCTCTCCTTGCCTTGCCTTGCCCTGCCTTACCGTACCTTACCTTGCCTTGCCTTACCTTACCTTGCCTCGCCTCGCCTCGCCTCGCCTCGCCTCGCCTCACTTCAGCTCGCCTTGCCTTGCTTTGCTTTGCTTTGCTTTGCTTTGCTTTGCTTTGCTTTGCTTTGCCTTGGCTTGCCTTGCCTTGCCTTGCCTTGCCTTGCCTTGCCTTGCTACGACACAAATTTGTTGCCATGTGTGTGCTGGGCTTAACACTAAATGATAGATCGGAATTTCCGAATTTTCCACCCCCTCCCCCCCATCCCCCGTTCAATCCTTCCTTTCCTCCCCCTCCCACCCATCTATCTTTTTCACGTCCAGCCCTTCCTTCCCTCTTTCCCTTTCTTTCACACTACGTTATGCAGTTTCTGACCCCCCCTCTCTCTCTCTCTCTGTCTCTCTCTCTCTCTGTGTCTCTCTATGTCTCTCTCTCTGTGTCTGTCTGTCTGTCTGTCTGTCCGTCTGTTTGTCTCTCTTTCTCTCTCTGTCTCTGTCTGTCTGTCTGTCTGTCTGTCTCTGTCTGTCTGTCTGTCTCTCTCTCTCTGTCTCTCTCTCCCTGTCTCTGTCTGTCTGTCTCTGTCTCTCTCTTTCTCTCTATCACTCCCCCCTGGCCCTCTCTCTCTCTCTCTCTCTCTCTCTCTCTCGGCGGTTGGTCACGAGACGCGAAGCGGACAGGGCGTACATTTTCTGTGAGCTACAGTAAAACTCGTAATTCATACAAAAATGCCAGTTACTGGACTTCCAGCGGCTGTGGAGAGGACCTTAGGCGCCCTGCTGACTGACAATGCAGTCTCCAGCTGGAAAGTGGCAGGAGAAGGGGACAGCGTGGTTTTTGTCTTGCGACTTAAACCAGTGGACACAGCAGTGTCAACCAACTTGGCGGATCCAACAGTGAATCGTAGCACACAAGTACAATACTATAGGAAAAAATCCTACTCCCAAACCCGCAGGGATTTGGAACGTGCTCGAAAGCATAAAGAGAAGCAGGCAAGTGTTGTGTGTGAAAGTGACTGTGTCTTCAGTGCCTCGAGTCCACCTGACAAAAGTGTAGAACAGCAGAATGCAGCATGCGCAGATACGCATAGAGTAGACCTACCAACAGCACACACACAGGACATCAACACAAAAACATCAGTTAAGTTGCCATCATCAGTTGATTTAGAACCTCCGTGTATGTCTGATTGTAGTGACTGTGCTGATATGTGTGTTTTGCAGCCTGAGGTGAACGATGATAATATTGTTGGTGCATTCGACAAAGGAAATGTCAAACAGTATGTGGCTACTCTAACTGATAGATCAGTACAGAAAAGGCTGAGAGACAGACAAAGAAATACACACTTTAGAAAATCTGTCCTACATCATTCAGATGGTGAAGATATTGTGACGTGTGAATCAGATGACATTGTGATCCAGCTCGCATGCCAACCAGACACTGAGCCAGTATGTGTGTACTGGTTTGTCAAACAGCAAGAGAAAAACATGTTAAAAGAGGAACGTGTCAAACTCGCCAGTTTGCGGAATGGGAAGCGAATCCAGAACACACTACACACGGAGACCCTTTCGTGTGCTTCAAGGGACTTGGCGACACTTAGAGAACTATTACATCGCTGTCTTGGCTAGCGTAGGCGGAGGGCCTGTGACAATGACTGGACGAAAGAAAGGCTCGGAATGCCGTAACATATCCGGACTGTAAAGAGTGTCGTGTCTCCATGTACATTACAAATCAATGCTGTGGTTTCCATGGCATGGAATGGTGTTGTGTGTCAGCTTAAAGCAATTATCGTTATCGTTATTCGGCAACCCCCTTCATGTATGGGCCAGTGGCCTTTTTTCATGAATAAACCTTTCGAGTTCGAGTTCGAGTTCGAGTTCTCTTCTCTCTCTCTCTCTCTCTCTCTCTCTCTCTCTCTCTCTCTCTCTCTCTCTCTCTCTCTCTCTCTCTCTCTCTCTCTCTCTCTCTCTCTCTCTCTCCCTCAACTTCCTTCAATTTTTTTTTCATCTTTCATCCTCTCCCTCATTTCCTCTACCCCTTTGTATCCTGTCAGCATATTTTTGTTTAGGGAGGGAAAAGGAACTGAGTTTTTTTATCTTGGGTGAGGGGGGGGGGGGGGGGGGTTTTGGGTGCGTGTTTTTTTTACCCTTTTCTTTTTGTGTCTTTCTTTTTTCTGATCGTCTTTCCTTTTTTCTTTTTTTCTGGAACCGATGTTGTCATTTTGGAGCAAGAGGAAGAGGAAGAGGAAGGAAAGGAAGACCTTTACACCTCGCTTGCGTCATCAGCTTTGGAATGTTTTTTTTTCTTTCCTTTTCTCTTCTTCTGACCTTATTCTCTTCTCGAAGGGATGTGTCTTGGTGCATTGGCATTTTAGATAGCCCCCTTCTTCCTTTTTTTTCTTTCAAATCTCTCTTGTGGTGTGTGTGTGTGTGTGTGTGTGTGTGTGGTGTGTGTGTGTGTGTGTGTGTGTGTGTGTGTGTTGTGTGTGTCTGTCTGTCTGTCTGTCTGTCGTTGTCTGTCTGTCTGTCGTCTGTCTTCTCTCCTCTCTCCCCTCTCTCCTCTCCTCTCTCTTCTCTCTCTCTCTCTCTCTCTCTCTCTTCTCTATCTATCTATCTATCTATCTATCTATCTATCTATCTATCTATCTATCTATCTATCTATCTATCTATCTATCTATCTATCTATCTATCTACAATCTACTATCTATCATCTAATCTATCTATCTATTATCTATTCTCTCTTCTACATACATATACATCACACACTTACATACACACATACATACATGCATGCATGCATACATATATACTACATACACACATACATACACTACATACATACACACACACACATACATACATACATACATACATACACACATACATACATACATACATACATACATACATACATACATACATACATACATACATACATACATACATACATACATACATACATACATACATACATACATACATACATACATACATACATACATACATACATACATGCAAACATACACATACATACACACAATCAAAAAAACAAGCGCAAGCACATACATGTGCCAACACGTGCTAACACAGGCAAGAACACATATGTACACACTTGCATACACTCACACAGACACACATATTGTTATTCATGCAAGTGCATTATTCAAGGTTTTGAGGTACAGCTGCAAATGTGTCGTTGCCACACACATACATACAAAAAAACGCACACACAAACGCGGTGCGCACATGCATACATATGCATTACACACCAGCAAGGCAAGGTATAGCAAGGCCTGGCCAGGTCAGGCAAGGAAAGGTTAGGCAAGGCAAGGCAAGGTCATGCAAGGTCATTGCTGCAAATACAGCATTGAATCAAAAACCTTGATAACACAGGTTATAAGATATTTTTTAGAATGGAAAAAGCATTAAACATACACAACAGCACTGCCATGTGCCTCTAATGGAATTTTGATGTAAAATTAGCATTGTCGTGCCTAACTTTGCATTTCCTTGCCTAACCTTGCATTGCCTTGCCTTGCCTTGTCTTATCTTGCCTTTTCATGATCTTGCCTTGCCTTGCCTAATATTTCCTTGTCTTGATTTGCCTAACATTTCCTTGCATAACTTGCCTTGCCTGCTGGCCTGGCCTTATCGTATCTTACCTTGCCTTGCTGGAGCGTAAGGCATGCGTATTCATGCGTGAACCGTGTTTGTGTATGCGGTTTTTTTTATATCTGTGTGTAGCAGCGACACTGCACTGTGCATTGGTTCATCATATTATTAAATCTTATAATCATCATTATGTGTAACACTTTGTATTGATTTCTACACTGGACCAGCTTCGTACTGACAAGACTTGCTATAATAAAGCCAGGCTGCGCTTTTTTGGGGTGGTGATATCGCCAAAAGAACAGCGCCACCATAGCAACTCATTCTAAGAAAAGGTCAAGGCAACCAGTAGAGCTCTTTCATTGTTTCGTGGGATCTGATACTGCGCAAAAGTCGGGGAAGGACGGGAATCAATCTGGCACTATTCCACATCTTTTTGATATGCGCCTTTGTCTTTAGGGTATTATATGCACACTTATATGCATGCACACACTCGTGTTTGTGTGTTTTTTTGTGTGTGTATATGTTGCGCTACACCACGAAATGAGTCGCTTAGCACATTACCCAATTTTGTGCTAGGGTCGATTAAAGGCAGGTGGGAGTCAAGTTGTCAATTTTGAGATTTTGATTGATTATTAAACTAATATCCGTTATTTTACCTTGTAATGAAATATCAAGGCACAGTTTTTATTCCTTTTGCTTTTAAATGTGTTTCGAAAATACCCAAGCCCTCATTCTGACAATCTGTTACGAAAATAAACTTGCCCATTTCTCATTTTGTCACATCCTGCAGTCTATCATTTCAATTTGTAATAACTTTGCACAGAAGTGTCCCATTTTCAATCTGTTTTTTTCTATTGAATAGCTTTTTTTTAAATTGCAGATTAATAATTTGTCAATAACTAAAATTGACCTCTGGTGCAATGCGACTCATGTGGTGGAGCGTCACATATGCGTGGTGACCCAGCACTGTGCTGGGGTTCATCATATTGTATATTATCATTAAAATTATGTGTGACTATATATACTGTTGCATACACTGTACCAGTGTTTTTTTCAAACAAGACTTGCTATTCAAGCCAGGCTGCCCATTTGGGGCTGTGGTGTCGCCAAAACAACAGCGCCAACCATATCAAAGAGACAATTAAAGTGTGTATGCATAGAATACAGCACACTTATGGTACCATGGGCTCTGATATCGCACAAAAGTCAGAGTAGTGACTCAAACCAGCAGCTTCTTCACATTTTTTTCGTTCACATTTTTTTCGATATGCGCCTTATTCTTGGAGTTGAGTATGCACGTAGCTATGCTTGCGCGCGCTCGCGTATCTGTGTGCATTATGTGTGGTGTGTGTGTGTGTGTGGTGGTGCGTGCGTGCGTGCGTGCGTGCTGTGTGTGGTGCGTGTGTGTGTGTGTGTGTGTGTGTGTGTGTGTGTGTGTGGTGTGCATGTTGTGCAAGACCCTGCACTGTGTTGCGGGGCACTATTACTGTATATAATTATTCCTATTATGTGTAATATTATGTTATGTTGCATACACTGTACCAGCTTTCGATCCGATAAAGCTGATTATTTTCAAGCCAGGTTGCTCTTTTCGTGGCTATGGGTATCGATCGCCACAAGAACAGTGCCACCCAAATCAAAGATGCTAGTAAAGTGTATATGCACTCGTTAGAGCACTCTTATGGTACCTGGGCTTTGTTACCGCGCAAAAGTCAGGGTAACTCAAACCGGCAGTTACTAACATTTTTTGTTAAATATGCACCTTACTATGGGTTGAATATGCGCGTGTATGCTTGTGCACGCTCGTGTACCTGTGTGCGTTTTTTGTGCGCAAAATGTTGGGGAATGACGGGACGGGAAATGGTTAGGAGTGGGTTAAACTTTTAAAACTATTATCCTGATGAATAGTGTTTCTATACATGTAAAACCCTTTTAATTTAAAACAGTTTCTATTATTCCCGATATCGGAATGTGGCAAATTGACGGTTGAACCAACAGTTGCATAACATGTAAAACAAATACAGCTTTGTTAATCCTCGGAGTTCTCGAGCCGAGAACACGTCTTAGGGGATTGGATAGCTATGTGATCAGAGCGCTAGCTTTCCCAGTCAAGTTAAGCAGCATCGAGCGTGGTTACCAGTTGGATGGGTGACCGTTTGTGCGCCTTGGCTTCAGTACAGTCCCCCTGTCACCCAGCTGTAAATAGGTACCTGCCCTCTTCAGGGTCAGGAAGGTAAAGCAGCGAAAGAGAGGAAATGGCGCCGCCTCAATATGTTGGCCCCTAGAGAAACTGAGGTCTCTGATGCCTCGCTCCCCTACGACCGCTTAGGTTATGGGACACCTTTACCCTTTTCACCTTTTAACCTGTAACAAGTTCAAAGAATATTTCTTGCTGCCCAACTGCAAAACAAAGAGAAAAACAATCAAAATCAAAATAAACAACTTAATTTACTGATCAACAGACTATTTTCCCGAAAGTTTTGCGGTTGAGACTATACTAAGCCATCTACCGTGTGCTAATGTAGGCAAAACATCTTCCGCACACGTCAAAATCCGTTCCGCTGTTCAGGAGTGTGAGCCATCGTGTGCCAGTGAGAAAAAATGACAAACTTTACAAAGCTGCATGCATAGGGATACTGGATGTAAAAAAAAGCGCATGATTGCGCGTCCCATTATCCATAAAAACAAAGCAAAACAAAACAAAAACAAGGTTAAACTAAAGCTAATTCACTCTAACTTACTTACCACTAACAAGCTGATTAACCAAACGACCACCTGCGAAGACTCACTAACTCACTAATAGATTACGAGAGAGCTAACACGCTAACCAACTGACTGCTGGCTAACTAGTTAACGAACAAACTAAAGTACAAACAAATGACCTGCTCGCTTTTAGACAATTCATGAAGCCTATCTGACATCAGCTTTGAAAAAAAAAAGTTCAAACACACAGACAGACAAATAAACCAGCAAACGAAGGAGGTCAGTTTGACAAACACACAGACTAAACGGATCGAAAACCGATTTCTCAAAACAATTTAAAAAAAAACCCGTTGCTACAGAGAGCCAACAGAAACAGAAATCAAAGAGTGTGTTAAGCTTAAAATGTGCAAAGATTGCAATCGCGGAATTTTTACACATACATACACGCACGCACGCACGCGTGCACATGCACACACACACATACGCACGCACGCGACGCAAACACGCACACACATACACACATACACAACACACACACACAACACACACAAAACACACACACACCGCTCGCGCGCGCGCGCCGTTCCGTGCCACGTCATTATGTCATCTTTTTGGAAACAACATAAACGGGTATTCTGAAGCGCTATGTCCTAAGGCCATCAAGAATAGGGTGACAACACTGGCGGTGTTAACAGGTTACAAGGGGGGTGGGGGGGTAGGGGTTGGTTGCTTGATGCACTATGTTGTTTGCATGCATAAGCGCACTGAAATACATATACACAGACTAGAAAAATGTACACTTTCGCAAACCACACACACACACACACACACACACACACCACACCACACACACACACACACACACGCGCGCGCACGCACGCACACACACACACACACACACGCTCGAGAAGTGTACATACACAGAATACATACACACATACTCACACATACATACACACATACATGCACACATACACACATACACACATACACACATACACACATACATACATACATACATACATACATACATACATACATACATACATACATGCATACATGTATACATTGTGCGTGTCAAATTCAAAGTTTTATTTCCAGATGGTATATTGAATAAGCATTAATCTGCCTTTTTTATCAAGCCATCTATTTAAGCAAAAAAACTCACCAAAATTATATACTAATATGATTTCTACAGTCTTGAAATATAAAATATACCTATAGATAAAACAACCTAAAAACAAACAAACAAAAAACAAACATAAAAACAAACAAACAAACAAACAAAATGCACTCAAAAGTCACACATGCACACTTACACATACACACACACATACACGTATGCGTGTGCGGGCGCTCGTCCACACGAGCAAATATGCACGTACGCGCGTGCACAGATTTAGAGTTTAAAACTCCATAAAATGTCGAACATGAACAAAAGCTTTTCAATTACAATATCACAAATACCTTTATTTAAGAGTTAAAGCCCATAAAATGCCAATCAAACAAATTATCAGTGTGTTCGTGCGTGCTGCGTGCATGTGTGTGTGTTGTGTGTGTGTGCGCGGTCGCGTGTGCGCGCGCGTGTGTGTGTGTGTGTGTGTGTGTGTGTGTGTGTGTGTGTGTGTGTGTGTGTGTGTGTGTGTGTGTGTGTGTGTGTGTGTGTGTGTGTGTGTGTGTGTGTGTACTAGAAAATAAGATATCGCCAAAAATAACAACCAATGATTAAACAAACACAAATTACTCGCGAGTCTAAAAGAAAAGTAAAACAAGATGACTGTCGAGGGTACCTACTTTATTTCAAGTCTAAACCCCAGTGAAAAACATGATTTCAAACCAGAGAAATATACATCAATAACCTAATCAGCTGTTGTTTCACATGTGCGTTGAATACGCACGCACATCAAAGCACCAAAATATTTGACAATACAAAAACAATGCACATTTCCAACATCTAAATCCTAGACAACGATACCGGTTTGAAAACAAAGACGTGTGATGCTTCTAGGAAAAAGAGCTTTAAAAAAAAGATTTTGAATATATGATGATTAATTATTAAAGATATTGATATTTTTTTAAAACATATATTATTAACCTCCAACCGTATCAGCATCAAACTTCATCAATATCATTATCAATAGTTTTGAGTAATCAATGAGAATGAGTGGCATAGTGTATTGTCTTCAGTCTAACATAATTGAACAGTGTGCACAGGGCTATAAAACTGATTTCTATAATTTCTGTCAGCATTGCCTTGTTAATGTCAAGGACCAGCTCCGGGCCAGAGAACGGACTTTTAATGCACAAAGACAACCTAGAAAAAAAATCATATTTATGTACTACTTCAGTACAGACAAAATTAAAATATTGTATATTCGATAAAAAAAAAGTGAGAAAACTACACACACCAAAACACACGCTTACACGCACACATACTTACACACACTTATACACACTTATACACACTATACACACACACACACACACACACACACACACACACACACACACACACACACACACACACACACACACACACACACCATCATCATCCTCATCACTCACCATCACCATCACCATCATCGGATGAGACTATAAACCAAGGTCCTGTAAGCGAACACACGCAGAATATCTTGCTTATTTGTTAAAAGCTTTTTCGCTTTTCGGAAGAGTAGGCCATTGTGTGTCCGTGGGAACCGATTACAAACTTTACAAAATTGCAAACACATCTAAACTCAATGGGATAATCGCGCACGAGTGATTTAGTTTTATATCCTTGAAATATTTTTAAAGACATGGGCGTGCTATGTCTATGCTTTGAGGGGAAAAAAAACCAGCCAATTAACAAAAACAAAAGTTAAAATTCCACACCCAAAACAGCCCTCATGTTGAAAGGTAATACCGTTATCATAACTGCAACTAAAAAAATAATAATTCATGCCATATTTCCATTTCTTCTGAGACCAATCATTATCACATGATAAAATTGATTTAAATGAAGGAACATGACGTTTTTTTTGTAAGAAACAAAATTGAAGGTAGCATTGAGGCCAGGTTGCTTCTTAAGATACATAATAAGATAAAAAAAAACAATAATCAAGGGAAGAAAAGTCAAAACCACAAAAAATAAACAACAAATAAAATTGCATGACAAAACTTTCAGTCAGGTCTACATTACTGGCCATCACAGCAATACCAAAATGCTTTCTCTGTAAATCAGCTATTACAGGTTTTAAAGAGAATATATATATATATATATATATATATATATATATATATATATATATATATATATATATATATATTTTTTATATATTTATTTTTTTTTTTTATTTATTTAAGGCCTCAGTTGCATGCAGATCGTGGAGCACCATCTTTTTGTTTTATTCTTAATTTGTTTTCTTGTATGTGGGTGCTCTACACGTCTTTCTTCATTGGCCAAAAAAACCACCTTAAAATTTCAGTTTTGATTACATTACACACAGTCATAGTAAGATACAAATATTTCTTGAGTACATCAGTCATAGTTTTACGACAAAAAATAAACATATTTATCTATGTTTGTGCTAGCAATGGCAAAAAAAAAAAAACTAAACAAGAATCAAAAAAGGAAAGTGTCCCTTTTCCTTCCAATCTCCTTCCTATCATCCATGAACCTGAATTAGTATTTCTCATCTTACCTACGTCCGGAACAATAACTGCCCAGTGTAAACTGCTGCCTGCGTCTATTCATGTTCAGCGGCAGTGAACAGTCGGCTGGGTTTATTGTTGCTCTAGTGTATGCTGCTGCTGCATGCGTTCATACACGTGTAAAGGAGTGATTTACATTTGTCTGGGTTTATCTTTGCTCTAGTGTGTGTGTAGTGATAGGTTTTTATTCTTCAATTCTATATTTCTTGCCTTTGCTGCATGCTTTCCTGACATAACTTTGTACCTTTGCTTCTTCCTGCGTAGTTTTTTTTTCGGGGGGGGGGGGGGGGGGGGGGGGGGAGAAGGGGGCTGACATTCATTCTTGTATTCATTTTACAACAATCTGCTCTCGTCACTCATCCAGTGGGTATTGCGGCGTGATTACTAAAAAGAAAGGAGACTATTTCCTGACCTAACATCACTTGTGATAGGACTACACCACCTTTGATGTTTAAACAAATCATCGGAATGCATTCGTGGAAAAACAGAGCTAGAGACGACATGATATTAGGGACCATAATATCACAAGGTTCAGGAAGGGACTATGAGTTAAGTGGATATTGACAGATATTCCACTTGAATTCACAAATAGTAAACAGCACGTAAAAACACTATGGAGTTTTGCAAACACTCAACAATTATTTCAAGTCCATTTTCAAATCAGAAAATTGGGAAACTAGTCCTCAGATAAAGTCTCGCTCAGCTTATTTCAAGTACCTTATGATTTTATACAGCTTTATAATCATATTAACAGAATAAAACGAAAGGAAACGCCTAAAGTATAGGTAATGAACCTAACAAAACTATCTGGGCACACCAACACTTTTCAAAGGTGGCAAAACACCTCTCTTACCACTGACCATTTATAGGATTGTAAAAACTTTTGGAATTAGAAAAAATATCTTGATATTGATAATCATATAAGATTACTATTATTTTTTAACAGCTCTAAAAGAAAAAAAATCTTTAAAAGAAACCTACAAATAAACACATAAGCACATGCACATGTGCACACACACACAAAACACACACACACACACACACACACACGAACACACACACGCACGCACGCACGCACGCACGCACACAAACGAATCAAACCCCATATTTTTGTCCTATCCTATCGCAGAAGAATGTTTTCTCTGATATTCTCTGATAAGCAATGGCCTGTCCCGTTCCATACTGTGTACAAAAACAGTCCCATTCCATGTACTAGTGTTCAATGCAATACAGAAAAAAATACTGCTCACTAACAACCGTATAGCTGCTGAGCATAAAACTTCAAGCTGAATAGCATGACAAGGTAGCAGAAAAAGAACATAGCAAATACATTTCAAGTTCTGGCTAAAGCAATGGAGGAATGCAGGTGATAATTATTGCTAGACAAGTAGGCGATAGGCAAAGGTGCACAGCATAGCAGCCAAGATATGGCGACAGAACTCTAAGCAAACTGACAATTATTTAGGTGGGTGTGACCTGGTAGAGAGAGGCACAAGGCAGAAACCAATGGAGGACTACTAGGGCGGAATACATACTTAGTAGATGGACAATGCTAAGGTGTTAACATTTCTGCTACTGGCTAGTTTGCTTGGAAGGTGGGGTTGACAAAACAAAAAAGTCTGCAGAGCTTTGTGAAAGGTAGACCAATTTTTTTTCAAAGGCGATGGGAAAATTGGGATCACTACTGCAAAAATCTACAGTGGCTTGTTACAGAAATAAAACGTTGACCAAATCTTTAGTATAAAGGGAAGAGCTTTATTTCGTCACACAAACTTAATAGGAATGAAAAAGAAATGTACTTTATACCAACTAATTGAATAGGAAGAGAAGTTTTATACTTTCGACACCAACTCACTACAACGGAAAGAACAGTAAACCTTATAAAGAGCTAGTTTGTTTTGAAGCAAAATTTATGAGTGGAAAATTTCAAATACAAAACAGTGCATGGACCCCATCCACTACAGCAGGCGCTTTTCACCCAGTACTACAACTATCAAGATTTAGCTTAAAGCTAACATTTATTCTGCATGGTTTTTCTCTTGTACAAATAGATCCACTAATACCGTTGTCTCCGGATACCAACTTGATTAAAAAATATCTTTATGCTTTGATACAACTACTTCAATATAATGGGAAAATAAAAGTGGATACATGAACACCAGTTCAACATGAAAGAAAGACCTTAACACTTTGGCACCTCTTATTCAACATGAAAGAAAGAATGTTATGCTTTGATAGAACTCAGTATAAAAGGGAAGAGCTTTATAACACTAGCTAAATGAATATGAAGCCAACACGGTATATTTTGATAAAATAATCAAGGGACTATGAAAGGGTGAACTCTATCCATTTGTAATAACTGAATCTGAAGGAAACTTTTACAGTTTGATAGCTATCTTGATACTAAGCTTAGGACTGTATTCTTGACCCAACTAGTTCAATTGCAAGGAACATTGCTATTCTTTGACACCAAATTATTTCATAGAATGACCAAAAAAAAACCAAACTTAGTGACAACTCAAAAGGAAGGAAAGAGATCTACACTAACCAACTAAGTGACTCAATGTGAAAAAAAAAATGTATTCCTGAACTAGTATAATTTAATTTGAAGCCAAAACTACGGGTTTTATTAAGGAGGTAAAATATGAATTAACTCCCCTATAGTTAGCACTTTTTCAGTATTGCAACCATTTTCAGAGAGTAGCTACAGAATGGCATTTTTCTGTTGTTGATGTTATATTATGTCCCTAACGTAAATATCGGATTTATAGACTGTGGTTGCATATCGTCCTCTTTGCATTGGCGCCACAGGCAACTCTAAAAATGGTACAATTTTTAAAGAAGCAGTAATATGCAAGCATAAAGATGCTTTAACTATTATTACTTTTTCTCTTTTACAAATTATTCTTGTATCACGGGTTTTTTCCCGAATAAAATATCTCCAACTGGTCAGTACCCCCAAACCCCTCTTTCCCTGTGCTGCTGTTCCCTTATAGAGCTGCTTCCCCATACCGCAGAACTGAGTCAGAGTTAAGGAATCAGTATCAATGAGTTAATAGTTAGGATCAAAATAGTGAAATGTTAGAGTTTGCGGCATGGGGCAGGAACTAAGGTTAGAGTATAGTGTTAACAGCTCCAGGGAACAGCACTACAGAGAAAAAGGAGTATCGGGAAAAGTACTGCTTTTTCATTAAGCATCCTGCACTCAGCTTGTGCATCATTCTCTCTCTTAAGCTGATCTATGCAAAAATCAAGGTGCATTTTTGTGAAATTGGCGATGCTAAGCAAGTAATGACTGTGGAAAGATTTGCGATACAATAAATGACAATCTGAGTGTATATTTCCAGATATTTTCGTTACGTTTCTGTTTCGCATATTAAACTCCTAAACGGGAATTAGATCTAGAATTGTTTGCATTTTTGGCGGCAAAACAAAAGGACGTTGTAAGCCAGTAAAAGCTTTGTTAGACCAGTGTTCTTTCAAAAGCAATCAAATTAGAAATAATTTCTTTGGTCTGTGCACGCACGCACGCGTGTGTTTGTGGGACATAATTCTCACTTCAACTCAATAAAAAAATGTCATCGCACAAGCTGGAATATTAGAACGACTTATCTTTTGGGGACCGACAAATTGAATAAAAAGAAAACTTACTATATTGGTAGCAAAATATTCAGAAAGAACTTTATACTTAAGAACTATTTCAATAGGGAGGAAGATCTTTATATCTTTACACTTTCGGTACGAGCTAAAGAGGTAAAGAAAAGAGAAACTTTATACTTTGTAAGCAATAACTCGATACAAAAGACTGACAAACTTGATGTGAAGAAAAAAAAACTTCAACATAAAGGAAAAAAAAAAACACAACTGTATACTCTGACACCAATAAATGAGTATGAATGAATGGCCTCTTACTTGAATACAAACTCACTCACCATAAAGGAAAGTACTTTATATTTATATACAATTCAGCCCAATGTGAAGGGAATAAATTTATACTGATGCCAACTATCTCAATATAAAGGAAAGGTTGTTATGCCTTGAAGCCATCTTACTAAAAAAAAAGTACGGACATATTCCTATACTTTAATACCACTTAGTTCAATATGGAGGAAAAAATGTATACTTTGATACAAACCCGGTATAAAGAAAATAACTTTGATACTAGTAACATATGTATAATTAACGGACAAATTTTTATACTTTGATTCTAACCAGCTAAATACAAAAAAGAGTTCTATTCTTTAACACAAACCAGTTAAACATGAACAAAAAAACTTGTGTTAACAATCTTTATACGTTGATTCCAACTCACTCAATATGAAGGAAAGGGCTTTGCAATTCATACTGATCAAAATATAGAGAAAGAACATTATATTTGAAAACTAGCTGACTGGATTTAAAGGACAGAACATATTCTTTAATACCAGATACTTAAATTTGAAGGAAAAGCATTTAACATTGATACCAGCTAACTCAATGTGATTGAAAGAACCTTATTCTTTGATATCAGGTAACTTACTATAAAAAAAAACACGTTTATACCAATGAACTAGATGTGGAAAAAAGTAGTTTTGTACCTTAATAGCATCTCAAAATAAGGAAAAGAACATTTTTACTGCTGTGCCAACCAACTGGATATGAAGGGAAAAAGCATAGTTTTGTAACAGCTACAGAGGAATGAAAGATCATATTTCAACACTCAGTATGAAAGAAAGAACTGTGCACCTTGTTCCTACTTTACCTCAATATGAACGTAAGAGCTTGTACCTTTCTACCAAACCTTTTTCAATATGAATACAATAAATACCCAGTCTTCACACACACAAACGCACGCGCAGAGAGAGAGAGAGAGAGAGAGAGAGGAGAGAGAGAGAGAGAGAGAGAGAGAGAGAGAGAGAGAGAGGAGAGAGAGAGAGAGACAGAGACAGACAGACAGACAGACAGACAGACAGACAGACAGACAGACAGACAGACAGACAGACAGACAGACAGACAGACAGACAGACAGACAGACAGACAGAGAGAGAGAGAGAGAAGAGAGAGAGAGAGGAGAGAGAGAGAGAGAGAGAGAGAGAGAGAGAGAGAGAGAGAGAGAGAGAGGAGAGAGAGAGAGAGAGAGAGAGAGAGAGAGACTTTTTGCTTTGATGATAACGAATACAATATGAAGGCAACTACTTTATACTTTGACTCCAACTAAACAGATACTAGATACCATTTAACTGAATACGACTGAAATAAGCTTTATATTTTGCATAAACGACCTCAGTACAACAGAAATACTTATTTTTTGTCCACTACAAGCTCAAAAGGAAGAGAAAAATTTTATTTGGACACTAGCTTCGCAGTCTCACATTAAGTAAACATAGCAGAAGCAGAAAAATTCGATAAGGAAATATAGCAGAAGCAGCAAGACGGCATAATATCGGCAAATTGAATACGGAAAGTAACATATATTTCGATTTCATGGTTAGCTTAAGAAAGTAACCCATCTCTAAAAAGCCTTAAACTTACAGTAACTTTTTTTCTTTTACTTGTCCTTGCAACTAGTAGATAAGATGTAATAAAATGTAGGAAAGAAAATTGCCAGAGCTGAGTGGTTGAGGGCTATGTTTCTCCTAACAGTTTAAACAAACCATGGCCATTTTATTGTATGTATTCAGGAAGGAGGGGGGGGGGGGGGTAAACCTAGGTAAGGTGTGAAAACGCCCGTAGAACGAACATCTTGCACACACGTTAATTAAAACCCATTTCGCTTTTCGGAAGAGCAGGCTATTGTGTGCCTGTGGGAAACAATTGACAAAACAGTATACACACAGGCACTGAATGTAAAAAAGCACTAGAGTGTTATTTCATTATCCACGAAATAAAAGATTAAAAAAAGATTGTGCGCACGTACATAAGCGCGCGGCGCCCCACAACACACACATACACACACACACACACACACACATACACACACACACACACACACACACACACACACACACACACACACACACACACCCCAACACACACACACACACCAGTGATCTAAATGTTACACATCTGCCTCCGGAAAAGGAAAAGCGAGGTTTCATCTCTGTTCACTGTTCAGTAGTGGTGTCTTTGTTGGTGTAATAGTCTGATGTTTTCCATGGATGTAGCGTAGTCTTCCGTTGTGAAGTGTAATTTTCGGTGGTATAACGTAGTCTTCCGTGATGTAGGCTCGTCTTCCGTGGTGTAGTGTAGTCTCTGTGTGTGTGGTCTTCCGTGGTGTAGTGTAGTCTTCCGCGGTGTAGCGTAGTCTTCCGTAGTGTAGTGTAATTTTCTGTGGTGTAGCGTATTTTTCCGTGGTGTAGCGTATTTTTCCGTGGTGTAGCGTAGTCTTCCATGGTGTAACGTCGTCTTCCATGGTGTAACGTCATCTTCCGTGGTGTAGCGTAGTACTTACGTGGTGTAGCGTAGTCTGTGATGTACCGTAGTCTTCCGTGGTGTAGCGTCGTCGTCTTCCGTTGTGTAGCGTAGATTGCGTCGTGATGTTTTCCGTGATGTCGCGTAGTCTTCCATGGTATTGTTTTCCGCGGTGTACCGAAATCTTCCATGGTATTGTTTTCCGCGGTGTACCGAAATCTTCCATGGTATTGTTTTCCGCGGTGTACCGAAATCTTCTCCGACCGAATTGGTATTGTTTTCCGCGGTGTACCGAAGTCTTCCATGGTATTGTTTTCCGCGGTGTAGCGTAGTCTTCCATACTATTTTTTCGTGATGTAACGTATCCTTCCGTGGATGAATCGTGTGAGGTATTTACCGTGGTGTAGTAATCCATGGTGCAGACTTCTCTGGTTTTGTACTTCCATGGCATCAGAGGAGCCTGAAAAGAAAAAAAAAAAGTTTAAGAATAAAAACTCGTGGTTTTGATTTCATTGCTTTTTTTAATTGCTTCTCGGATAAAGGTGAGGCTCACTAATGGTGAGATTTTGTGTATTCAACCCTTTATTTTAAAATTCTTTTAATATTTTTAAGGTAGCTGATTTCGACCAGGCATCTAATTTCATTAAATGTTTATGAGAAAAAGTGAAGTTTTCTCTATGTGCAACTCAAAACACCCATTCAAAAGATCTACCCCCTCCCCCCCCCCTCCGTCATGCCTTTAATACGAGTCTCTGACAGCATTTTCCAGAAGACTTCAGGATGGGTCTATAAACTGGTAAACAAAAAAAAAATACATGGTGCAGGATAGTATGCGTGAGTTAAAGATGAGAAAGCAAAGAGCTCGTGCCGATTAATGTTCAGCTTTGATATATGTTGAGTTTGTCTTATCCATAACAAAGTCTTAGCATGATTATAGAAATGGGTATTACCTGAAGCATGAGTACGGCTTCCTACATAGCCAGGTGCTTGAAAAAAATGGCCACATACACAATTTCTCTCTCAGAAGTCCGCACACGAGCAGTGGTAATGTTCCTAAATATGATGTAGAGACACAGAGAATTTTCTTGAGTACTCTAATGAATGTTCAGCTGTAGACTGTCCAACAACAACAAAGGAACCTTGTATTACCTCATTGGGGCTTCCACTTGCTCGTGCCACATCCTCAGGTATTGAAATACCAGGATGGGACAGCCTTGATGACAGAAGGATTCTGCACAGAAAATTGTACATGTTCAAATTAAACGCCTGCGCACGCACGTACACACCCACATCCACTCACAGACACACCCACTCACCCACCACAGACAGACAGAGGGAAAGAGAGAAGAGAGACGAGAGACAGAGAGACAGAGAGAGAGAGAGAGAAGAGAGAGAGACAGAGACAGAGACAGAGAGACAGAGAGACAGAGAGACAGAGAGCGACAGAGCAGAAGCAACACTGGAATAGCTTTTTCTTCTTGAAAACGGCCATGCATACAGTTGCGTTCAGAAACCATCCTGAAGTTTGAATGCGGCTATCTTGAACTACTTGTGGGTCAAAACAGTTACACACAAAACAATTGGTGAACCTCGGAGCTCTAGTCCAGGTCCATTTTCCTATGAGCTAAAGGGCGCATGCACATTATCCTGATCTCACATGATGAAAGCCAGAGTGCATCTGCCTATATAGCAAGGTATAAAGAAAATACTAAACGCCCATAATATACACATTTCTCAGTGATGTTCCCAAGTATGATTTGTGGGACATGTGTGAATGTTCAAGAGGACTCTCAAAATGTTCGGCTGCAGAATGCCCAACAAATGATACACTGGCATTACCTTATTGGGCGTTTTCACTGGTTCGTGCCGCATCCTCAGGCGTTGAAGTACCTAGGATGGGAACAGCCTCGATGACAGAAGGAATCTGCTAATTAAAAAAACTGACATTTCAAAATTAAAATGTCTTTTCGCCTGCACATACAGAGAGAGGAGAGAGAGAGAGAGAGAGAGGAGAGAGAGAGAGAGAGAGAGAGAGAGAGAGAGAGAGAGAGAGAGAGGAGAGAGAGAGAGAAGAGAGAGAGAGTGTGATTGGAGTGTGTGTGTGTGTGTGTGTGTGTGTGTGTGTGTGTGTGAGTGTGTGTGTGAGGTGGAGTGAGTCAGTGAGTGACATTCAAAAGGAAACAAATGCATATGCTGTAAGTAACATTTTTAAGTAATCGGAGGTAATACCATATCTACAATTACAATACCAACGTAATGCGACGCGACCCAGCAAGGAACACGACCCGACTTGAACAATCCGACCCAACCCGGCACAGCACAATGCGATCGATCCGACACGGCAAACAACCTTGATACCGACCCGCGTCCACCCGACCCGACCCGACCCGACCCGACCCGACCCGACCCGCGACGCGACGACGGCACGCGACGCGACCCGCGCGCAGCGGGGGCACGGCACAATTCGACACAATACAAAGGTAACAGAGAAAGTAATGTACTTACTGGAGTTTTGAAGTTCCATTCCCGACATGCAAGAATGTGGCAGAACTCCGACAGTGAGTAACTCGACAGTTCAGGATTCCATGGTGACGTGTTCTGTGGGGACGTGTTCTGTGGGGAAGTGTTCCGGGGTGAAGTGTTTCCACGGTGGAGTGTTCCAGGGTGGAGTGTCCCAAGGTGAAGTGTTCCACGGTGGAGGTTCCACGGTGGAGTGTTCCGGGGTGGAGTGTTCCGGGGTGGAGTGTTCCAGGGTGGAGTGTTCCAGGGTGAAGTGTTCCAGGGTGGAGTGTTCCAGGGTGGAGTGTTCCAGGGTGGAGTGTTTCGTGAGACGTCTTCCGTTGTGAAATGTTCCATTGTGAAGTGTTCCATGGTGAAGTGTTTGATGTTGAAGTTTTTCCATGCTGAAATCTTATATTAAAGTCTTTCATGTTGAAGTGATTTACGTTGAAGTCTTTCAAGCTAAATCTTTCGTGTTGAATTTTTTTTTATGTTGAAGTCTTTTATGTTGAAGTGTTTCATGTTTAACTGGAGTATTTTTCATGTAGTTTTACTGATGTAGTTTTTCATTGAAATGTACTGGTGTAGTTTTTCGATGACGTTTTACATGTGGTTTTACTGGTGTAGTTTTTAATGTAGTTTTACTGTTGTTGGTTTTCCATGTCGATTTCCATGCAGGTTTACTGTGGGGGTTTTCATATAGCGTTACTGGTGTAGTTTTCTTGGTTTAGTTTTTTCTGGTGTAGTTTTTCCATGTAGTTTTACGGGTATAGCTTTTCCAATGGATCAGTCAGACCTGAAAAGGAAGGGCTGTGTGTAAGAATAAAAACAACAATGCCTTTACTTTATCCAGATCATCATTGTATCGACACAATTCTAATTATTCTATGGCACCACTGATATGTCCATTTATGGGGCTCCCTTGTTCAAGTTAACATCTTGCCCTCACATTACGAACCATCTCATTGTGGTAGAGTGCAGGCCTGCTGCAGCCAGCGAGGTCAGCAGTATGCCTGATCAAACCTAACCGGCTTGCACCCTGCTACCTGGAAAACATATGCTCTGCCAGGTCCACATTATCCACCCTAAAATTAACTGCAGTTCCCAACGACTGCTGGAGGAGTTATATGACAGAAGTCACCTCCACAGCACTGGAGCTGATTGCAGTCGACAAGGCAGAACTTTGAGAGGTACACTGAGAACCGTGCCTGTCTTATTGAAAAAAAAAAAAGCACAGAAATCGGAACCGATTTTTCCCCCTAGAGAGTGCATCCTTTATATCATTTTAGAGCTCAGTAGCCCTAAAATAAATATTTTGCATGTTGTTGCACACAATATTGTGCGCGTGTTTATACATGTGATAGTTTTGGGCCTGAAAAACTCCTCGACTCTTGGCTTACTATTTCATTATAGGGTTACACTTAATCTGAAAACAAATCGCATTATGCATCAAGAGTACTAGTAGTAGTAGGCACTCATCAGTCTCGGAAGACTATGGAGTTGCGCTCTAGTGTTTAGAGCGCAAAGCCTGGGCAAGTGTGTATGGAGGGCAAGCTGTTACCCATGCAGCAGACCCCCCCTCTCCACGGCACTGGAATGATCCATTGGAAGGGCATTGACCGATACGAATGGTTCCAGTACCGTCGCAGGAGCCACCAGAACGTTGCCATATACCTACAGCCCCGAGCCGCTCTGGGACTCCAACTCCCCGATTTTTCCTCAGGGATGGTGTCTAAACACGACACCTGTGTGCATGCTGGTTTGTTATAATTTTGTCATCCGCTCCTACTGGCACACGATGGCCTACTCTTCCGAAAGGTGGAACAGGGTTTTAACGTGTGCGCAAGATGTTCTGCGTGCATTCGACACGGGGCCTCGGTTTCGAGTCTCATCCGAATGACTTTGACATTCAGTTCGATTTTTTCGTCAAACTGGGAAGAAAGGGCGAGGCGGGGTACGAACCCAAAAACTCACGATTTACATAATGGCAGACGAACGTCTTAACCATCCTGCCACCGTCCTTCAAGAGTACTACCACTTTAATATTAGTATCATTATTATTATTACTAGTTTAATCATTATTACTTAAGCTATAATCCTTATCATTATCATTATCAGTTTTGCTATTATTTTTAATATTCATCAGCATTATATCATTATTATTATCATTATCATTATTATTATTAGTAGTAGTATAGTAGTAGTAGTAGTAGTAGTAGTAGTAGTAGTAGTAGTAGTATAGTAGTAGTAGTAGTAGTAGTAGTAGTTTATGGACCATTGATGTAACCAAAGTGTAATTGGCAATATTAAAATGCTGTTTGAAAATATGTCGATATTGTTTTCATCCATGACATACTCTGACCATGAGCTTTACTCTCTATGAAAGGAGAACAAATCTTCTGAAGCTAGAGTACAGCTGCCTATACAGTAAGGTACTTGAGAAAAAAATCTGGCGGTACACGCAAACTTCTCACACGGTGTATTCTTATAAAACAATAACAACAGACTACATACTGGAATTACCTATTTGGGTGCTTCCACTGGCTCGTGCCGCGTCCTCAGGCATTAAAGTACCCAGGACGGGAACGGTCGTGATGACAGAGGGATCCTTCTTCTTCGTCGAACGCTCAGACAGCAGCTCCTGTCAGTCCTATGAGCAAAGATGCATTGCTTTCGCCGTTAAGCGCCTGACAAATCAGGCCCAGCGCTTCCAGCTTCGGCGTGGGGATGGCAGAATGATTCTACGGGAAAAAAAATCAAGACATTTTGAACTAAAGACACACACATACTCACAAGCGCGCAAGCAAACGCGCACGCACGCACGCACATACGCAAATATATACGTTTAATTTTCTAGTAGAAACTTCGTTTAGATGAGACTATATAAACTAAGGTCCCGTGCAGAAATGCACGAAGTATATCTTGTGCATGCATCAGAACCTGTTCCACCTTTCGGAAGAGTAGGCTATTTGTGCACGTGGGAACAGATGTCAAAAATTACAAACCTGCATGTAAGCAAGACCTAGATGTAAAATAAAATCAGAGGAGAGAGAGAGAGAGAGAGAGAGAGAGAGAGAGAGAGAGAGAGAGAGGAGAGAGAGAGAGAGAGAGAGAGAGAGAGAGAGAGAGAGAGAGAGAGAGAGAGAGAGTATAACACTGATGCAAGAAATCAGAGGGACATTTTATTATTATCTTTCATAATTTATATTCACACTTGCTGGTGCTTTACTTTCTTAGATAGAGAGACAGACAGACAGAGAGACAGACAGACAGACAGACAGACAGACAGACAGACAGACAGATAGACAGACAGATAGACAGATAGATAGACAGATAGATAGATAGATAGATAGATAGATAGATAGATATATAGATAGATAGATAGACAGATAGACAGATAGACAGATAGATAGATAGATGGAGATAGACAGATGGATAGATAGATAGATATGCAAGATAACAAAACATGTACAATAAAGGTTTGGAAAAATGTGTCTGCTTTTGATAAGCTATAGAAACACGGAAGTGTTCAACATAAATGTAAGAATTCATAGTGGTACCACGAAAACTAAAAGAGAACCCCCCCCCCTCCCCCCAGTCGAAAAAAAAAACAAAAAAAATGTACATGTGCACTTACCTTTGTGTGGTCTTGGTAAGTGTAACAGTCACGACGTCAGAGTCAGGGCCAGAGAACTAAGATGACCCACATGATTTTTGACATCTATGCTAAGACTTTTAAGGAATCAGGGCCGAGATGGGAGAGACCCGGAAGGCCGAGCATTTAAATGCTTGAACAAAGTCTGAGGGCTGGATGTGTCCTTTCCCTTGAGCACTGTGTGCAAAGGTTTTGCTGGCTGTGCCATTTTAGGACACTAAACCCAATGGTGTCGCCTACTCTGCCAATCTTTGTGATCACAGAATTAGGTTCAAAAGGCTCCTGATGAAGTTCTGAAGTCCGCGGTCATTGAGCCTTTTATAAACTCCAGGGACAAATTTTGGTTCTAGCTTGGAAAGTGTGAAAGACTGAAGTAAGTTTGTGAACTCTCACACGCAATTTGACAGGTTTTTACTCAGTACAGGTAACGGTTTCATGTCAGGAGGCTTTGCATTTTTACTTTTTATATGCTGGTACATGTCGAATATCAATTGTGTACAGAAACCAGTCCTCACTGCTCTCATCGCATTTGATCCCCGAATTGTTTCAGATATAGAGAGGTCAAATAGACTCTACTCTGATGCTAAAGCCCCCAAACTTCTATCAACTTTGCTGTTCAGCCTATTGGGATCTGGTTCTAGATTCCCGGGCAACCATGCCAGGCTTTACACTGGATTTGCCCTTCAGGGCTTTGTCAGGAGTTTGCCCTTCAGGGGCTTTGTCAGGAGTTTAACCCTTCAGGGGCTTTGTTAGGAGTTTACCCTTCAGGGGCTTTGTCAGGAGTTTGCCCTTCAGGGGCTTTGTCAGGAGTTTACCCTTCAGGGGCTTTGTCAGGAGTTTACCCTTCAGGGGCTTTGTCAGGAGTTTACCGTTTAGGGGTTTTGTTTCAGGAGGTTGCCCTTCAGGGGCTTTGTCAGGAGTTTGCCCATCAGGGGCTTTGTCAGGAGTTTGCCCATCAGGGGCTTGGTTTGCATGCAAGATTTTGCCCTTCAGGTGCCTGTTTTCCATGTAGAATTTTGCCCTTACGGGGCTTGTTTCGCGTGCAGGACTTTGCCCTTCAGGAGCCTGTTTTGCATGCCGAATGGTGCCCTTTATGGGCTTGTTTTGCATGTTGCTGCCCTTCGGGGCCTGTTTTGATCGCAGGACTTTGCCCTTCAGGGGCCGTTTTTCATGCAGGACTTAGCCCTTCGGGGCCTGTTTTGCATGCAGAATTTTGCCCTTCAGGGGCTTGTTATGAATGATGCAGCCCTCCAGAGATTGTCGTGCAGGATGCTGTCCTTTAGAGGCTTGTGTTTCCATGAATTTGCCATTAAGGGACTTTTTTGAGGACTTTGCCCTTCAGGAATTTCTACTTAGTTTATTGCCCTTCAGAAGTTCGACCCTTAAGGGTTGTGTTCAAGCATTGCTCCTTGTCTCCGGTTATTAACCCGTCCTCCATATTGGTCTTACATATATAAGTCAAGTTAAGTCATGTGGGTGAGGACAAGTCCACAGGGCCTTATGCGCCAGCATCGTGCTTCTGGTGCCTTCAGAGCCTGCAGTGACAAGGTCCAGGATGAGTGGAAAAGACCTGGTGAAAAAAACATGAGCAATGGGCTACTATAGATCTATATCACAATACCCATGGTAAAACCTCGCAAGGTTTCTGTAAGATTTTTATGATTAAATATGGGTTTTCTTTATTTATACCTTGTTCCATGATCCTGTCTTTTATTATCTATTTTGGCAGATCATTCAGAAATATCAAAAAAAGGTTTTTGATGTGTGTCCAAGAGGTCCCATCAAAACTCGTCTCACATGTGTGAGTAAGTTAACCCATAATAATATCATCTGATGTATATGCAAGATGTTCTATAAAAATGTCTTCCGACGTGTGTGTACATATTCTACAGAAACCTCAAAAACAAGGGCAAGAGAAAACATATCTTCACTGTTGCCCCCAAAAAGTTTGGTACTAGTCAATGGCAAATTTCTTCGTCAATACACTGTGGATGCTTTTGATTTTGCAATTAGAAAACCATATGAATACTCAAATAAGTTTATTCAAACATTAATTATACAAAAGCCATTAGCGATTCTGGTAAAACTCGGTGAACATACCTCCATCCGCCTAAGTGTGCATGCATAGTGATGCAGTTTTACATTAAAGCACAACAAAGCGGGTACACTTTGAGGCACATATGTCTTATCTGTTAAGCATTTATTTTTTGTATTTATTTATCTTGTATTTTTACTTGTTTATACATTATAATCTTTTATCTGATGTTTTTTTGTTTAATCTCATCTGCCATTTCTGGTGATGTATAATAGACTAAGACTTGTATAACTTAGGTTTATAAGGTAGGTAAAAATCATACAGCGATGTTAAATAATTTCAGATGAACGAAAACATTGACACCTATGTTATAAAAATGACAGTTCTACTCGTTTTATTTCTAAAGCAGTTCAGAATCATGGCAGGGTATCTTCATAATTGTATTGATTTCAAATAAATTGAAAACTGGTTTGAATACCACTTTTAGTCACAGCGTATTTATTTCCATGAAATTCAGACTTTTCTCCCAGGGGAGTGTGCGTCGCCACAAGAGCAGTGCCACTCGAAAAGTCCTGTTGTATAAGTGCGTTTCCCAATCAGAGTGGCTTTTCTCTACAAAGTTTCGCTAGAGATCACTTTCGCGGTGTCGTGGGTTCTTTTACGTGCACTGAATGTGTGTTGCACACAGGACCTTGTTCGTCATCTGATTCAAAATACATGCACGCAGATCACCACTCCCAGTCTAGGGACTTATAGTTAGACCACTGATCCACCCAATTATCAGTAATGGACAACATTAATAACATCATTGATAGGAGCTGTAATAAAAGATTCAAATTCTCCAGTCTAACATACGAATAATGACATGCAATGGTGTTGCATTCAAATAATAAACTATTATTTATTTACTTATTACCTACATTTTTTTCTGTCTAGAAAAAAACCAAACACGACTAAATAATTATAGAGTCACGCAATGTAAACTGTGTTGACAAAAAATATCAGCAAATATAAAATCAACAACACGTTAAAGCTCGTTCCGCCTTTGGGAAGAGTAGGCCATTCTGTGTTGGTAGGAACGGATGATGATTTTTTTAAAACCGCATGCACACTAGTAATGTGTTTAGACATCATTCCCAAGCTGGAACGCGGCTACCTTAACGGTGGGCAAAACAGTCGTATACGCAAAATCTCTTCAGTGAACCTCGGAGCACTAGCCGAGGAACGAAAAGATTTATATATAGATTCTAAAGTCAATTTACAATCATTAAGACCACAGGCAAACAGCACATCACTCCATTTAACATTATTGTCAGTTCTGTTGCGATAACTTCGACACTGCTCTGTAAAAAAGAACTTTCAGCAAGAAAATGCACGAACACGTTTCAAAACACAAGATGTCCATTTGCACCTCTCGGTGTAAAGATGCCTGTCTATCATTTAATATAAAAAGGTAAAGGTGTCCCATAACCTGTGTGGTAGTAGGGGAGCGAGGCGTCAGAGACCTCAGCTTCTCTAGGGGCCAGCATATTGAGGGCGGCGCCCATCTCCTCTCCCTCGCTGCTTTACCTTCCCCGACCTTAAAGAGGGCAAGTACCCATTTACAGCTGGGTGAACTAGGGGGACTGTACTGAAGCCAAGGCGCGCAAACAGTCACCCATCCAACTGGCAATCACTCGCGATGCTGCTGAACTTTGGCTGGGGGAAAGCCAACGCCCATTTAATTATAATATAAAGATCGTTTATTAAAAAAATAGTTTTTGTCCATTCCCGCTTCAACAGCTTTCTATCTTTTTGGCAATATTGAAAAAACCAGCTGTAGGAAGGAGGGGAGTATCTCAACATCTTTGTAATTCTAAGTATTCTAATATGAGTAATGGTTTATGCTTTTTTAGGAGGAGGAGGTGTTCAAGATCTTAACTAGATCTGAACTAGAAAGTCTAGCTTGTGTGTGTGTGTGTGTGTGTGTGTGTGTGTGTGTGTGTGTGTGTGTGTGTGTGTGTGTCCGGGAAGGGGGGGGGGGTGGTATCAAATCATTTTGGTTCATTACACAGCTGTGGCATTCAATTTGCAGCACCACTGGACAGGCCTAGTTGGTTTATGACACAACTACACTAGATCAGACTTAGCCAATGACCGTCTGTGAATGCACCAAATCATTCCCTGCTCTCAAGATCAGCATTTCTTGGCAGCAGCTGTCAAGAAATGTATAAAGCAGGGTCTCCCCAAGTTTCAAAACAATTATCAATGATACTTTATATCCTAGTTGCTTAGAAGCTAGTTATGACTAAAAAAAAAGCTACTTACCAGTACTGTTCTTCATCATCTTTCACCTTCCTTCACCTGTCCCGTAGTCTCGCTGATTGTAGGGTCACAACTGAAAATCTTGCAACCACCTTTCTCCACTCGTAGCAAATCTCTTCACCCAAAGCCCGTCCACACTCTGATGTCTTCTCATCGTTTTTTCTGTCTGCCTCTTCGTCCCAGCCCCCCCCCCCCCCCCCCCCCCTTTTACTGTTCCCAGTAGGACAGTCTTGGCCAGTCTAGATGATCGTGTGACGTGCCCGTACCACTTTACTTTGCGTTTTTCCACTGAAGTCAGGGGATTTTCATATGGTCCAATGGCATGTTTCATTCACCATCTTAGACTTTATAGCAAAAATATAATAATACAAAAAGCAAAATTCGGTATGTTGATGTTTAAAATCCAATGGATCTTATTTCCTCAGCTGTTCAAGTGGTCCACACTGCATGAAGATGACAGGCTGTTTGCAATGGCAAAAAAACAAAGAAAAGAAAAAAATCAAATCAACTCAGGTGAACTGCCTTAGTAAAGACATGATCTGCACGTGCGTGTTTGTTGTGTCCCTAACTGTTTTTTGTCCCGAACTGGAGTAAACCCTTCAACTGCAGAAACCTGGTCTAAATATAACTGGGAATTTTTTTCTAAACTGCTGAGCACATCATTTTCTATCAATACGCTTGAAAAAAACTGACTCAAAATGATGACCATAAAAACATACTATAATATAAATAAAAGCCAAGTCAAGACT
>CM060317.1:27521139-27526139 GCA_030674155.1 Stramonita haemastoma
GGGAGGTGCTGGAGGCCTGTCTATATAAATACCATCCTTACCTTCCAGGAATTCTGTTCTAGGAATTCCTTCTTTACTGTTCTTCTCTTTCTTTCTGCCTTGTTCTTTTATTTTTCCTGTCACATCCTCTTGTCCAGTTTCTGCCTTCTTGTTTCATTTTTCATGGGGATTTATCCAGAAAAACTTGAAATATAACAAATCTTTCTTCCACACTGAAATTGAAAGTACTGGGCCTGATTTGTCGGGCGCTTAAGGGCAGCGTGACGCATTTTTTTCTTATAAAACAGAGAACAGTAACTGCTGTCTGAGCGTTTGACGAAGAAGATTAATTCAGACCTAGGTTCATGGCTTCATTTAAAGCATTTGAGAAAACCAGAAATCAGAACACACGGCTACTTACACATCACAATGTTTTTAAATGAATTCTCAGCCATTATCCGCAGATTGTAAATCTAGCATCTTTCCAACCCAGCTGTAAGAGTCTGATTTGAAATTAGAAACGCAGAAAGAAGATTTAATCAAAACGTCGGGCAATGGAATAAAGCAGAGACAGAAAAAGAGGGATTACTATAGCTGAGTAGAATAAACTGAGAGAGAGAGAAGGAAGAAAGAGGGAGGCAGAGGAGGGGAGGGGGAGGAGAGGAGTGAGGGGAGGGGAGGGGGGGGGGGGGGGGGGGGAGGGGGGGGGGCGAAGGAGGAAGGAAGAGGAGAGGATGGGTCTTGTGTTTTGAATCCAGATCGTAGCGCTATCCATCATTCTGTGGCAGTGTGATGGAAAGGGAAAGTTCACTATTTTCTCTTCATCTGTTGACATGTCACCTGTTTCTTCCCCTTTCTCCTTCAGCATGAAAAGACTATGTAGCAACACGAAGAGACCACATAGAAAAAACTGAAATGACTATTTGTATAATTAGGCTACTTTGCACAAAATGTTTACTTAGTATTTTAGCTGGGAATTTCCATTTTTCGTTTTAAGAGAGGCAGACCCTTCTCTCTCTCTCTGTTTTAAACTTTGTCTACAATGTTTCTCTCCTTTCAGTCTGTCCTTTGTTTTCTTTCTCGTGTCTTCAACTCGTCCTCTTCTTTACTCAATAGTCTGTATTTTTTGCTTTTTTATTTTACGTACTGATGGATGTAAAGCTCTAAAGTGTCAACGAAAACGATCGCAGAGAGAGAGAGAGGAGAGAGAGAGAGAGGAGAGAGAGAGAGAGGAGAGAGAGAGAGAGGAGAGAGAGAGAGAGAGAGAAGAGAGAGAGAGAGAGAGAGAGAGAGAGAGAGACAGAGACAGAGACAGAAAGAGACAGAGACAGAGAGAGAGAGAGCGTGTGCGTGTGCGTGTGTGTGTGTGTAAGTGTGTGTGTGTGTGTGTGTGTGTGTGTGTTGTGTTTGTGTGTGTGTGTGTGTGTGTGTGTGTGTGTGTGGTGTGTATGTTTGTGTATGTGTGCATGTGTGTATGTGTATATATTTGTGCGTGTGTCTATGTTTATGTGTGTGTGCATACGTGTATGCGCGTGTATGCACGCGCGCGCGCGTGTGTGTAACTGTGCGAGTATGTGTGCGTTAGTTTTAGTATTTGAATATTTTTCCAGCTTTTAACGGTCTTTAATGAACTGGAAACTTTATCCTTTATCCCTTTGAGAAAACGTCATCACTGTAGAACAAAAGAGAAAGATAGAAAAGGATATGCAAAGAAAACGAAAACAAAGTTTGTAGCATCGCATTGTCCATGTCAGAAATCCTTTTTCTCCCTAGCAAAATTTGTCTGCTAGAAAGTCAGGTTTGTTTCCCTGGAAGAAAAGCTTTCCTTACAGCATAGTATTACTTATACATGATGGCTTTGTGTATGTTTCTATGCCTTGCTTGATACGTACAAACCAGTCTTGCTTAAAGTCTGATGAAATAAAGAAAGACAATTCTTTTTTTTTAATTTTTAGAAATAAAAAAAAATGTTTTGATTAAAATGTACCGATACGTAGACAAGTATGCATATTTATTCTCTACATTACTCTTCTCAATAAGTATTTAGTGTATCAAGATAAAGCAAATCAGTTGTTTTTCTATGAAAAGCAACTGAAATGCTTGACACAGTAATGAGCTTTAATCTCATTGCTGCCATGCTGTTGATTGTTGTTACTCATATAATATAATTATTCTCTGTTGAATAAAGCCTGTTTAAACCAAAGACTTGACATGTACATTTTTTGTGGTTTATATGTTTTTGTATCGCTTAGCAGATAGACATTTCTCATTTGCTTGACTATTTACACTGCTACTTTCTATCTGCTCTCGCCCTGTTTGCTGATGTTCCCTCCAGTCTTTATCCTCTCCATCTTCTTCTTGTCCTTCTTTCCTTGTTTCCTCAAAACTGGTCTCTCTTCTTCACTGACCGGTTTGTTTTCTAATTTTCTACCCCGTGAGGTACACACAGGCCTTGAAATGTCAACACTGTCCTTGGAGAGAGTGATGGGTCACAGATATGGTGGGTGAGAGAGGAGAGAGAGAGAGAGAGAGAGAGGAGAGAGAGAGAGAGAGAGAGAGAGAGAGAGGAGAGGGAGAGAGAGAGAGAGAGAGAGAGAGAGAGAGAGAAGAGAGAGAGAAGAGAAGAAAGAGAGAGAGAGAGAGAGAGAGAAGAAGAGAGTAGATGAGAGAGATGAGAGAGAGAAGTACAGAAGAAGAACAGACGCAGATAGAGAGATAGATAGATAGAGAGAGTAGAGAGATAGGAGAAGAGAAAGAGATGAGAGACAGAAGAGAGACAGAGAGAGCAGAGAGAGAGATGGAGAGACGGAGAGATGGAGAGAGAGATGAGGGGGAAGGTTGTTGTAAAAAAAATAGGAGATTTCCATTTAGCTAACCTGCGTCATCACCTTGAAATGATATTTTTCCTCTTCAGTAAGGGGAGGATGTTGTGATCCTTTGGCCTTTGTATCAGGCTGTACGTACGTTCATTTCCCCGTCCCTCCCTTCCTCCAGCCTCTTCTGTCTTCTCCCTACTTCTTCTCTCCATCAGCTCTGTCTTTGGGGTCAGTTTGTTTATCCGTCTACATGTGTGTCTCGCTGGTTGGTTGGCTGGCTGATTGGTTGTCTGTCTTTAGTAGGTTTGTCTGTCTGTATCTCTTGCCTTGTTTTTTTTCTGCATGTCTGTCTGTATCTCTTGCTTGTTTTTTTCTGCATGTCTGTCTGTATCTCTTGCTTGTTTTTTCTGCATGTCTGTCTGTATCTCTGCCTGTTTTTCTGCATGTCTGTCTGTATCTCTGCTTGTCCTTTCTGCGTTGTCTGGTCTGTATCGTCTCTGCTTATCTTTCTGCGTGTCTGTGTTTTATTATATCTCTGCCTGTCTTTCAGCTTGTCTGTCTATATCTAGTTTTGTCTTTCTGCATGTCTGTCTGTGATTAGTTGCACAGAGCTCATGGTATTAGCATTGGTAATAAATATGTACAGTCGTGGCCATTTTTGCATTTTCGTGTTTTAATGATGATATATGGAGTGTGTTTCTTCCATTTGCATGGCATTGTTCTATTCTAAACCATGTCACTACTTCCATTGCAGTGCATTGTTCTATCTAAACCTGTCACATACTTCCATTCCATGGCATTGTTCTATTCTAAACCATGTCACATACTTCCATTTGCATGGCATTGTTCTATTCTAAACCATGTCACATACTTCCATTTGCATGGCATTGTTCTATTCTAAACCATGTCACATACTTCCATTGCATGGCATTGTTCTATTCTAAACCATGTCACATACTTCCATTTGCATGGCATTGTTCTATTCTAAACCATGTCACATACTTCCATTTGCATGGCATTGTTCTATTCTAAACCATGTCACATACTTCCATTTGCATGGCACAGTTCTATTCTAAACCATGTCACATACTTCCATTGCATGGCATCGTGTTCTATTCTAAACCATGTCACATACTTCCATTTGCATGGCATTGTTCTATTCTAACCATGTCACATACTTCCATTTGCATGGCATTGTTCTATTCTAAACCATGTCACATACTTCCATTTGCATGGCATTGTTCTAATCTAAACCATGTCACATACTTCCATTTGCATGGCATTGTTCTATTCTAAACCATGTCACATACTTCCATTTGCATGGCATTGTTCTATCCTAACCATGCCACATATTTCTATTTGCATGGCACAGTTCTATTCTAAACCATGTCACATACTTCCATTTGCATGGCATTGTTCTATCTAAACCATGTCACATACTTACATTTGCATGGCATTGTTCTATCCTAACCATGCCACATATTTCTATTTGCATGGCATTGTTCTATCCTAACCATGTCACATAGTTTTTACTGACTTGAGTGTTAAAACGCTTCTTCCCTGTTGGTTCATTTCAAGTGTTGACCTTTGTTTTTTCTTTCTTTCTCTTTGACTGTGCATCTGCCCCTGGATATCCATCTGTCTGTGTGTTCGGTTCTGTTTACATCTGACTGCACGTCTGTCTGTCTGTCTGTTTGCCTGCCTGTTTACCTGTCTTGTCTGTCAGCCCATCTATTATTCTATCTTTAATCTGTCATCTGCCATAAACTTTTCCTTTTGTTGAATTCTTCTAAGGTGAGCTTCAGGCTCCAGTTATTGTACGCAGAAAGCGAAAATTAAAAAAAAGTATGCATGACACTAAAATACAAGAATGAAGTCTTCCCCCAATCACTTTTTATTAGCATCGCTACTCTAGCAAATTGTATCCTATGTTTTTTTTCCTAAATGATTAGGTCTTAAAGGGAATAGTACGTGTTGTTTACCAGTTGTTGTTTTTTTTACACTTTTCTAAACTGTATTTTCTTCATTACAAAGGTTGTTTTGCTTTTCATTTTTTTCTTCTTTTTTTTGTTTTGCCGTTCCTCAGATAGAGCCCCAAGGTTCACCAATGATGAGTTTAATGACCACACGATTCTGAACCTCGTGTCTGTTTATTTGCCTAAAGGACCCAACGATCTTAACACAGAGTGGATTCATAATCTACAA
>CM060317.1:27531139-27538639 GCA_030674155.1 Stramonita haemastoma
CACACACGCACAAACACATACACACACGCACAAAACACACACACATACATACATACATACACACACGCACAAACACACACATACTCACAAATAATATTTTACATATACACGCACATACACACACACACAAATAACACACACACACATACATACACATAACATAACAACAACACACACAACACACACACACACACACACACACACACACACACACACACACACACACACACACACACACACACACACACACACACACACACACACAGAATCACACACGCTATTCCAGAGTGCACAAATCTATGTTATTTTACTTTATTTTATAACACTTTAAGTCACGGCAGATTTCTCTGCGTGAAAATCGGGCTGCTCTTCGTTTGGAGAGATTGTCACCATAAGAGCAGCACCGCTCATTATTTTTTTTATTCTTTTCCCTGTCTTCAACTGTATGTTTCCATATCATAGTGACTATTTCCTATAAAATTTTGCCAGGGACACCTCTCTTGTTACCATCAGGGTTTTTTGTTTGTTTTACATTTGCTAAATTATTATTATTATGTGTAACACATGAGACCTCAGTTTATCGTCTTATTTGAAAGACTTGCACCCAGACCATCATTCATAGTCTAATTTTATGGATAGAAAGAGTTCAGCCCAAACGGGGATCAAACCATCACACACTTTCGAACCGGGTGGCTGCTTTTGGGCAGCCGCGTTACCCCTGGACCACCAATCCACCAAAATCTAGGTAAACCTGGAGTGTTATAAACTGGGACACTAAGCAACAATACCATTCTTTATGAAAATGCCTTTAATAGAAGAGAGACCAGTCGACTAGGAGCCAACCTCTAAAGTCCTCGCTGCCTTATCCAGCCATTTTGGTTGACCATAACTCCGCTAACAAACAATTATTTCTAAATGCAATAGAGCAAATTCCAAGTTCAACACCCGCTCAGTACGAACAAAGTTCCTGTACAAATAGACCCTTCCCCGTTTTGTTTTTTCTGGGTCAGTTTCTTGCGTCATTCCAAAGCAAGTGTGGTGATTAATATAATTACTGGCACTGTTTTCAGATTGGTTTTTGTGTATACAATACATTACAGTGCATGCATTACAATACATTGCAATACAGTACATAACAAACAAATACAACACAACAAAATACGATACAGTACAATAAAACATAACACAGAACAATACAACACAATCAACACGGACACAACAACAACACAATGCAGTGCAATACAATGCAATATAAATATTTAAGGGAATCTCCCTTCCTTTCCTCTTTCCCTCCCTTCTTGTTAGTTATTTCATCACGCCACTGGACAGACCTGGCGTCATTAGAAGGCTTTTCTTACAGGAAATTAAGAGAAATTTATAGCGGGGGAAAAGTCGGTTACTGGGCAGGACGGATGAGGACATACACATGAAGAGACAGGAGACAGAGAAAAGGATAGACACAGAGACAGCGACAGGGAAAGAGACAGAGACAGAGATACGGATGAAGAAAGAAGAGGGTCAGATTTGAGGTCACACAGGCAGACAGAAAGACAATGGCTGAAAACGAATTCGGAAATTCCTTATCCTTAGATGTTTGTCGTAGAAGATTGGGAGAAAATTAAAAAGGGTAAAAACAATAATTGGGCAGGAGATTTGTGGACAGGGCATCAGGAAAATTGGTCGAAGGGGTGTGGAAATAGGTGAAGAAAATAATTATATATGTTAGTTAGGTGAAATGAGAGAACTTTAGACCTGTATTGGTTTAGTTGTTTGGGAATGCGGCTACTGCTGTTACTTTCATTGTGTAGGTGTTGAGTACGCTGTTGTCATGTTTTGATTTTACTGACACGATTGATATTTTCGCTACTGTTGCTGTGGTAGATTTTTTTTTTTAGATAATGTAGCTGAAACGCGTTCTTCTTGTGAATAAAAAACCCATAAACAAGAGTTGCATGGACGCATTTGACCCAAACGTTTTCACATCAACACCTACAATAAAGATATAGCTTCTACCCCGTCTGCCCTCGTTAGAAAGTTTGCCATTGAAATGCTTCTTCCTCCTCCGCCTTCTCCTCCTCCTCCTCCTCTTCCTCCTCACTACTATCACCTCCATCATCTTCGTTGGTTGTAATCGTATAAGCACAACCACTATACCCACCACAGACATTGCCACCAAAACCATATCACTACCATTTTTCATTACTACCATCTATCATCATCATCATCATCATCATCATCATCATCATCATCATCATCATCATTCATCATCATTCATCATCATCATCATCATCATCACAACCATCAATACCATCACCATCATCATTAGCATCACTGTCATAGCCACCTCAGTTTACATCACCATCATCACCATCATCATCATCATCATCGTCGTCGTCATTGTCGTCGTCGTCGTCGTCGTCGTCGTCGTCGTCGTCATCATTCATCATCATCATCGTCGTCGTCGTCGTCTCGTCGTCGTCATCACCATCACCGCCCACCACTACCACCACCACACACCATCACCACCACCACCACACATCATCATCACATCATCATCATCATCATCATCATCATCATCATCATCATCATCATCATCATCATCATCATCATCATCATCATGCTATTGTCCGTTTCACTACTCTCAAATAAGCGAATAACTAAAAGAAGCAAACAAAGACACCGGCAAAGCCAAAAAAACAAACCCAAAGGGCAAGGTTGGGACGATAATAAAACAAAAAACTTGACGTGCTGCTCATGGTGATAGTGACAGCGGTGGTCATAGCAGCTGCAACAGCAATCCATATAATTATAGCATTATCTTCACTCCCTATTTTATTTCATTAGCTGATTAGTGAAGTGTTAGGCACAGGGGTGGGTAGTGGGGTGGGGTGGGGAGGGATGGTGGGGGATGGGGGGAGGGACGTTGGGGGGGAGGGAGGGGGGGGAGGGGAGCAGCCAACTTCTTTTTTTTTCAGAAAAATCTGGGGAGGTGAAGGCGAATATAATGGAGAGAATGCTTAGGACTCATAGACACTTACACACTGTTCCAGTTTTTCGACCCTCTCACATAAGAAAACTAGATTCAGTCTGTCTCTGTCTCTGTCTCTCTTTCTCTTTGTTTCTGTATCTCTGTCTTTCTGCCTGTCTGTCTGTCTGTCTGTCTCTCTCCCTCTCTCCCGCTCTCTCTCTCTCTCTCTCTCTCTCTCTCTCTCTCTCTCTGTCTCTGTCTCTGTCTGTCTGTTTATAGTAAATGGATCACATGGGAACAAGTCTAAATGTTCTATATATGCCTACTATAGAACAGAAATGTTAGTGGAAAAAAACAAGTGCAGGTAACCTGCACCAATGTTTACATCATCTTAAAAATGTCTTAGGGATTCAATTTTGGAAACAAAAAAATCAATCGATTAAAGATATAAAAGATAGCGAAAAATATCTTGGTAGTGGTTTAACCCCATACCATCAAGATCACAAACTCAACTCTCTAACCACGAGTCTACCCTCCACCCGACCACACCCAACCTGTCTTAATATATATTTTTAGTTTCTCCAATAAAGCTTACAGGTTCATCAATGGTGAGAGTTTTACGTGTTGGATAATGTTTGTCCGACTTCGGGACAATGTTTTGTTTAAATCTCTGGTGATTTGAAATGGTTTTTGTTTGGCAGGAACAACCGCTACCCAAAGTGACAGTGGTTTCTTTGATCTCCGACGAGACTGGGAGAACCTTGGTGTTTTGGTCCATAGCCTGCTGTTCCCAAATGGTCTCGCTGAGTTGGCACCGGTCCTCTAGCTCCGCAACAAAGAAAGAAACTAACGTCACAAGGACCTGCCATAACACAGGGCAAAGTTCTATAGTTCACTAATGGGTTGGTCTCTCTGTCTGTGTGTGTGACTGTGTGTTTGTGTGTTTGTGTGTGTGTGTGTGTGTGTGTGTGTGTGTGTGTGTGTGTGTGTGTGTGTGTGTGTGTGTGTGTGTGTGTGTCTTTCTGTCTGTCTCTATCTTTCTACCTTTCCTCTCCTCCCTCCCCTCCCCCCCCCCCCCCCCCCCTTTTCTCTCTCTCTCTTTCTCTCTCTCTCTCTCTCTCTCTCTCTCTCTCTCTCTCTCTCTCCTCTCTCTCTCTCTCTCTCTCTCTCTCTCTCTCTGTCTCTCTCTCTCTCTCTCTCTGTCTCTCTCTTTCTCTCTCTCTCTCTCTCTCTCTCTCTCTCTCTCTCTCTCTCTCTCTCTCTCTCTCTCTCTCTCTCTCTCTCTCTCTCTCTCTCTCTTCTCCATTATACCGATCCTTTCAAAACCACTGGAAAAACATATGAATAAACACTTAGTCCGTCATGCAGAAATCAACAACTTACTTCATCCTAATCAGTCTGGATTTAGAATAAAGCACTCGTGTCATACAGCACTAACCAGTCTTGTAGATAATTGGCTATCAAACATCAATGACAATAAATTTTGTGGAGTATTATTTGTTGATTTCAAAAAAGCATTTGATACAATTGACCACAAACTTCTCCTTAAAAAGCTAAACCTGTATAACATTTCTACAAAAACCCTAGGACTACTCGATTCATATCTTACAAATAGGCACCAGTGTGTCTCAATAGCTACATCAACATCCAAACTAAAGCCCATTCATTATGGAGTACCACAGGGATCCATATTGGGCCCTATTCTCTTTTCATTATACATAAATGACCTTCCTCTACATATCAATTCCAAATGTGAACTATTTGCAGATGACACAACCATACATACGAGCCATAATGACATTGACTATCTCACAACTTTATTACAAAAAAGCACTGACGACCTTGTCAAATTGACTGAACTGAACCACATGACTATCCATCCCCCAAAAACAAAATGCATGCTTATCATTACCAGACAAAAGCAACAACATTTACCACATAAACTATTTCCAATTCACATAAAAAAGGAAGCAATCGAACAGACCTCTCACCACAAAGTTCTAGGAGTGACAATTGATGAAAATCTCAGCTGGTTCTACCACATATCTCACCTATGCAAATACTTGTCCAAAAAAGTCTACCAGTTGATTAAAATTAAACACTTTCTCGATTTTCATTCAAGGAAACTGTTTTTTCAAGCTTATATACAATCCTCAATAGACTATGCTGCAACCCTGTGGGACTCTGCCAGTGCTAATATCATGAAACCATTACTAAGTCTGTATAAACGTGGTCTCAAACTGGTCCTTCTGAAGAAAACAACCTTGCTAGAAGGGGATTATACTCAGTTAAATATCCTTCCCCTACACCAAATACTAAAATATAACAAAGGCATCATGATGTTTAAGATACTGACAGGAAATGTCCCCACATCCTTAAAAGACAAATTCCCAATGAATCATTCCAGAAATACGGTAAAGCCAAGTGTCCCAATCCCAAGAATAGACTTGTTCAAAACTAGCTTACTATATTCAGGCCCTACGCTATGGAACTCCCTCCCTGACTCAATTAAACAGCATCAATCATTAACAACCTTAAAAAATCACCTTCAATCTACTTGATGAACCAAAAATAACAAACCACACTTCTCCCCTCTCAAACTATCTGCCCTCTCCCTCCTCACTTCTCTCAGATTATGATGATCTTATGACTATAATCATAAGACTAAGTGAGAGGTGTGTGTGTGTGTGTGTGTGTGTGTGTGTGTGTGTGTGTGTGTGTGTGTGTGTGTGTGTATGTGTATGTGTGTGTGTGTGTGTGTGTGTGTGTGTGTGTGTGTGTGTGTGTGTGTGTGTGTGTGTGTGTGTGTGAGTGTGAGTTGGGGTTTTTTTTTTGTTCAAAAACTGTGCTTTATGGGACTTATTTTGATAATAGATGGCGGGATTGATGGTTTCAGTCATTTAACCTCATCATATTCTCATGCTTGCTCTTTAATTATTGCGCCTTTTTTTTTGGGTTTTTTTTTGCTTTGATTGGTTTTTGTTTGTTTTTTTTGTACTCAAATGAAATTCTTCATTCATTCTTACTTCATATTTTCGTTTCTGAATGAGTGCCTTTTTATAACATTACCTTAATATTGTATCTCTGTCTTATTTCTTACCTGTTGTTGTTGCTCTTTCTCACCCTTTATCAAAATCTTATGTTTTATGGGACATATTTTGATGATAGATGGTGGTGGATTGATGTTTTCAGTCATCTAACCTCATCATATTCTCATGTTTGATCTATAATCATTGCGCCTTTTTTTTGTTTTGTTTTTTGTTTGTTTGTTTTTGTTTTGTTTTGTTTTGTTGTTGGGTTTTTTTTTTTGTTTTTTGTTTTGGCTTTTTTTGTTTTTGTTTGTTTCTTTGTTTGTTTGTTTGCTTGTTTATTATTCAAATCAAAATCATCATTGATTCTTACTTCGTATTTTCGTTTCTGAATGAGTGCCTTTTTTTATCACATTACCTTAATATTGTATCTATGTCTTATTTCTTACCTGTTGTTTGATACTTGGTGTGGTTTGCTCTTGGTAATTGGATCATTATAATTGTTCTTGTTTTAGTTGAGGCTGTCTTTTTATCTTGATGTTATCCCTGAAAGGGGCGGGGACTGGATGTAAAAAAGCACATGAGTGCTTATCTATTATCCTCGAATCAAAGAATTTTGCCTTGCCTTGCCTTGCCTTGTCTCTCTCTCTCTCTCTTGCCTGACTTGGTGTATGTGTATCTGCATCTATGTGTGTATGTCAGCATGTCTTTCTCACCGTCCGTCTATCTGTCTGTCTATCTGTCCAGACATCTGTCACTCAAGATTCGTGTATATCCAGATCGCTATTTATCTGCCCGTCTTTCGTTCTGTTTTCTCTGTCTGTTTTGCCTGACTGTGTGTATGTGTACCCATCTGTCTCTGTGTCTAAGCATAGATCTGTCTCTTTATTTGTCTCTGTGTCTTAGTGTCGGTCTGTTTCTGTCTGTGTGTCTGTCAGCCTCTGGGACTGGGTGTTGGGTGATGTTTCTGTCTTTCTGTCTTTCTGTGTCTTTTCATTGTGGTCTTTTTCTTTTAGTTGGTTCTTTTGTCTGAGTTATTTAATGAACGTGTCTATTCTTTCTGATATATCTGATATTGATCGAACAAACGCACTGAGACTAATTTACGTTCCTGAAAGGAAATGTCTTTCGCACGTGATTGGAATACGCGAGATATTGCCTCATAAACTGATAACGGAGTTCAGAAAACAAGAACTAACACACCATCAAAATAATGATATAAATCACAATCAGCAGCAAACAGCGGCAGCAGTAAAAGAAATGAACGAATTAGCGTGTATGAATCAATCAGCTAGTCTTGGACATGACGAAAAATAACACCGATGCTTTCCCTTGCACTTTCAGAACTAATAATGTCAGGATGCCAGTAATAAGAGGAAGCCAAAGTCTCTCAAGAATGTCCCTAGACTGGAGAGGGAAGTATACAAACTCTGCAAATATCAGATTGCAAGTTATGAAAAAGAAAGAAAAGAAAGGTAAAAGAAATGAGGAACAACAGAAAAA
>CM060317.1:27546371-27548871 GCA_030674155.1 Stramonita haemastoma
GGCAATGCACTCGAAAGGTCACCCATCCATTTGGCAACTAGGCTCAACGCTGCTTGATCTGAGCTTAGAGAGTAAGAGTGCTCTGACTACTGTGCTATCCTGTCCCCCAAAACGTTATATAAGACGCACACATAACATTTTAATATGGTGGGCGGTGTCCCATAGCCTATGTGGTTGTAGAGTAGCGAGGCATCAGAGACCTTAGCTTCTCTTGGGGCCAGCATGTTGAGGGCGGCACCCATCTCCTCTTCTTTGCTGCTTTACCTTCCCTGGCACTAAAATGGGCAGGTGCCCATTTGCAGCTGGGTGAACTAGGGGACTGTACTGAAGCCAAAGCGCTCGTACGGTCACCCATCCCCCATATATAAGTAACCGCGCTCGATGCTGCTTAACCTTGGCTGGGGGAAAGCAGGTGCTCTGATCACTGAGCTATCCTGTCCCTAATACATGTTTGTTTTTACACATAAAATAATAGCACAATTTTAAAAAAATGGAACTCTTTTCTCCTAAATTATGTGTACTCTTGTTATTGCTGCTGTTGTTGATTATCAAATAATCATATCACATAATCATATCACATTTAAGACTACGGATCATTTCTGCAGTGAAACTACATCAAGAACGGTAGTACAAAGAAAAGGGATATATATATATATATATCTGTGGGATTAGCCTGGCTAGTTAGAGCGTAGCGCCTTGCGCTCGTTACATGCTAAACTGGGTTCAAATTCTGTTCAAGGGAATAATTATTTTCCCTGGGAGTTAACATCAATGCCTACTCCATTCTCCCCAAAATGTCTTCGAATGAGACTATAAACCGAGATTCTATAATTATGTGAACGCACGCACAGCACCTTGACCACACGTTACAATTTATTCCGCTTTTCGAAAGAGGGGGCCGTTGTGTGCCAGTGGAAACAAATGACAAATTTTACAAAATTGCACACATACGGAGATTTGATATTAAAAGCACATGAGGGCTTATTCGATTATGCCGGAATAAATAAATAAGTACATAAATAAATTAATTATGAAAAAATATTTTAAAAATAAATGAATAGATAACATGCTGTTGGTTCCACAGCTTTGGATAAGCTAAGTGTGAAAAAACACAGAGAAAGGAGCCTACTTCATTGAAAAGGCGGATGGGGGGAAAAGAAGAGTGGCAAATAGAAAAAAGACAGTGTAAAGATTTCTGAACGCAAACAAAAGCATTTCACAATTTTAATTAATTTCTGTATAGCGTTTTAAAGTCATCTTATCCTGTTATATATATATATATATATATATATATATATATATATATATATATATATATATATATATATATATATATATATATATATATATATATATATATATACATATATATATATATATCCATGTGTCTGTGGAAGGAGCTTTGCTACAGCGCGAGGCATGAAGATCCATAGAACAAAGAAGGGATGTGAGAGGTCTCATCCGGGTGGACAGCAGCGCACTGCATCAGCAGATAAGACGTTGGAAGACCAAGGCCAGGATTCAAACCACAGTGCCAAGGACAACCAAGCTGTCGACTCGGATGACGAACTTGCACAGGCCCTCGATGCCAGGCGCCAGAAGCTCAACCTGCCAAAAGCAAGTGCAACTGATGAGTGGCAGAAACTGGATAGAAAAATTGTCCAAAGACTCGAGACTCTGATAGGGAAAAGCACACTAGAACACAAACTAGCCACATATGGGGACATCATATACGCCACCTGTAGGGATGAACTGCATAAGACCTAGATGACCCCATAATACCATAGGTGGCTAATCCCCCCCCCCCCCCCCAAAAAGAAAAAAAAGTGTGCATATCCAGAGATCATGATTTCAAATCCGAGTCAGAACTCACCACATACATGAAGGGGCAGCAGAGAGACATCCAGAGTCATGAACTGGATGTGGGCCGGCCTCCCTAGAGTGTAAGGAAGATTAAAGGCCCGAAACACTTGTTTGAAGGGGGCTTCTCCTCTGAGGACTCTCTGCTGCCATGCTCTACGCGAGTTTCTTACCACATATATATATATATATATATATATATATATATATATATATATATATATATATATTATATATATATATATATATATTTATTTATTTATTTATCCCCATTAAAAAATCTATTAAAAATGTTTTAGATTATTCTAAAAAAAAGGCCATTATTTCTAATTCAAGACCATGCCATCCTGCAATAAACTGTTGTTTAAAAAACTTTTATAACAATAGTACAGCCATTTTCTTCGTTTTCACATAGAGGTAATGGTTAACAGCGACCGCAACTTCACATTATAGCATGTTTCCATGCACTTAGCCCAGGAAGAAATTAATCGTCTGGAAACCCGCGTGGTTTTACCACCGAATCTCCTGTGTGGGTGACCGGCTACATTAACTCAGAGAAAACAATCTTCTGTGGGTTCATGGAGGGTCCACAACCTTCCTGAATTGATCGAACGTAATCTAAACCATGATCCAAACCCTA
>CM060317.1:27558871-27560090 GCA_030674155.1 Stramonita haemastoma
CACCTCGGGTGGGCGTCTCACTCAATCTGGCTCCACGACTGAGCTAAAACTGTCGTTAGTAGGGGCTTGGTAGGTGGTGTCCAGCGTATGTTAGCTCCGAACAAGCACCACTGAACACCACCAAAATGACCCAGCAGAAGTGCTGGGCTCCTCTGGCTGGTGACCCCATAGCGCCCTAATATTGATAGACTCCCTGTAGACTCCAACCATCGAGGAAGAGACACAACGAATCTGGGTATGGCTGTGGCGGGGAGATTGAAATGAGCGGCGTGGAAATAGCAGGACGGGGAAGTTGCAGAAGATAAGGCAGTAAAAAAAATGTTGACTGGAATTGATAAGCGCAGACTGATGCGTTGGTCATGCAAACAGAAACACACAGACAAATCTGATGACGACAGTTCTCCAAGGTAAGTTTGAGGGTGAAAGGATAAGAGACAGACCACCAACAAACTACATTGCCTACATTGCTGAGATCAGTGATCTGGGAGGGTTACAGGAGATCTGAGAGCTCAGCAGAGATGGAGAGAGATAGCGATTTATGATGGCATTGCGTGGAGCTTATACAATTGACAACAGTGATGGAGACAATCGAGTTACATACTTAAGCAGACAACACCACCAAACCTGTGAAACAAACAGTGGTTTTAATTTCTATTTATGATTCAAGTATTCGGCTCAACGTGCCTGACACCAGTATTATTTGTACGCAGCATACTGTCGTGTCTGACAAAATGTAGTTACAATGTTGTTAGTTCTACTTTTAGGGATATCTTAGCCACCATCAAGCCTTAGCTAAAGATAAGACCCCCAAGGATCAGTGGAGCTAGAAAGCAGGAGTGACAGAGCTTTCAGGGAAATTGCAAGAAGTGGGATTGCGCAATCCAAAAATGGGCAGTCATTGACCCACCTCCGCTTCCGCCCACAACACGGCCGTTTTATCTAATGGAGAAAAAGAGTCAATGAGCCTGCATGCTTGTGAAAATGGTCTGAAGCCTGAAGCAACAGATGGAGATGCCACACTGAGAACAACCCCACTATCTGTCACTGTTGTCTACTGTGATTTCTATCTGCTCAAGCAGTTGAATGTTAAAAACTGAGTGAACTTTATAGTTGGTTTAAATTTTGCTAAAAAGTGTTGTCTTACAACGGGGATCGGTAACAAGATAGAAAGCATTTAACTTTATATAGTGTGTTTCTGTGTAGACTGAATGGCTGGCTT
>CM060317.1:27572690-27575190 GCA_030674155.1 Stramonita haemastoma
GAAATAAGAAAATTAAAGCCAACAGCAACCAGATAAAGTCAGTTACAAATCGACCAGTGGATTTCAGACACAATGAGAGAGTACACAGTTGTGTCTTTTTGTTAACTCTATGTTGCTTTATAAAATGTTTTAAAACAATCTTTTATCATCAGTATCACTGGAATAGGGGTAAATCTACACACACACACACACACACACACGCACGCACCAGCACGCACGCACGCACGCACGCACACACAACACACACACGCACGCATACATATATACATACATACATACATACATACATACATACATACATACATACATACATACATACATACATACATACATAATCATACATACATACATACATACATACATGCATGCATGCATCATGCATCATACATACATACATACATACATCATACATACATACACATACATACATACACATACATACACATACACACACACATACACACAACCAAACAAATTTACAAAACAGCATAGACACAAGAACTGAATGTAGAAAACATCTGAGTGCTTACTCTATTATCGTCATATAAAATTAAAAGAATAATTTTTTTAAATGAATAAAACACACACACGGGTGAATCCTTTAAGGTGCTGTACTGTATAAATGTATGTAGCTTTGCCATGATGGTGCAATAAATCTTTGTTGTTTTTAATCAGTAATCTTATTACAAATATTTTCTAAATCATTCATTCCCCTTTTACTCCATTTAATGTTACTGAAAATAAACCAACGAAACACACACACACACACACACACACACACACACACACACACACACACACACACACACACACACCACACACAACACACACACACACACACACACACACACACACTTGCATTTTTTATCAGATGATCTTTTTTTTGGACATTTTGTGTTAGTGATTCCTTTGTTTTTCATGAAAGTGCACAGTAATTTACAACAACGGCAAGTATTTGTCTCGAGAGTTTAGCACTCTTAGCAAGCAGTTAATTTTTTTTTCATGAAAACCTGGACAAATGTTAGCTTTTTTTTCTGGCTTGATGAAGTTGCCTATTTTCTGGCGGACACAGCCTCGTCCACTGGCCATCTTTCCACTAACACAAGTCCTCCCTCCCCCCCCCCCCCCCCCCCCCCCCCCCCCCACTCACACACCAGAACACGGCAAAGCACAGTGCAAAATGGAGTGGTGCTTACTCAGGCGGAAGCTTTATGGTGAATGTGTGCACGCAGACTTTTTGTCTTGTATTTTGTGGTTGTTTTTTTTCGCTGTATATGTGTGTGTTTGTGTGTCTCTCTTTGTCACTGTTTGTCTCTGTGTGATCATTTTTTTGGTTTCTTTATGTCTGTCTCTGTTGTTGTTGTGTTGTTGTTGTCGCTTATGTTGTTGTTATTGTTGTGTTGTTGCTGTTTTTGCTGTTGCTATTGTTGTTGTTGTTGTTCTTCTCTTCTTCTTTCTTTTCTTCTTCTTCTTCTTCTTTTCTTCTTCTTTGGTTTGTTGTCTTTTAAGGCAGAATTGCAAAAAGGCCTTTACTGTGCATAATTCTTTACCCATTAAAGATTCAATCAATCAATCAATCTTCTTCTTCATCTTCTTCTTCTTCTTCTTCTTCTTCTTCTTCTTCTCCTCCTCCTCCTCCTCCTCCTCCTCCTCCTTCTCTTCTTCTTTCTTCTTCTTCTTCTTCTTCTTCTCTTCTTCTTCTTCTTCTTCTTCTTCTCTATTATTTTTGCAATTCTTCTTAAATGTAGTACAGGAAATAAATCTCTTGAGACCATGTATTGTCATAGCTAATTCCATATAAAACAAATGTGAAGATATACCTTTACATTAAGATGACAAACGTAACAAGCAATCCGACAATCCAACACACGCAACAAAAGTTAAAAGAGCACACCCACAAAGATAATTACAAATATATACAAATTAAAACACTTAGAGAAAAACAGAATAAAGAATAACTAGAATGTTAGGCTTCGCTAAACTGAAAATGCGGGTAGAAATAGTGGATTCGTTTGAATGAAAGAGTTCTCCAATCAAAATGATAAATAGAAAACGGAGTTGTCAAAGCGCTGTCCACAAGCTATCTTTCTTAATGCAAGCATTTAGAATTTGTTTCGAAATGCAAACATTGCATCAGTTGTACTAAGGTACGTTAAAATGAATTGTAGAAGAAATCTTTTCAATTTAAAGAAAACAATGACACACGTAAAAAGAAAACTCTCAGGTCTCCAGACATCTGTCCTTACGTGTGGTGGCTTTTAAATACTACAATGCAGTCAAAACAATCATTAAAAGTCCATGCGAATGATGCAATAAATCTTGACCATGACACTTCTTAAAAGTTGTTCTTTGATTAATTTTTACTCCACGGTAAATCCACGCGCTACGAGTTTAAGAAAACCTTTTCTTTCAGTTTGTGTGACCATGTTTATCATTGTCCTCAGCAAAGCATGAATTAAACTTTTATTAAAGGAAAAATACTTGCGTAGTGTTAAAGAAT
>CM060317.1:27577690-27580190 GCA_030674155.1 Stramonita haemastoma
ACAGAGACCCTATCGTGTGCTTCAAGGGACTTAGCGACACTTAGAGAACTACTACAGTGGTTTCTTGGCTAGCCTAGACCTAAGGGTGTGTGTGTGACAAAGACTGGACGAAAGAAAGGCTCAGAATGCCGTAACATATCCGACAGTAAAGAGTTTGTGTCTCGATGTACATTACTAATCAATGCTGTGGTTTCCATGGCTTGGAGGAGCGTCCGTGTGTCAGCTTAAAGCAATTATCGTTATTGTTATTCGGCAACCCCCTTCATGTATGGCCAATGGCCTTTTTTCATGAATAAACCTTTCGAGTTCGAGTTCGAGTTCGAGTTCGAGTTCGAGTTCGAGTTCGTCTCTCTCTCTCTCCCTCTCTCTCTCTCTCTCTCTCTCCTCTCTCTCTCTCCTCTCTCTCCTCTCTCTCTCTCTCTCTCTCCTGTCTCTCTGTCCTCTCTCTCTTCTCTTCGTCTCTCTCTTCTCTGTCCTTCTCTCTGTCCTCTGTCTCTGTCTCTGTCTTCTGTCTCTGTGTCTGTCTGTCTCTCTGTCTCTCTTCTCTTTCTCTCTCCTTCTCTCTCCTCTCACTCTCTCCTCTCTCTCTCTCTCTCTCTCTCCTCTCTCTCTCTCTCTCTCTCTCTCTCTCTCTCTCCTCTCTCTCTCTCTCTCTCTCTCTCTCTCTCTCTCTCTCTCTCTCTCTCTCTCCTCTCTCTCTCATCTCTCTCTCTCTCTCTCTCTCTCTCTCTCTCTCTCTCTCTCTTTCGTGACCTAAATTCGCATCACGAATGTTTAAAGAAGCAATAAAACGATTGAGAAAACTATTGCAAAACGATTTTTTTTCCAATTAGGCGAAAAGTCTATTTGGTCAATTCAAAATGCAAGCACAATGGATATTGGACATTTTTTGTCCTAGAATAATAAAACCGATCATGATTCTAGTGTTAGAAGATCTAACACACACACACACACACACAAACACACACACACAAACACTCACACGCACACACACACACACTCACACACACACGCAACACACGCACGCACGCACGTACGCACGCACGCGCGCACACACCTACATACGCACGCACGCACACTCACACACTAGCTTTCCATTTTTCATTTGATCGTCTAGTATCACTTAAAGTGGAAAGATGTTAAAACTGAAGACTGCTACACACAATTGTACGAACACAGTAGTATCGTGATCTTCTTCGTCGGAAGCTTAGATAAAATCTACTGTTGTCTGTTATACAAGTGAAAATGTTTTGCGCTGCCGTTAAACGCCTAGCAAGTTAGGCCCAGCGCATCCAACTTTGGCGGAAGAGAGATTACTTATATTTCAGGTCTTTTTTGTATAAAAAAAAGGCAGGAGAATCGGCAAAGAATGCAATAAAAAACCTAGATAAATAGGATATAACAGAAAAACAAAATGATGGGAATGGTAAAGGACTTCCTAGAGTGGAATTTCCAGAAGTTGTGGGAGGCTATTTATACAGGCTTGCCCCTGGAATCCCCAGGGGAAATTTAAAAAAAACAACAACAACATAACGACAACAACAGCAGCAATAACAACAACTTAGGTCTTTGATTAACAATAGGTAAATAAATAAAATGACATCATGGGGGTTAAAAAGACATTAATGGCCTTTCTACCTATTGTATTGCATCACCTACCACTTTGGTTACTGTCGGTTTCTCTTGGCTTTTTTTTGTAAAGAAAAAAATAGATAATATCAAAAGTGTACACTCTCATAATAGAATTATTACATTGTTCCATGATTGTCAACATCATTTTACCAAAGTACCCTGCATGCATATCTCTGTCTCTCTCTGTCTCTGTCTCTGTCTCTATATGTATCTCTCTCTCTCTGTCTGTCTGTCTCTCTCTCTCTGTATGTGTGTGTGCGTGTGTGCATGTGTGCATGTGTGTTTGACTGACAGTCTCTTTCTCTCTCTCTCCTGCTCACACATACACAAACTCTTTGTCTGTTTTTTTTTTATTGCGTAAACACAAAAAAACAGTTAAAAACTAGCAATTGCTTTCACACGTAATGGAAAAGTGACCCAAAAAAACCAGAAGTTAAACGCATTTTATTTTCTATTTCTGAAGACGAAACTAATTTGCTTTGAAGTGTCAGAAACTGCTCAGAGTTTGTTCTGGCTTGGTAAACTTCATTGTATTCTGGCAGTGCCATGTCCACTGGGCATCTATCCACAGACACAAATTGTCCACATTAGAAAATGGAATTGTGTCTCATTAGGCCGAAGCTCTCCGGCAGAAAATGTGCACCATTACTCTTTCTCCCTCTGTGTGCGTCTTTCTCTGTCCCTCTGTCTTTTTGTCTCTCTCTGTCTCTCTGCCTCTCTCTGTGTCTCTCTGTCTCTCTGCCTCTCTCTCTGTCTCTCTGCCTCTCTCTCTCTGTCTCTCTGTCTCTTTCTGTCTCTGTCTCTGTTTCTTTTTCTCTGCATGTTGTTCCTTCCTTTTCTTTTTCCTTCTTTTATTTTTTATGCCTGT
>CM060317.1:27585190-27590190 GCA_030674155.1 Stramonita haemastoma
ACAGTAAAAAAAAACCCAGAATATTTCTCCGGATTGTGCGGCGGCACTTAAAAGCATATCGATTGCTCACGATTTTTGCCGGAGATATCATTCCATAAGCCCACCCTTTTAATGAGAAAAACGTGAACATGAAAATCGTTTTAAACGGTATCGATTTCATTCCAGGAGAGAAAAAAAATCAAACGCTAGGCTAGAAGCGAGCGTTGAAGGGAGTAAAATTTGAGGAGCGAGGTAGATTATAAACAGCCCAGCTTAGAGGTTTTGCTTTTTAGATTGCCGGGGATCCTTCCATGATTAGTTAGTTGTATTTCTCTCTCTCTTCTCTCTCTTTTTGACCACCTCCCATGTTCCCTTGCCACTCTTATCTCTCACTCTTTTAGAGCTCGCTTCTTTGGGTTTTTTTTCTTTTCGGATATTTGTGCAACCAACTATTTTGTTCGAGTTCTTTAGGCTGTTTTTTTTACGTTATTATTTTTTTTAAATTTCTTCTTTTCTGTTCCTAAGTTAGAGATGTGTGTGTGTTTGTGTGTGTGTGCGTGTGTGTTTGTGTGTTTGTGTGTGTGTGTGTGTTCAATTTCAATTTAATCTCTTCACAAATTGTGATATTAGGTGGACGAGCAATAGGGGCAGGGGAAGGGGAGAAAAAGAGGGTTCTATTCCTGTCTGCATAAAGATTTGATTTTCAATCAGTGTGGTCTTTTTTCGACATAAATTTTGCCACGGACAGATCTCGTGTTGCCGTGCGTTCTGTTACGTGCACTATTAATGAGTACTGCACTTGGAAATTCAGTTTATCGTCTCAACTGAAAGACTAGCACCCAGACCACCGCTCACGTTCTAGTGGATGGGTGAAAGGTTTCAGGCACAAACAGGCATCGAATCACCACACAATTGAAATCATGACTTTTCATTTTGTATGCAGATGCGTTACCTCTATATCCTGTTTCGTCCAAAGCATTCTGACAGGAGTGGAGTCAACAGCAATGTCGACTCTAGAAAAAAAAGATTTCAATGATGACTTATCCAAGGGACGAACACAAACCCCTAGCAACTGTCGGATGATGAGTTCGAGGCATTAACCGCTAGGTTTTCCTGCTGCTTTGTTAAGCATCGCTAAACTGTAAATGTCTTCCATGTTCTGCTTTGCATAGTAAATATTTTTAGTCCAGAAACATCAGAAACCAATGTATATTCTTTACAACTTTCAAAAAACAAGATACAAGGCACAAACTCTATTGCCTACTTACATAAAGAAAAACTGTTTCTTAACTGTAGTACACGGCATAAAAAGAGACACCGTCATTTAATATTACCTATAGCTCCTAAGACATGATGACACATTTCCCAAATACCATTTCTTCTTGTGACTGAAAGAGAGACGAGAAAAGGTATTACGAAAAAGTACAATTTCATGTTCTTGCATCCCCAAAAATCAATGGAATAATAATTATGTCCTAGTGGGAAGGCTGTTATTTGTGGTGTGGATTGTGTGGGCTTCAGGACAGTAGTAGATTGAGCGTGGAAAGACAACACCAAACACGACAGAGACAACTGCGAGGTGTTTTGTTCTGATGGAACACGTTTCGGTCTGGAAGATATGTCAATATAGGGTTGGACTGTTTTTGCTATGTGGAAAGCCTGCTGGAAGGCGTAGTGATGCGAGTGTGGTATGTGTATGTATGTGTGGGTATGTATGTGTGTGGATGTTGTGTGTTTGTGTGTGTTATGTGTTTGTGTGTGTATGTGTGTTGTGTGTGTGTGTGTATGTTGAGTGTGTGTGTGTGTGTGTTGTGTGTGTGTGTGTGTGTGTGTGTGTGTGTGTGTGTGTGTGTGTTGCGTGTGTGTTGTGTGTGCTGTGTGTGTGTTTGTTGTGTGAGTGTGTGTGTGTACGTGTTGTGTGTTTGTGTGTTTGTGTATTTGCTATTTTTGTTCGTGTCTCTCTCTGTTTGTCTATAAATGTTTGTTTCTGTCTCCATCTGTCTGTGTTTCTGTCTCTCTTTCTTTCTGTCTGTCTCTGTTCTGTCTGTCTGTCTGCCCCCCCCCCCCCTCTCTCCTCTCTCTCTCTCTCTCCTCTTTGTCTCTCCCTCCTTCCCTCCTTCCCTCCCTCCCTCCCTGTGGTTGCCTACATAAACCATATTCCAAGGTTAATCACAAGGGTAGTAATGCACACATTAAAAAAAAACAACTGGTCATGTAAGCAGAACATCCCTTCGGGAATCCCAACAGTGCTTCAAGGACACGGGGAAAGAACAAGGGGACAAAATCCCTGTAATATGTGCCCTTACAAATGAGTTCTCTTGACAATAATGCCACAAAGCACAGGATGTAGAAGATTATGGGATAACTAGCTACTGACCACTAATACTTGATTTTGCTGTGATGTAGTAACTCTTTGATTAGTGTGTTTTTTAACATGTCTTATTTTCTTTTCTGTTGCTTTTTTGTCTTTGTTTCTGTTGTTGTGGTTGCTGATGTTGGTTTTTTTTAAAAATTACTTTTTACTTCTTTGTAGGGCCCCTCTTCGGTTTGGCTTCTCCCTTTCATTTTTTGTGCAATTGTGTTTGCTATATATTTATATGTCCTGTTTGTCATAACTTTCTTGTCTTATTATTGCTGATACAGTATTCATATACACATAATATGTTGATAGTAGTATGTTTATAACACTTATGTCATATGCCCACACTCTACCGCCACCATTCTTTTGCATTGTGGCCTAAGACCAATATACAGTAAAAGTCTGAACTCTCTCTCTTCTCTCCTCTCTCTCTCTGTCTCTCTCTCTCTCTCTCTCTCTCTCTCTCTCTCTCTCTCTCTCTCTCTCTCTCTCTCTCTCTCTCTCTCTCTCTCTCTCTCTCTGTGTCTCTCTGTCTCTCTCTCTGTGTGTCTCTGTGTCTCTGTGTCTTTGTCTCTCTCTCTCTCTCTCTCTCTCTCTCTCTCTCTCTCTCTCTCTCTCTCTCTCTCTCTCTCTCTCTCTCTCTTCTCTCTCTCTTCTCTCTCTCTCTGTTCTCTCTCTGTCTCTCTCTCTCTCGTCTCTCCTCTCTCTCTTCTCTCTCTCTCTCTCTCTCTCTCCTCGTCTCTCTCTCTCTCCTCTTCTCTCTCTCTCTCTCTCTCTCTCTCTCTCTCTCTCTCTCTCTCTCTCTCTCTCTCTCTCTCTCTCTCTCTCTTTCTCTCTTCCTCTCTCTCTCGTCTCTTGCTCTCTCTCTCCTCTCTCTCTCTCTTCTCTCTCTCCCTCTCTCTCTCTCTCTCTCTCTCTCTCTCTCTCTCCCTCCTCCTCTCCTCTCTCTCTCTCTCTCTCTCCTTCTCTCTCTCGTCCTCTCTCTCTCTCTCTCTCTCTCTCTCTCTTCTCTCTCTCTCTCCTCTCTTCCTCTCTCTCTCTCTCTCCTCCTCTCTCTCTCTCTTCTCTCTCTCTCTCCTCTCTCTCTCTCTCTCTCTCTCTCTTCTCTCTCTCTCTCTCTCTCTCTCTCTCTCCTCTCTCTCTCTCTCTCTCTCTCTCTCTCTCTCTCTCTCTCTCTCTCTCTCTCTCTCCTTCTCTCTCTCTCTCTCTCTTTCTCGCTCTCTACGATATGTTTCCTTTTCCCTATCGTTCCTTCTACTTTTTCCTTTTATTTCCTAATTTTATTCTTTGTTCGCTTGTTCTTTTTTCCCTTCTGTCTGTCTTCTTACCCAATCTCCAGGAATATTTCTACAATACACAATAAGCCATCCATCAAAAACACAAAAGGTTTTTTTCGATCTGTTATTAATGTTTTTCTGCATGTGATACTATGTTTTGTGTTCGATTGCTTTTTTTTTTTTTTAATGTTATGAGCAAAAAAAATATTCAATTCATTTTTTTCTATTTTTATTGTTATTATCTGGGTTGTTGTTTTTTATTCTCTTGCGATAGTAATTATCTTCTTTGTTTCCTTTCTGTATTTCCAGTGTACCATTTTTGGTGATGTTCTGGTTTTACCTCTTTTTCAGGGGTTGTTTTTTTTGGTATGTTTAACTTTTACTACCTCTAAGGAGTGGGATAGCCTAGTGGTTAGAGCTTTAAGCTCGCAGTCTGAGAGCGCGGGTTTGAACTGCCACTGAGAGACACCAGTTTGTGTGTGTGTGAGTGTGTGTGTGTGTGGGGGGTGGGTGGGGGGGGGGTGGAGTTCCATGAAGATAACATCAGTGCTGACTCCAGTCCCTGGAAAGATAAGACTTTAAACTAATGTGTTATGTACTAATGCACGCAGAACATCTTGCGCATGCTGAAAGACTTTTACTACAGTCTTTCTGGAAGAGTAGAACAATTTTTCTGCTAGAAACGGATGACAAAATTAAAAACAAAAACTAATCACATTGGTAATGCGTGTAGATATTATTTCTGAAATCGGAATACGGCTACCTTAATGGCAAACGCAAAATCTGTGAGCTGTAGCAGAGGAAAGGAAAAAAAAGATTTTTTTTCTTGTATGTCTTTGTGTTTTTGTGCGGTTGTTTTTTTTAAATTTCCTTCGTTCTACTGTCTTTTTTCCTTTTATTTCTCTGTCTGTTTTTCTTTGTCATTCTTTGTTTTGATCACGTTTTCTTAATCTATCATATAAAGTTATGTTCTCTTCCGTTTTCCTCCCTTCTTCCTTTCTGTTTATTTTATCTTATTTTTTAATTCTTTTCTTCTTACTTTCTATATTTCGTAATTCTTTCATTTTTCCTTTCTGTCATTCTTTCTTTTGTTCCTTTTTTTCTCTTTCATTCTTTCTTTCTTTCTTTCTTTTTCTTTCTTTCTTCTTTCCTTCTTCCGTTTTTCCTTCCTTCCTTCCTTTCTTTCTTCCTTTCTCTCATTTTTTTCTTTATTTCCTTTCTTTGCCCCCTGTTTTTCCTTCTCTCTGTCTTTTTTTCTCTCTGTCATTTTGTCTTCCTTCCTTCCTTTTTTCTTTCTTTCTTTCTTTCCATTCTTCCTTCCTTCCTTCCATCCTTCCTTCATTTCTTTCTTTCTTTTCTTTCTTTCTTTCTTTCTTTTCTTTTCT
>CM060317.1:27597192-27602192 GCA_030674155.1 Stramonita haemastoma
CCAGGCATCCAACTTTGGCGGAAGAGAGATTACTTATATTTCAGGTCTTTTTATAAAAAAAGGCAGGAGAATCGGCAAAGAATACATAAAAAAAAACTAGATAAATAGGATATAAAGGGAAAAAAAATGATGGGAATGGAAAAGGACTTCCTAGAGTGGAATTTCCAGAAGTTGTGGGAGGCTATTTATACAGCTTGCCCCCGGAATCCCCAGAGGGAAATAAAAAAAACACACACACAACGACAACAACAGCAGCAATAACAACAACTTAGGTCTTTGATTAACAATAGGTAAATCAATAAATGACATCATGGGGTTAAAAAGACATGAATGGCCTTTCTACCTATTGTATTGCATCACCTACACTTTGGTTACTGTCGGTTTCTCTTGGCTTTTTTTTGTAAAGAAAAATTAGATGATATCAAAAGTGTACACTCTATAATAGAATTATTACATTGTTCCATGATTGTCAACATCATTTTACCAAAGTACCCTGCATGCATATCTCTCTGTCTCTGTCTCCGTCTCTATATGTATCTCTCTCTCTGTGTCTTTCTCTCCTCTCTGTGTATGTGTGTGTGCGTGTGTTGCATGTGTGCATGTGTGTTTGACTGACAGTCTCTCTCTCTCTGCTCACACATACACAAACTCTTTGTCTGTTTTTTTTTTATTGCGTAAACACAAAAAAAACAGTTAAAAACTAGCAATTGCTTTCACACGTAATGTGAAAAGTGACCAAAAAAAACAGAAGTTAAACGCATTTTATTTTCTATTTCTGAAGACGAAACTAATTTGCTTTGAAGTGTCAGAAACTGCTCAGAGTTGTTCTGGCTTGGTAAACTTCATTGTATTCTGGCAGTGTCATGGTCCACTGGGCATCTATCCACAGACACAAATTGTCCACATTAGAAAATGGAATTGTGTTCATTAGGCCGAAGCTCTCCGGCTGAAAATGTGAACCGTTACTCTTTCTCCCTCTGTGTGGGGTCTTTCTCTGTCCCTCTGTCTTTTTGTCTCTCTCTGTCTCTCTGCCTCTCTCTGAGTCTCTCTGTCTCTCTGCCTCTCTCTGTGTCTCTCTGTCTCTCTGCCTCTCTCTCTGTCTCTCTGTCTCTTTCTGTCTCTGTCTCTGTTTCTTTTTCTCTTCATGTTGTTCCTTCCTTTTCTTTTCCCTTCTTTTTATTTTTATGCCTGTCTCTGTCTTTGTCTGTCTCCTTTTGTGTCTATCTCCGTCACTGTCACTGTCTCTGGCTCTGTCTGTCTGTCTGTCTGTCTGTCTGTCTGTCTGTCTGTCTGTCTATCTGTCTCTCCCCTCTCTCTCTTCTCTCTCTCTCTCTCTCTCTCTCTCTCTCTCTCTCTCTCTCTATCTCTCTCTCTCTCCTCTTCTCTCTCCTCTCTCTCTCTCTCTCTCTCTCTCCTCTCTCCCTCTCTCTCTCTTTGTGTCTCTCTCTTCCTTTCTCTAACTCTCGCCTATACAATATTTTTCTTTCTTTTGGTAAGCGAAAATAGCAACAGTAAAAGGAACAACAGATATTTTTTTACAGGGTAATGGAATATGATAACAAAAATGGAGTGAATTTTTATTTCTGAAAACGAAACCTATTTGCTTTGAAGTGTCAGAAAATGCTTACGTGTTTGTTCTGGCCTGATAAACTTTATCGTATCCTGGCGGGCCTATCTCCACTGGGCATCTATCCGGTGACAAAACCTGTCCACAGAAACACATTAGAAAAATGGAATTGTGCCTAACCAGGCAAAAGGTTTCTGGTTGAATATGTGCACCATTATTCTCTCTCTCTCCTCTCCTCCTCTTCTCTCTCTCTCTCTCTCTCTCTCTCTCTCTCTCTCTCTCTCTCTCTCTCTCTCTCTCTCTCTCTCTCTTCTCTCTCTCTCTCTCTCTCTCTCTCTCTCTCTCTCTCTCTCTCCTCTCTCCTCTCTCTCTCTCTCTCTCTCTCTCTCTCTCTTCTCTCTCTCTCTCTCTCTCTCTCTCTCTCTCTCTCCTCTCTCTCTTCTCTCTTCTCTCTCTGCTGCTTTGTTTGTCTTCTAGTCTGTCTGTCTCTGTCGGCTAGTTTGTTTGCCTGTCTGTCTGTCTCTGTCGGCTAGTTTGTTTGCCTATCTGTCTGTCTCTGTCGGCTAGTTTGTTTGCCTGTCTGTCTGTCTCTGTCGGCTAGTTTGTTTACCTGTCTGTCTGTCTCTGTCGGCTAGTTTGTTTACCTGTCTGTTTGTCTCTGTCGGCTAGTTTGTTTACCTGTCTGTTTTGTATCCATTTAAGGTGGCTTTTTTGTCTCTGTATCTCTCTACTCCTCTGAAAGGCGGAACAGGCCCTCGTGTGTGCAAAGGACGTTTCGCGTGTATTCACACACAAGACTTCGGCTTATAGTCTCATCTGAAGATTTGTATGTGTCTAATGGTCAGCGTTCATTTCTGAAATAGTTTTATAATTTCTTGAAATGTTTTTCGAACATATTGAATTAACTAGCTTCAAGGGAGTATGCATTTTGCACTTTTTCTTTTACAAATAACAATAGGAATAGGTTTACATCAAGGACACTATAGAAAGGGTTTTATACAGCAAGGACACTATAGGAAGGGGTTCACAGGAAAGACACTATAGGGAGGGGTTCACAGGGCTGGACACCATAGGCAGGTGTTCATAGCAAGGACACTCACATAAAGAGGTTTATAGCAAGGACATTCACTAGAATCGTATTTTGGTCTGGGAAACATTTTCTAAAACAGATTCAGTTAAACTGAACTGCTATGTCCGAACGCACACTTGCGCAGGTACCTAGACCCGTTCTACTTTTCGTTCCAGAGAAAGCCAGCTGTATGGATAGATACCTCAAAGAGCGAATGCAGGAGTCGCGAAGTCCAGAAATCAAGTGAAAACTTGTCACCAAGCAAGTTGGACATCTGATGCCCACGACATCAATTATCGATATTTGTGTCCTGACAACAAGGGAATCCCCAGGAAAACATCAAAGACGGGTTTCAATAAATTCAATCTCTCAAACCTTTGAAGATTCGCTTTAAAGCTCTCTCTGTCTGTCTGTCTGCCTGTCTGTCTGTCTGTCTGTCTGTCTGTCTGTCTGTCTGTTTGTCTGTTTGTCTGTTTGTCTGTCTGTCTGTCTCTGTCTGTTCGTCTATCTGTTTCTGCCTGTCTCTCTCGCTCTCTCTGTCTCTCTCTATGTCTCTCTTTCTCTTTCTCACTCTCTCTCTCTCTTTGTCTCTGTCCCTGTCTCTTTCTCTCTTTCTCTCTTTCTCTCTTTCTCTCTTTCTCTCTGTCTGTTTGTCTGTCTGTCTGTCTGTCTGTCTGTCTGTCTGTCTGTCTGTCTGTCTGTCTGTCTCTCTCTCTCTCTCTCTCTCTCTCTCTCTCTCTCTCTCTCTCTCTCCTCTCTCTCTCTCCTCTCTCTCTCTCTCTCTCTCTCTCTCTCTCTTGAGTCTGTATGTTGGTCTGTCTGTCTCTTTGTCTGTCTCTCATTATCTATCTCTCTTTCTGTCTTTGTCTGTTTGCCAATCTGTCTGTCTGTCTGTCTGTCTGTCTCTTTATCTCTGTCTCTGTCTCTTTTCTGCTTGTCTGTGTGTCTCTCTGTCTCTCTCTGTGTATGTCTGCCTCTGTCTGTCTGTCTGTCTGTCTCTGTCTGTCTCTGATTCTGTTTCTGTCTCTGTCTCTGTCTCTGTCTCTGTCTCTCTCTCTCTCTCTCTCTCTCTCTCTCTCTCTCTCTCTCTCTCTCTCTCTCTCTCTCTCTCTCTCTCTCTCTCTCTCTCTCTCTCTCTGAGGAGGAGGAGGAGGAGGAGGAGTTGTTGGGACACTGCAGTCACTTTCTCAGTCGTAGTCTCTCGGACTTGTTGAACCTGGCGGAGCCCATCTCTTTCTAGGAACATGATGCATGCTGAGCATATTCATGTTTCCCAAACCCATTGACCACTGACATGAATGGCAGAGTATCTACAGCAAAATGAGAGGCTGTATGATCAGAGGTTTTCCAAATAATGGATTGCCACTTTACAATTTAGTATTTAATGATCGATTTTGACTCTCTGACTAGGAGGCTTGACTTGTACAGTACCTATATGTTGCAGCTCTGAAAGCTAGTTGGCCTTTGGAGAACATCTCCAGTGCTGATTCTCTGTATAGCCACTTGGCCGAGAGAGTGGGGGTGTGCTGTGGGCAAGGCATCTCCACTATATTCAACGTTCTGCACAATTTCTGAAACAGCAGCAGCTGCCTCATTTACTGTTTTGGAGGTCATCGTCGAACACGACGGAAAAAACATAATACTACAAAGGAACTAAGGCACTTTCAGGTCTGCACTGAAAATAATAAAAGAAATATGCAAGATTCCTGCTTTCAACTTGCAAGATGCTGCTGCCAAAATTCGAACCCAGGCATCAAGAACTCACGAGTGAAACCTTTCTAGCCACTTAGCATTACCGTCCAGTATCTGGTGTCTTAGTAAGAATATTAACAGGCTTTTTTTTTTAGTTTTGTCTTTGCCAGTTCGAAGATATAGTGAAGTAGGCTCTTACCTTCTAAATAGCCATTGGAGAGACAATAATCTATATCATAAAGACTACCCCATACATTTCAGCTTTTACCTGCCACCTTTGACATTCAAAAAAACCCAGAATATTTCTCTGGATTGTGCGGCGGCACTTAAAAGCATATCGATTGCTCACGATTTTTGCCGGAGATATCATTCCATAAGCCCACCCTTTTAATGAGAAAAACGTGAACATAAAAATCGTTTTAAACGGTATCGATTTCATTCCTGGGGAGAAAAAAATCAAACGCTAGGCTAGAAGCGAGCGTTAATGGGAGTAAAATATGAGGAGCGAGGTAGATTATAAACAGCCCAGCTTAGAGGTTTTGCTTTTTAGATTGCCGGGGGATCCTTTCATGATTAGTTAGTTGTATTTCTATCTCTCTTCTCTCTCTTTTTGACCACCTCCCATGTTCCCTTGCCACTCTTATCTCTCACTCTTTTAGAGCTCGCTTCTTT
>CM060317.1:27607192-27627192 GCA_030674155.1 Stramonita haemastoma
TATAAAAGAAAAAACAAAAGAAAAGTGATGAAAAAGTATAAACAAAAACAAACCCAGAAAATGATGAAATAAAATTGAAAAAAAAACAATAAAACAAAATACGATGGAGAAACGAAAAAACAGCCAAAAAACCCCACCCAAAAACAAAACTTTACAAAAGAAAAGGAAAGCAATGATGATTACAAAAAAAGATTTCGTGCAAAAAGAAAGCAATTACAATAAAACAAAACCATCTAGAGTTATATAAAAGCAATAACATTAAGAACACAAAAAATAATGAGTTAAAAAAGCAAAAATAGTAAGAACAAATTATGGCAAAATGATAAAAAACTACACTACAAACAAAACAAATATCATAACATGAGAACAATGATGAAAATAAAATAGAGTATGGAGAAATAAAGAAAAATAAATGACAACAAAAACAACATGTGATGAAAAAGATAAGAAAAACAAGAAACAATAACAACCAAACTTCTGGACATAAAAAGTAGCCATACTTCACACACTGTTCGAACACACACGCACACAGACACGCACACAGACACAGACACAGACACAGACACAGACACACACACAGACACACACAGACACACACTTACACACACAAACACACACACACATGCACGCAGACACACACACATACACACACAAACACACACTCATGTACGCACACACACATATGCACACATGCACACACACATGCACGCATGCACGCATACACACATGCACGCACTCACATGCACACACGCACTCACACATACACACAAAAAAATACTTCGCATACTGTGCGTGCACACGCACGCGCACGCACGCACACAGTAGCAATACCTCACATACTGCGCGCGCACACACAAACACACAGACACACACACAGACACACACACAGACACACACACACAGACACACACACAGACACACACACACAGACACACACAGACACTCACACACACACGTACATACGTGCACACAAACACACACACAAACACACACACAGACACAGACACACACACACAGACACACGCACAGACACAGACACAGACACACACACACACACACACAGACACAGACACAGACACACACACACACACACACACACACACACACACACACACACACACACACACACACACACACACACACACACACACACACACACACACACAGACTTTAACTTTGCAAACTGACATTGCTCTCTCAGCGACAAATAATATCAAACAAAAATGCCTGACTATATGGCCCTTCTTTTCTCTGTCTTTGTGTTTCTTCCTCTAATGGATGGGATGCACAGTGCCTGGTCTTTTCCTGTTGCTGCAACTCTGCAGGAGAACTGTCCATGGGCCTCAGCTGATACATTTTCACTTCAGACTAGTTTGCTTTTGTGCAGGATGCCTGCTGATTAAGTTTGTGCTTCAGTAACCTACTGGAAGCTGGCACGGATGACGAGATCTTACAAAATCATCGAATATTGTATCTAGCTTGTTTCTTCTTCTTGTTCTTCTTGTTCTTCTTCTTCTTCTTCTTCTTCTTCTTCTTCTTCTTCTTCTTCTTCTTCTTCCTCTTCCTCTTCCTCTTCTTCTTCTTCTTCTTCTTCTTCTTCTTCTTCTTCTTCTTCTTCTTCTTCTTCTTCTTCTTCTTCTTCTTCTTCTTCCCTGATAACCGTTCCGACATCATCTACTATAGTTTTTGTCATGTGAGCAAAAATGCGTTGTGCTGCCGTTAAGCGCCTGATAAATCAGGCCAGGCACATCTAAATGTATGGTGTAAGAAAATTATATTTTTATTTTTAAAGAATTCTGCAAAAAGGCAGGAGAATGAACCAAAGGGGACAGAAACTAGACCAACGAACGATGTGTCAGAAAGAAATGAGCCAGACAGTTGCAGACAGGGAAAAAAAGTAATAATGGGTAGTCGTTGCACTTGTGGCAACGCGCTCTCCCTGGGGAGAGCAGCCCGAATTTTACGCAGAGAAATCTGCTGTGACATGAAGTGGTGTAAAGTAAATTTTATAAAATAGACAGAAACTAGGAATGGGATAGAAAGAAGGGAATTCTTTCAAAATAAAAAACTTCCAGAAGGTGGGGATGCTATCTATACCAACAATCCCCCGGAATCCCAACTGGGGACTGCATGTGTATTTACAAAAGAAGAATCAAGGCACTAGATTGTCTGCACTTAAAAGTAAGCTGGGAGATCGTGAAATGTTCCTGTCTTTCATTCACCAGAAGTCAAATCCGAAATTCGAGCTCACAATTTCATGGGCCCTTGGGAATAGAACTCAAGCAGTCTTAACCACTGGGGTACAGTGTTTGTCACAGTGTGGTCCTGGCTAGGCCACTGAGCCCACAGTACACTGTGTCCAAGAGGTGCACAGCCTGCAGTAGCCAGCAGAGACAAAAGACTGCTGGCGGGTTTTTTTTCTGCACTGTGTGTGTGTGTGTGTTGTGTGTGTGTGTGTGTGTGTGTGTGTGTGTGTGTGTGTGTGTGTGTGTGTGTGTCTGTGTCTGTGTGTGTGTGTGTGTGTGTGTGTGCATGTGTGTGTGTGTGTATGTGTGTGTGCGTGTGTGCGTGTGTGTGTCTGTGCGCGCGTATGTGTGTGTGTGTGTGCATGCGTGCGTGCAAGCGCTTTGATTTGTTTGTACAAGGTATAGCGCTATATAAATTCCATTTTTGATTTTTTTTTTGGTAGTAGTAGTAGTAGTAGTAGTAGTAGTAGTAGTAGTAGTAGTAGTAGTAGTAGTAGTAGTAGTAGTAGTGCTGTTGTTGTTGTTGTTGTTGTTGTTGTTGTTGTTGTTGTTGTTTTCTTCTTCTTCTTCTTCTTCTTCTTCTTCTTCTTCTTCTTCTTCTTCTTCTTCTTCTTCTTCTTCTTCTTCTTCTTCTTCTTCTTCTTCTTCTTCTTCTTCTTCTCCTCATTATTATTATTATCATCATCATCATCATCATTATTATTATTATTATTATTATTATTATTATTATTATTATTATTATTATTATTATTATTATTATTATTATTATTATTATTATTATTATTATTACCATCATCATTATCTTCTTCATAATTTTCATAGTAGTAGTAGTAGTAGTAGTAGTAGTAGTAGTAGTAGTAGTAGTAGTAGTAGTAGTAGTAGTAGTATATCATTGTTGTTATTATTAGTATTATCATAATCATTATCATTATCATTATTAAGACTGCCAGAGCAGTGCAAACAACACATGGGGCTATGGTCACCACTGACCTGTCAACCTTGTTTAATTTCACGATTGTCGTTCTGAGTCTGATTTCTTCTCTCTTTTCATTAATTTTCTTATTCTCGTTTTTATTTGACCTCTTCTTGTTTATGTGTATGCACCTGTCTGTTGGCTTAAACTGTTTATTTTGTCATTATTTCGTTTTGATGTGTGTTCTGTTTTATATCAATTTGTGTTTTCTCGGTTTGTTTCTCTGTGTGTGCTGTTTCTCTTTCAGTTCTATTTCAGTGTTATAATCCTTCATGTTCTCATTCTGCTCCTCTTCTCTTTTTTTGTCTCTTTCTCCTCTTTCTCCTTTTTCCTTTTCTGACTCCCTCTTCCCCATCTCCTGCGTTCTGTTGTAACTCCTTTTTTCCCTCCTTTTCTTGTTCTTCTTGTTCTTGTTTTTATATCAGTGTTCATGTTTTTGTTCTCGTTCTGCTTGGTTTTTCGTGCGTTTTTGTTTGTTTGATTTCATGTTTTTGTTCTTATTCCTCTTGTTGTTGTTGTTGTTCTTCTTCTTCTTCTTCTTCTTCTTCTTCTTCTTCTTCTTCTTCTTTTTCTTCTTCTTCTTCTTCTTCTTCTTCTTCTTCTTCTTCTTCTTCTTCTTCTTCCTCTTCTTCTTCTTCTTCTTCTTCTTCTTCTTCTTCTTCTTCTTCTTCTTCTTCTTCTTCTTCTTCTTCTTCTTCTTCTTCTTCTTCTTCTTCTTCTTCTTCTTCTTTTATTTCTTCTTCTTCTTCTTTTCTTCCACTTCTTCACAATTCTTCTTTTAAATTTTCATCTGCTGCTCTTTATTTATGATTCTCTAACCTGCTTTTTTTAAATTTGATAACGAACTCTTTTCTCGGCTACTCTTTTTCTTATTTGTTCCTATTTTTTTAATCTTTGATTTCTTTCCTGTCTTTCCTCAGAAATGTTTAGATTTTGATTCAGCTTTCTTCGTCCTTTCTACTAAAAGGCATTTTTGTTCTTTTAGATGTTTATTCTTTCTATTACATTCTTTTTCTTTGTTTCTTTTGATCTTTCCTTCCTCCCCCCCTCCCCCCCCACTCTCTCTCTCTCTCTCTCTCTCTCTCTCTCTCTCTCTCTCTCTCTCTCTCTCTCTCTCTCTCTCTCTCTCTCTCTCTCTCTCTCTTCTCTCTCTCTCTCTCTCTCTCTCTCTCTCTCGTGTGCGTCACACTATAAGGAAGAGCAAAGGTCTACTGATTTTAAACAAGGTATTCAAGAAGCATCTGCAGCCTTGAATTCAGACATAAATAATTCCATGGAAATCTTTGTACAATTATTATGCAGTGCAGCAGCATGCATGATAAGAACAGTGGGGAAAAAGAAGAAACATAATGACTGGTATGATAAGGAATGTTCCCAAAAGAGAAAAACAGTGAGAAGATTGTTAAGAAAATTTAAACAAGATAAAACAATGTGTCATGATAAGAAAGATGCTTATGTTAAAGAAAGGAAGGAATACAAACAGTTACTAAGTAAAAAGAAAAGAGAGTTTGATCAGGCAAGATTGACAAAGCTGAAACAGTCAGTAAATAATCCCAAGTTATTTTGGCAGACAATTAGATCAGTAAATAGGAAAACATTTATCTACAATAATATTAGTATTGAACAATGGTACAGGCATTTTTTTAGTGTGTTTCATGATTCCGTACCAGTATCAGATTCTGAAGTTGTACATGACCCTGAAGATCAGGAAGAAGAAGAAATGTCTGATACCCTGTTTTATGACCCCATTTCCAAGCAAGAGGTTCTTACCAGCATTGGTAACCTAAAAGCTGGAAAAAGTGCAGGGCCAGATAGAGTAGTGAGTGAAATGTTAAAACATGCAGACACATTAGTTATCGATTTTCTTGTTGCATATTTTAATCGCTTATTTGACTTGGGTGTTTTCCCAACAGATTGGTCCATATCTGTTATTGTCCCACTGTATAAGAAAGGAGATTCAAATAATTCAGATAATTACCGTGGTATAGCATTAACAAGTATTGTGAGCAAGGTGTATACACATATTTTGAACAAAAGACTAAAGAATTGGACAGAAAAAGAAGAAAAGATAATTGAAGAACAAGCTGGTTTCAGAGCACGTTATAGCACAATAGATCATATGTTTACATTGTATGCAATAGTCCAAACTTTTTTGCTTAAAAACAAAAAACTCTATGTGGCATTTGTTGACTTTAGAAAAGCTTTTGATTCGGTAAATAGAAATGTATTATGGAATGTTTTGAAGAAAACTGGGGTAAAAGGCAAACTCTACCATGCTATAAAAAGTATTTATGACACTGTTTTGGCTTGTGTGCGTGACAAATGTTGTTATTCTGAGTATTTTGATTGCCCTAGAGGTGTAAAACAAGGATGTGTGCTGAGTCCTCAATTGTTTTCCTTTTTTATCAATGAACTAGCTACTAATCTGTGTAAAACTGGAAAACATGGTATTCAGTTACTCCCTGGTGCAAATGAAATATTTCTACTGCTCTTTGCAGATGATGTCATATTATTGTCTGACACAGCTGTTGGTCTCCAAAATCAACTTAATAGCCTAAAAAGAGAAGCTGATCAGCTGTTTTTGACAGTTAACCTTGAAAAAACAAATGTGATGGTTTTTAGAAAGGGAGGGCACTTAGCTTCAAGGGAACAGTGGTATTATGGAACTGAACAGGTAAAAGTAACTAATTCATATAAATACTTGGGTATGTTTTTCACAACAAAATTAAGTCTTAGTACTGCTTTGTCTGAGGTTTGCAGAAAGGGAAGGAAAGGGGTCATAGAAATATTAAAGTCACTGAAAAGATTAAAGTCAACTGATCCTAAGTTATTTTGGAAACTATTTGACACACAAATTGAACCGATCCTAACTTATGCAGCTGAAGTTTGGGGATTAGATAAAGATTGTAAAGGAATTGAAATTATACATACATTTGCAATAAAAATATTCCTAAATGTCCCCCTGCATTCCTCAAACAAACAGGTGTATGGAGAAACAGGAAGATATCCACTTTATATTAGAACATCAATGAAATGTATTATGTATTGGTTGAAACTAGTTCAATTGCCCATGTCAAGAATATGTCGACAGACATATGAAATGCTTTTGTTTCAACATGAATCAGGCCGTTTTAACTGGGTATCTAATGTACAACAGAAATTGATAGAAAATGGTTTTGGTATGGTTTGGTTATGTCAAGGCATTGGATACCAATCAACCTTCATTAATGAATTCAAAGACAGGTTAATTTCTTGTTACGTACAAAACTGGAATTCCGATTTGGAGAATAAGGAAAAGTATAAATGGTTTCATTCATTTAAAAATGTTTTTCAAGCAGAAAAATATCTATCATGTATTACAAACAAGTGGCACAGAGACAATTTTGCAAAGTTTCGGCTTAGGGTTTGTGGTCTAAAAAATTCTAAAATTTGGTATTTGAATGATCATGTGGATGCAAATTGCCCATTCTGTGAAAATGAATTGGAAGATGAAGCCCACTTCCTATTCCATTGCAGAGCGTATAAAGATATCCGTAAAAACTGTGCCATACTGCAATCCTTCTCTGGTATGCCTGATCAAAACCGAGTTGCAGTGATTTTGTCTCATACTGATGAAAATACAATTCTATGCCTTTCAAAATACATAGCCTTAGCATTAAAGATAAGGAAACAAGAAATCTAGGAAGTAAGATAAAAATGTTTATTGTAAGATTATGTCAAAACGATCCTATATTATTTCTCTGTGAGTGAGTGTGTGTGTGTGTGTGTGTGCGTGCGGTGCGTGCGTGCGTGCGTGCGTGCGTGCGTGCGTGCGTGCGTGCGTGCGTGCGTGCGTGCGTGTGTGTGAAATAATTGATTCCATTCTTGCTTTTTGATTATCCCCCTTGTCTAAGGGCTGTAATGCTATAGACAATAAAATATTGTCATTGTCATTGTCATTGTCATTGTCTCTCTCTCTCTCTCTCTCTCTCTCTCTCTCTCTCTCTCTCTCTCTCTCTCTCTCTCTCTCTCTCTCTCTCTCTCTCTCTCTCTATCTCTCTCTCTCTCTCACCCCCCCTCTCTGTCTCCATCTCCCTTTTCCTTTTTGCTTTTCTTTCCTTCCTGTCGTCATTTTTACCCTTTTCCATTTGTTTTCTTTTCTCTTCCTGTTCTTTTTTTTTCTTCATATCCTCTTTTCTCCCTTTCTTCCTCTCTATTTTTCAATGTCATTCTTTCTTCTTTTTAAAAAATCCTTTTCCTTCCGTCCTGCCTGTTCTTTCTTTCCTGTCTTTCTTTGTCCGTCCCTAGATTACTAGCCATCCGTCATACAATCACAAAAAGGTTTCATTCGATATGATATTATTTTTTTTCTAAATCTATTTTGCTGCTTTGTATATTTCTCCAGTATTGTGCACAGGATACATTATGTTCTTTTGTTCAGTTTTCATTTCGCTTTTTTGTCAGCTGATTATCAATTTTCTTTTTGTCGAAGTCAAAGCTTTTGTTACTGTTTCTGCTGTTGATGCTGCTGCTTATTGTTGCTGTTGTTGCTGTTGTTGCAGTTGATGTTGCTGATGCTGCTGTTGTTTTTGTTGTTCCTTTTTGTTGTTACATTTGCTAATGTTGATGATGGGGATGGTTCTATCTCCATTTTTTTCTTTTTTTCTTTTTTCTTCTTTTTTTCTTTCAAATATTTTATCATCCGAAGAGAAGCAATAAAATTTTACGTAGGTTACCGGAATATCTGAAGGGGAAAACATATCTCACATAAAAATACAACTGAATAATAATAAGAATTTAGGCAAAATACTTTTGTTACATAAATATACAGAAGGGGTATCTAGTCAACCGCTATAGCCATCTGAATCTAGACTCACAATTTTACGGGCAGGTACACACATACCAGTATTGCACACACGCACACGCGCGCGTGCACACACACACACACACACACACACACACACACACACACACACACACACACACACACACACACACACACACACACACAGGATGTAACAAATAAAGCACATGCGTGCTTATTCTATTATCCTTGTTATGAATGAATAAATTAAGTTGAAAAATAAGAACAAATGAATAGATAAACAAATGAATACATCAATAAACACACATACATGCACACACACTGGCACATATACCACATACACACACATACTCACACAAAAAACAACAACAACAACAACAACAAGTTTAATATATCATACAATAAACTGAATGCCACAGCTTATACAAAATGTTTTATTTAATTGAAAAGACATATTGTAATTGGTGTAAAAGCTTGTTGTTGGTGATGTTGTTGTTGTTGTTGTTGTTGTTGTTCTTGTTCTTGTTCTTGTTCTTCTTCTTCTTCTTCTTCTTCTTCCTCTTCTTTTTCTTCTTCTTCTTCTTCTTCTTCTTCTTCTTCTTCTTCTTCTTCTTCTTCTTCTTCTTCTTCTTCTTCTTCCTCTTGTTCTTCTTCTTCTTCTTCTTCTTCTTCTTCTTCTTCTTCTTCTTCTTCTGCTTCTTCTTCTTCTTCTTTTCCTCCTTCTTCTACGCAATTTTTCTTCGTAATTCTTCATCGCAATTCTTCTTCGCAATTCTTCTTCGCAATTCTTCTTTGCAATTTTTTTGCAATGCTTCTTCTCCGCAATTATTGTTTGCAATTCCTCTTCGCAATCATTTTATGCAATTCGTCCTCTTTCTTTGCAATTCCTTTTCTTCTTCTTCAGAATTCTTCTTTTTTGCATTTCTTTTTCTTAGCTATCTTTTCTTATTCTTGGCATTCTTCGTAGTTCTTCTTCTTTGAATTCTTCTTCTTTATTTTTTTTCTTCTTTCAATTCTTCTCCTCCTTCTTTGCAGTTCTTCTTCTTCACAACTTTGGTTCTTCGCAATTCTTCGTTTTCTTTGTATTGTTTTGAAATTATTTGCATATTTTCAAATCCTCCTTTTCTCAAATTCTTGAAATCATGCTTTTTCAATTTTTTTTTCAAATTCTTTTTCTTCAGTTTTTCATCTTCTTTATATTCTTATTTAAAATATGTCTTCTTCTTCTTCTTCTTCTTCTTCTTCTTCTTCTTCTTCTTCTTCTTCTTCTTCTTCTTCTTCTTCTCCTCCTCCTCCTCCTCCTTCTTCTTCTTCTCCTCCTTCTTCTTCTTCTTTTTCATTGTCATTCTTCACCTTTTTATTCTTGATTAGCTTATTATGTTCGTTGATGTTTATCTTTCCGTATTTTCTCCTTTTAGCTCTTTGTTTATTTATCCGTGCTTTTCTTGCTTTTTATAGTGTTCTTTTTTTTCCTTGGTGTGTAGGTTTTTCTTTTCTTTAAAAAAAAATATATATTTTCCAGTTTCTGTTTGCATTTAATCCATTTTTGTTTGTTGATTTTTTTTAAAATATCCCTTTGATTTTATTCTGACTTATTTTGTCTATTTTGGATTCTGATTTCTGTTGTTTATTATGTTTTGTTGATTACTTTTTTGTCTGTTATTTGAAGCCATTAGAATCTATTTGTTTCAAAAGTTCCTTTTCTTTCTTTTTCAACATTTCCTATCATAGATCTTCACTTTTTTTTGTCTGTTTTGTGCGTGAGATGATGTATTAGTTTCTTTCATCCAGTTTTCATTTCAACTCTGTATAGATTCAATGCCTTCTTTTTCTCAGTTTTGTTGTTGTTTTCTTTTTCTCTTTTTGGCTTCGTTTAATGTTTGTAGTTTTTGGTGTTTTGGGGTTCTTTTCCTTTCATTTTTACTCTTTATCCCATTTCTTTTTGTTTTTATTCTGATTCTGTTATTGGCATTCATCTTCCTCCCCTTGTTCCTTCTTCTTCTTCTTCTTCTCCTTCTTTTGAATTTCCGGAATTCCTCGCAATTCTTATTTGTAATTCTTCTTCTTCTTCTCTTCTTCTTCTTCTTCTTCTTCTTCTTCTTCTTCTTCTTCTTCCTCTTCGCAATTTTTCTTCGCAATTGTTCTTCGCTATTTTTTCTTCTTCGCAGTTCTTCTTTGCAATTTTCCTTCTTCTTTGCAATTCAATTATACAATTCTTTTTCGCAATTCTTCTTCTTCTTTTTCATTGCAATTCGTCTTTGTAATTCTTCGTTGCAATTCGTCTTTGTAATTTTCCTTCGCAATTCTTATACTTTTAGTATTCTTTTTAGACCACATTCATTTATCAGACGTCACATCTCTGAAAGACATGTGTGTACCCACGGTAGGAATTTAATGATCACAATGTCTGCCGTCTGTGTCACCTGGAACAAAGCTGGCTTCAGAATACCTAAAACAATGCATGTCAGAATTACGTTTTCCTCATTTAGAAAATTAGATTTGTGACGCTCCACCACGAAATGAGTCGCTTAGAACCTAACCACTTATCGGCTTGGAGCAGTTTAAGACAGGTGGGGTCAAGTTGTTGATTTTGAGATTTTGATTAATTATAAGACTATATAATTCATAGTCATTGTTCTACCTGGTAATGAAACATAAATTTATAATTTGTGTTCTTTTGCTTTTAAAAGGGTTTTTTAAATATCCAAACCCTCATTCTGACTGCCTTTTATGATGCTAAACTTGTCAATTTCTCATTTTGTTATTCCTGAAGTCTATCATTTTCAACTTGTAATAGCTTTTCAAGAACTGTCTGATTTTTAATCTCTTTTTATTATTATTATTACATAGCTTTTCATCGCAAAGTAATAACATGCCAATAACTAAAAATTGGCCTCCGGTGCAATGCGGCTCATTATGTGGTGGAGTGTCACGTTTGTATGCATTTTACTCTGATCACCCTTCTGTGCCTTTTTATAATTTATTTAGCAACACTGATCCAGATGATGCCCTTTCCTTTTAGACATCACTTTTTAAAGCACTGTCAACAAGCAAATTCCCCATTCTTCAAAGATGCATAAAATCAAAAACTTTGCCTGACTGGCTTACACAAGAAATTTTGTAAGCAATCACTGTAGAGATGACTTAAAGAAACACAGTCCTCATGATGTATACAAAAAAGCTATATAGCAAAATATTTGATCAGAAAATCAAAACGTTGTTTCTTTCAAAAACTAGTTCAGGATAAACGAAATGTAACCTTGATCTGGTCTGCCATTCGCCAACTCTTTAAACCTGTCATATCCCAGTCGACATTTTAAGCTATCATATTGCTAGTATTCGAAATAAACCCATTTTCATAATAACATCACAGCTTTTGATTCAGACGTTTTAAAACACATTTGCTAAAAATAAAAATTGGAACCAAAACAAGATCTTATGTTCCCTTCTTGTTGGTTCATAAAGTTTTATCTTATTTACAGTCTTAAAAAAAATCTCATGCGGCTTTTATAGTATACATCCTAAAATACTCAACTTCTCTACATTTTACATTTCAGACTCTATCACTTATCTTTATTAACTTTGCTTATCTAAGCACTACTTTCCCAAAACATTCAAATACGCTAAAGAAAATCCCATTACACAACAATGGGTACTAGATGTTGCTAATAATTACAGACTCATTACACTTCTATCTAGTATCTCAAAACCTCTTAAACATCATATCCACCATCATTTGTCATTGTTCATCGATTGCAAAATGCCTTGTGTATACCCATCAGTCAGGATTTAGAAAGCATTCTTGTGTGAAACAGCACTTTGTAGGGCTACGGCTCCGAGCAACTAATAACAGTAAAGCAGTCGGATTGATCTAAGAAAGGCTTTTAATTTTATTAATCATATTTTCTTGTTACAATGGCTTCACATATACTTATAGTCTAGATTAAACAAACAAAAAAAACCACCCTACAGTTTTCCAAATTTTACTTATCAAACCCACTCAATCTGTTTATGCCAATGACGTTACCTCTTCCAAGAAAAAAAGTCCCATGTACTGTGCCACAAGGGTCAATCTTAGGTCCACTCCTATTCTCTTTTCACATAAAGTATCTTCTTTTAACCATATGAAATGCTGTTTGTGATTTATCTGCAAATGAAACAATTTTTACAGCACTTGTCTTGATATCAAGGAAATCAATTATTATTTAAACATTAGTATGAATTCAGTCAAAAATTGGTCTGAGGCCAGTGTCATGCTGGTTCACCCAGACAAAACAAGTTCTGCTAATTTGTGCGCGTCAAAAAAACAAACTTTGAAATAAACCCAAAATCTTAAATAAATGACAACATAAATCGAGTTAAAGCTCACAAACTGCTTAGTATAGTCATAGAGAAAGCTTGCTATGGTAGGCTCATGCTCACAACAATTATCATTAAAGAAATTTCATCTAGTATGTACTAACTTACATAAATTAAACACTTCCTGGTTGATAATTCAAAAACATATTCTATTTTGCTTTTATTAAGTCCCGTCTTGATAACTGCTCTGTTGTTTTGGGTAAATATGCTCTATCTATTCGTAAACAATTCAACTCTCTTCATAATCAAGCTATTTAAAGAACTAAGAGATGAAAGTTTATAAGAAAAATGACTTATGTAAACACCTTGAGATATTACCTATTTGTTTGCACCTCCCTCTTAACGCTTTAGCTTTCATGCATAAGATAGTTTATAATGCTTGCCCAAAAGATTTGAAAGAATTGTTCCTTTTCCAACATTCTTCTTCTTCTTTTCTTCTTCTTCTTCTTCTTCTTCTTCTTCTTCATCTTTTTCATCTTCTTCATCATCTTCTTCTTCTTCATCATCTTCATCATCTTCTTCTTCTTCTTCTTCTTCTTCTTCTTCTTCTTCTTCTTCTTCTTCTTCTCTTCTTCTTCTTCTTCTTCTCTTCTTCTTCATCTTCTTCTTCTTCTTCATCTTCTTCATCATCATCTTCTTCATCATCATCATCATCATCATCATCATCATCATCATCATCATCATCATCATCATCATCATCATCATCATCTTCTTCTTCTTCTTCTTCTTCTTCTCTTCTCTTCTTCTTCTTCTTCTTCTTCTTCTTCTTCTTCTTCTTCTTCTTCTTCTTTTTGTTAGGTATTAGTCTTGTTTTTTTTATCTCTTGCTGTTATTTTTTATTTTGTTTTGCCTCCTTACTTTTTCCAATTAAAGTTCCTTTGTCCACTTTTAATTTGTTTCCATCAATTTCGGTATTATCTCAATTAAATTCTTTATTTATTTATGCGTGTTTTTTTTACCTTTATTCTTCCATCCTAGTGTGCGTTAGTCTGTTTTTTCTTTCTTTATTTTCTTTATCTGTATTCTATCTTTCTTTCATTTCTTTCTTCTTTTTCTTTCTTCTTTCCTTTACTTCTTTCTTTTGCTCTCTACATTGTACCTGTGTTTTTGTTTGAATCCATTATATCTTTCTAACATTTCTTATTCTTTTTCAACATTTGTTGTTGTTTTTTTGCGTTAAAGTTTGAATTTACTTTTCTCTGCATTGTGCGTGAGATGATGCATTGGTTTCTTTCATCTAGTTTTCACTTCAGCCCTGTGTTGAATCAATGCTTTTCCTTTGTTTTACCATTGTTTTTGGGTTGTTGTTGTTGTTGTTTTTTTGCTTTGTTTTGGTTTCTTTTCGTGCTTGTGGTTTTTCATGTTTTTTGTACTTCCCCAAATGTTCTCTTCGTCTTGTTTTCTTTTTTTTCTTTTTTTTTGTTCTTGTTTCGGACCCCTGTCCCTTCTTTTCTTCTCCACCGTCTTTTTTTTCTTAGCAACTCTTGTTTGTTGTTGTTGTTGTTTGTTGTTGTTGTTGTTGTTGTTGTTGTTCTTCTTCTTCTTCTTCTTCTTCTTCTTCTTCTTCTTCTTCTTCTTCTTCTTCTTCTTCTTCTTCTTCTTCTTCTTCTTCTTCCTTCATTCTTCACTTTAAGGTTCGCCAACGATGAGATTTTGCTTATGCGACCGCCCCTTTCCCCATACCACCATTAAGGTAGCCACAATGCTACTTCAGGAAAATGTCTAAACACTTCGCCATTGTGTATGTCTTTATCCAGATTTTGTTATCCGTTCCCACTGGCTAATCATCGGAAAGCGAAACAGGTTTTGACTTGTGTACAAGATGTTCTACATACGTTCATTCATACAGCCTTGGTTTACAGACTCATTCAAAGGATTTTCGGGGCCGGGAAGTGGAGTCGGTACTAATGTTAACTCTAAGCGGGTGCCTCAGAGTTGGCTCAAACCCGGGCCATCAGAATGTGAACTCAACGCTCTAGCCACTAGGCTACCTTCCCCTCCTTCTTTTTTTCCATTTATTGTTGACTATTTACATGACTCTTGAGTGTTCGTTTATAATCCTTGTGCTTCCTTCTTGGCTAGATGTATTTTTGTTTTACTCTTTGTATTTCTGTATTTATCAATATATATATATTTCTTGTTCTTTCCCTTTTATTCTTTCTGTCTCTTTTTTTCTGTCATTCTTTGTTTTCTTTCTTCCTTTTTTTTCTTTGTTTCTTTTTGTCCTTCTCTCTTTCCTTCATTCTTTCCTTCTTTTTTTCTTTCCTTTATGTCTTTTTTTTTCTTTTATTCTTTCCTTTTTTATTATTTTCTTTCTTTCTTTATCTCCTTCTTTCTTTCTTTTTTCCCCCTATTCTTTCTTTCTTTGTTCTCTTATTATCATTATTCTTTCACCGTGCTCCTGCCTACAGCACCGGCTATCCATTGCAGCCTGTAAATCTTTTATTTTCACTTTTTTTGTTTAACACTTTTTTGTTGTATTTTTTTTATTTTCTCCCAAAATATGCGTGAGATGCTACATTCCTTTCTTTCTTCCTGTTGTTTTTTTCTTTTGTTTCTTGTAGCCCAGACTCTAATCAATAATTTGCTTTTGTTTATTTGCTTGTGTATTCTTCTTCCTCCTCTTCTTGTTCTTTGTTGTGTTGGTTGTGATGCTCCGTGCTCTTATCTTTTCATTGCTTCGTTGGATTTTTTGTTTCTTTTTTCTTGCCTTGTCTTTCTTCTCTGACGTTCTTGTCTTCCTGTTCCATCACCGCTTATTTCAAACCGACAACCCCTCCCCCCCCCCTCTTCCTCAAGCCATACTTACGTTCATTTTGTCGCATCGTCAGAGTCAGATATCTACAGAAAGCCCATCCATCAATGTCAGGCATCTGCAAGGCCACCACCCAGACTGGCCCTGCACTGTTGCTTGATCACTTTGGGGGGGTGCAGTTTTGCTTGTTTTGAATTACCACACGCAGGACATCATCTACTATGTCCTCTACAGACGACAGTAATAGCCTAGTCACGGAGACAGGATAGGTAGGATACCTTACCCAGGGTGATGACTACCCTAATGTCCCTCTGATGGATCTCTTCCGTAAACTTCCCACCCTGAAGTCTTTGACAGAATCTCACCACAGGCACAGAAGTGTATGGAGAAAGCAGAAGTGAGGTCGTTACCTCGATACCAGAGCAACTAGGGCCACAGACTCGGGAAAAAATATGTAATTGCATGGCAATAAATGATAATAGTGATGATAATAATTATTATAACACTGCCATAAAATTACTAAGTGCTTTGAGACTAAGTCACATGACAGGGCGATCTCTTCGTTCCCTGTCATAATAATTATATACCAGCACCTAGCAGGACCGACAGATACAGGTGCATGCATGTTGGTCAGGTAATTTGATCAACATTCTCAAACTCGCATCTGTGAAATTAGCAAACCTCTGCTGTGTGGTCGCAGTATCTCCAATGAGCCCATAGCAAACTTACTCTGGTAAGAAACCAGTCGGAGTCCGAAAAATTCCCTAAGGCTCTTATCAGAATTAAACCCACGACCTTCCATCCCGTAATCCAAGTCGATAACCTATGCATCATGGCGGCTTGCCTTTCTTCTTCTTCTTCTTCTTCTTCTTCTTCTTCTTCTTCTTCTTCTTCTTCTTCTTCTTCTTCTTCTTCTTCTTCTTCTTCTTCTTCTTCTTCTTCTCCATCATCATCATCATCATCATCATCATCATCATCATCATCATCATCATCATCATCATCATCATCATCATCATCGTCGTCGTCGTCGTCGTCGTCGTCATCGTCATTATCATCATCATCATCATCATCATCATCATCATCATCATCATCATCATCATCGTCATCGTCATCGTCACCGTCATCATTGTCATCATTGCTAGTCTTTCTCTTTGAATTTTTTTTTTAGCTGCATTTTTGGCCTTTCTACTGCCAGTTAATTGTTGCCTAAGCTTTTTCCATCACGATTATCATGCTTTTTTTTCTAACCAGAAAAAAATGTATTACTTTAGTGATTTACTCTTGCGATCCTTTTTTAATCTATACTAGAGTTCTTTAGTGATTTCATGTATGTTTTCTGTGATTTTTTAAAATAGTTTATTTGTTTTGCTCTTTCTTTCTTGCATATCTTGCATTTCTACAATCTTTTTCGCCTGGTCTTTCCTTACTAGTTTTTTAATTCCTTCTCCTCTTCTCTTTCTTTCGTTTCGTTTCCTTTTCTTTTCTTTCCTCTTATTATTTTCCTTTTTTTGTTTTTTTAGTCTTTCTTTTTTTAATCTCTGTCATGCTTAATCTAGGGTGAGGCTCCTGTCTCCAGCACTAGTCAGTGTGTTACAGGCTGTAAAGCTGTTTGTTCTTTTTGCTTTCTTCTTCTTCTTAATCTGTATTCGGGATTTTGTTGTCATGCGTAAAATACCCTGGTTTTTACTTTGACTGTTCTTATTGTGTCTTCATTTCTGTCTTTGAATAATGAAGTTGTCGGGTTTTGCTCGTTTTATGCATTTATTTGTTTCTTTTTCTTTTCTTTCTTTCTTTCTTTTTTTCTTTCTTTCTTTTGTTCTTTATTTCTTTCTTTTCCTTCCTTCCTTTCTTTCTTTCTTTCTTTCTTTCTTTCTTTCCTTTCTTTCTTTCTTTCTCTCTCTCTCCCTCTGTCTTCCCCCTCCCTCTCTCTCTCTCTCCCTCTCTCTGTGTCTCCCTCCCTCCCTCCCTCCCTCCCTCATACACACTCACAATCACACTCACACTCACTCACACACACACACACACACACACACACACACACACACACACACACATACATACATACATACATACATACATACATACATACATACATACATACATACATACATACATACATACATACATACATACATACATACATACATACATACATACATACATACATACATACATACATACATACATACATACATACGTACACACACACTCCTTAGTCATGCTCGTTTTCATTGTGGACATTTACAAGTATTTTTACCTATTACACCTAGCCTATCACTGGATCAGTTTTTTGTCTGAACAATGCTATCATGCAGTGCAGTACATATTGCATTCTACTATGATAGTAGGGCACCTACAAGGTGTGATGCTACTGACAGAGTTGTTATGATAAGCGGTTTAGGCCATCAATCTAATTTTTGTCCAGCGTCTTTTGTGTTTTGGCCAAGCGTTCAAGTTCAGTGAGACTTTAGTTTTCAGCGTCCATGAAAAAGGAGCCCTCTGGATAGACTGAGTCTCCTTTGGTGAGGGCCATGAGAGTGCGCCTCACTAGACGATCAGGCTCCACCCCATCATAGGACATTATGTTGGCGCTAGCGCTAATAAGAAGTCCGATGATTCCGATTTTGTCATATGTTAAACTCAGTTTTTATTCAGCGCTGTTATCTGCCGTTGTTTTAGCTATTGTTTGCTTTTTCTTGTTAGTTTTTGGTTGTTGTTGTTTTCCGTTTTGTTTTTGTTTTGCACAAAATTACTACATGTGAATAGACGTTCAACTAAAGGGTATCACGTACACACAAACACACACAGACACACAGACACACAGACACACAGACACACAGACACACACACACACACACACACACAGAACACACACACACACACACACACACACACACACACACACACAGAGTTTTCTCGTCCAGTGTGTTATGTTCAATCTCACAGTGATTCCCAGGTGGACTGCAACTACAACACCAACACAACAGCAACAACAATATCAGCAGCGACAACGACAGCGACAACTACAACAACAGCAACACCAACACACAACAACAACAGCAACAACAACACCACCAACAACATAAACAACAACACCAACAACAACAACACCACCACCAACAACAACAACACCAACAACAACAGATTCTGTACTCATTGTGACAATCCATGGAGCTAACACTTGTGTCAAGAAGACTGTGTGGTCAATGTGGGGTGTCCGAGTGGGTGGTGGATGATGGACTGTCCACAAAAATAGAGGGTAGGTCAATAAATCTCCAAACACACACCTGTCAGATTGGAAAAGCCGGAACAGGTGTTTGGGATTAGCGGGTTTAGGCTTGGGGTGGGTTTTTGGATTTGCTTTTTTTTTTTGTTTGGTTTTATTTTTCTCCACGGCTAAAGCTTCGAGAGATTTATCAGTTGTGAGATTTTGTGTCTACGACCGTTTAGCCGCATTTAAGGCAGCCGTATTCTGTCTTAAGTAGTGATTTTTAAGGGTAAAAGTGGTGAAAGAGTTAAGGATAAAAGTGTGAAAGAGTTAAGGGTAAAAGTGTGAAAGAGTTAAGGGTAAAAGTGGTGAAAGAGTTAAGGGGTAAAAGTGGTAAGAGAGTTAAGGGTAAAAATGGTGAAGAGTTAAGGGTAAAAGTGATGAGAGAGTTAAGGGTAAAAGTGGTGAAAGAGTTGAGGGTAAAAGTGGAGAAGAGTTAAGGGTAAAAGTGGTGAAAGAGTTAAGGATAAAAGTGGTGAGAGAGTTAAGGGTAAAAAGTGGTGAAAGAGTTAAGGGTAAAAGTGGTGAGAGAGTTAAGGGTAAAAGTGGTGAAAGAGTTAAGGGTAAAATTGGTGAAAGAGTTAAGGGTAAAAGTGGTGAAAGAGTTATGGGTAAAAGTGGTGAAAGAGTTAAGGGTAAAAGTGGTGAAGAGTTAAGGGTAAAATTGGTGAAAGAGTTAAGGGTAAAAGTGGTGAAAGAGTTAAGGGTAAAAGTGGGGAAAGATTTGAGGGTAAAAGTGGTGAAAGAGTTGAGGGTAAAAGTGGTGAAAGAGTTGAGGGTAAAAGTGTGAAAGAGTTGAGGGTAAAAGTGGTGAAAGAGTTAAGGGTAAAAGTGGTGAGAGAGTTCAGGGTAAAAGTGGTGAGAGAGTTCAGGGTAAAAGTGGTGAGAGAGTTCAGGGTAAAAGTGGTGAGAGAGTTCAGGGTAAAAGTGGTGAAAGAGTTCAGGGTAAAAGTGGTGAAAGAGTTAGGGTAAAAGTGGTGAAAGAGTTATGGGTAAAAGTGGTGAGAGAGTTCAGGGTAAAAGTGGTGAAAGAGTTAAACATAGCACTGGGACAGATAATGTTTTGTCATCCGTTCTTACCTGCACGCAATAAGCCTACACTTCCGAAAGGCAGAACAAGTTTTAACGTGTGAGTAAGATGTTCTGCATGTGTTAGTACATAGGACCTGGTTTGTAGTCTCCTATGAAAGACTTTTGCGGGAAGTGGAGTCGTACTGCTGTAACTCCAGGGAAAAAATCTTTTGAATTGGATATCTCAGTGATGGGGTTGAAAAAAAAATGTTCAGAAACAAGAAATCCAAAACAGAGACTAAAAGGGAGAATATAGATGAAGACTTTAGCACAAAGGGGAATTATGATGACATCTTTCTAACTTCCCCTTAATTTTGCATATAACTGGCATTGATTTCTTTCTGGGACAAATACTTTCCTATAACGTTCTTGTTGTGAACCCCTTCCTGGAGTAGCGTTTTTGCACACACACACACACACACACACACACACACACACACACACACACACACACACACACAACACACACACACACACACACACACACACTCTCTCTCTCTCTCTCTCTCTCTCTCTCTCTCTCT
>CM060317.1:27632192-27639692 GCA_030674155.1 Stramonita haemastoma
TATCTTGAAACTCATAGGAGAATCAATTTATGACAAAACTGAAGCTAAAACCACTCAGGTGCAAGCAGCAAGGTGGGAAGGGCAGGGAGGAGACTGACAAGAGACCATTGATCTTACGTAGGAGTGAGCCGACACATGATCCATCATCCTCCTGAGACAATACCCAGCCATTAACCTCCAATCCTTTTTTTCTGTCCTTCTGAATACATTTTTGAAAAAAAAAAATTCCGCACATATAGAGTCTCTTTCAAGTAAGACTTTGTCTACTAGCTCACTTTCGTCATCCTTCCTCATTTATCATTGTGGTGTAATCTGGGGAAGAATTGGTCTTTTTTTTTTCGATCCATAAGCTTTTGCATCAGAAAGGTAAGTAAGAGGAGATGACGTCACTTGTGTTAGCCTGTGTGGATGTGGGGCGGGGAGGGGGGGCACTGACCTAGTTTTCAAGCTTTTTAAATGTACATGCCTCTTTGCTTGTCTGTCTGTCTGTTTGTTTTGCCTGCCTCTGTCTGTGTTTGTGTCCTTGTCTCAGTCTCTGTCTTTCTGTCCTTCTGTCTCTCCCCCTCCCACTTCGCCTCCACTCTACACATTGCTGGAATAGTCCACTGGAAAGGCAATCGCCGACACCAATGATTCCAGTGTGGTCGAAGGAACCACCAGACCGTTGCAATATAGACCTACGGCTCCGAACCGCCCCGGGGACTCCAACTCCCCGACAGACAGACATACAGACAGACAGACTCACAGATAGATACACACATATACACACACGCACGCACACACACAACTCACACACACTCACACACGCGCACGAACACACACACACCACACACACACACACACACACACACACACACACACACACACACACACACACACACACACAAACACACACACACACACACACACACACACACACACCCCTCGCACGCACGCGCGCGCGTACACATACACACACACACTGAGTTAACATCAGTGCTGACTCCACTCTCCCCAAAAGTCCTTCGGATGAGACTTTAAACCGAGGCCCCGTGTCAGAACGCACGCAGAACATCTAGCACACACGTTAAATCCTGTTCCGCTTTTCGTAAGTGTAGGCCATTGTGTGTCTGTGGGAACAGATGGCAAGATTGACAAAACTACACACACACGGGGAATGGATGTAAAAAGGCAAACGAGTGCTTATTCCATTATCCTCGAAAAAAAAAAGAATAAGATAAAAATAAAAATAAAAATAAAAAATAAACACACACACGCGTGTGCGTGCGCGCGCACACACACATACACACACACGCGCACGCACGCACGCACACACAACACACACACACACACACACACATAATTTTTGAATGTAAGAGTCTAAAACCATTCTTACCCTCTTTCTCGGAAAAATCCTTGGATAAGATTTTTAAAAATCTTAATTTGGCATTTCGTATAACAAAATCTTTAATGGATAATTCTTTAGGAAATTTGTTATAGTTTTAAGTCATACTAGCAATTGTTATGTATTTACTTGTTGTTATCACTGTTTAACCCAAATCTATGTACTGTGTACATTATTAAGAAAAAGACACCCATTTTACTGCACACATCCATCAACATACTAGACCCTCCCCTTCCCTTCCCATCGTCTAATATCACTTTGAGTGAACAGACGTAAAATCGAAGCAACAACAACACACACACACACACACACACACACACACACACACACACACACACACACACACACACACACACACACACACACACACACACACACACACACACACACACACACACACACACACACACACACACAATGAAATTTGTATAAGAAGTGGAGACAGAGGCTGTGTCTACTAAGGTTAGGTGGGAGTCTGGCTGACGCACATCCATCATACTGTGTCAATAATGTACATCAATACCCACCTTTCCCTTGTAACTCCCACTCCCCACTTCATGCCATTAACACATTCGAATCCCTGCCACTGTCAATTATCCATCCTTCCTGCTTTTAAATGCCTTCCATTGTCAATAATCCCTTTGTTATGCCTTGAAATCCCTGCCATTGTCAATAATCCCTTTGTTATGCCTTGAAATCCCTGCCATTGTCAATAATCCCTCCTTTCTGTCTTTAATTTCCTGCAATTGTCAATAATCCCTTTGTTATGCCTTCAAATCCCTGCCATTGTCAATAATCCCTCCTTTCTGTCTTTAATTTCCTGCCACTGTCAATGATCCCTCTGTTCTGCCTTCAAATCCCTGCCACTGTCAATAATCCCTCCTTTCTGTCTTTAATTTCCTGCCACTGTCAATGATCCCTCTGTTCTACCTTCAAATCCCTGCCACTGTCAATAATCCCTTCTTTCTGTCTTTAAATCCCTGCCACTGTCAATAATTCCTCCTTTATGTCTTTAAATCTCTGCCACTGTAAATGATACTTTTTTGTACTTTCAAATCCCCGCCACTGTCAATAATCCCTCTTTTCCCCCTCAAATCCCTGCCACTGCCAATTATCCCTCTTTTCCCCCTCAAATCCCTGCCACTGTAAATAATCCCTCTGCTCTGCCTTCAAATCCCTGCCACTGTCAATAACCCTCCCTTTCTGTCTTCAAATTCCTGTCACTATAAATGATCCCTCTACTCTGCCTTTAATTCCCTGCCATTGTCAATAATCCCTCGTGTCTGCTTTCAAATCCCTGCCACTGTCAATAATCCCTCCTTTCTGTCTTTAATTTCCTGCCATTGTCAATGATCCCTCTGTTTTGTCTTAAAATCCCTGCCACTGTCAATAATCTCTCCTTTCTGCCTTCAAATTCCTGCCACTATGAATACATAATCCCTCCTTTCTGCCATCAAATCCCTGTCACTATACATGATCCCATCTTTCTGCCTTCAAATCCCTGCCATTGTCAATAATCCCTCCTTTCTGCCATCAAATCCCTGCCACTATAAATAATCCCTTTCTTCTGCCTTTAAGTCCCTGCCATTATTAATAATCCCTCTGTTTTCCTTCAAATCTCTGCCACAATCAATTTTTTTTCCTTCAAATCTCTGCCACTGTCAATAAACCATTTTTCGATACATACTGTCGCCGTCAGCGTAAGTACCATAATCCATCCCGATTTCTTCTTTTTTTTTCAGTGATGATTTTGTGATTCATTTCAGGGCACAGATCTCCTTGTTGTATTGTTATTGTTGTTTACGTTGTTGTTGTTGGTGGTGGTGGTGGTGGTGGTGCTGATGGCTATGTTTGTGATGAAGATGATGGAGGTGGTGAAGGTGGTGGGGGAGGGGGTTGGGGTGAACATTCCCCAACTGAACATCTTGGAGGTCACCCAGAGTATGTATGTGGTAAAGGTAAAGGTGTTGCTTATATTCTTTCTTTATTCTTTATTATTTCAGTTTGAGGATACCAGGATAGGCACGTGTATGTCTTATCTGAATCCAGTCCCCGTTTGAATGCAGTTTTGTAAATTTTTGTTATCTCTGTTCCCTCCGGCACAAAATGGCGTATTCCTACAAAAAGGGGAATGGGTTTTAACATGTGCGAATTGGTATTGAAGTCAAACTGTCTTGACCACAACAGCTTCCATGTTGTTCCATACTCATATTACAGAGTTAAATACTGAATGGTCACCACCAAAGAAGCATAAGATGAAAACTAGCCCCAGAAGTCATCAGGGAGGAGGGAAAAAATAATGGTAAGGAGAAAAGTGTCATCGCCATTGTACCTCTTCAGTGTGCACATTAACTCCCCTTCACTGCAGGAAGACAAAGGGGGATTGGTGCATGCGTTAATGTAAGAACATACACACTTGAATGAAATAACATTTTCAGCATGTCAGAATGTGAGGGGAATGGAGTGGTTATTGGTGTTTAAATGTTCAGAGGGGAAAAAATCTCCCTGAACGGACACCTTCATGGTGGCTCGAAACTGGGCTCGAACCCAGGCTATCTGATCGTGAGTGCAACGTGCAACGCTGTAGCCACAAGGTAATACCGTCTCCCGGAGAGAGAGAGAGAGAGAAGAGAGAGAGAGAGAGAGAGAGAGAGAGAGAGAGAGAGAGACAGAGAGACAGAGACAGACAGACAGACAGACAGACAGACAGAGACAGAGAGACAGAGACAGAGAGAAGAGACAAAGAGAGACAGAGACAGACAAACAGACAGACAGAGACAGAGACAGAGACAGACAGACAAACAGACAGACAGACAGAGACAGAGAGAATGCAATTTTAAAATTATGAAAATAGCAGAATAAAAGGAAACAGCAGCAACAGCAGCAGCAGGCAAATCTAGGTCACACAGTCCACCTTCCTCATTGTTTCCTAGTATGACGTCCTCAGTGTGACGTCAATAGCAGGACAAGAATTCATTTCCCCTGGGCCAGCCCTCACGACACACACACTGGTCATGGCATTGATCTAAAAATAGTGTACGCTAGCGCTTATATTTCCCAGGGAAAATATGTCAGCAGGACAAAGCGTCTCCCTCGCTCATGAATGAATGATTTTCCATGGCAGGATTCATGTGTGTAGATTTTTTGTCCTCCATATATCAAGCTGCAAAAAATGGACTCTTTGAATGACACAAGAGGGACGTTATAGCAGAGCGGCTAAGACCGTTTGACTTCATTCCTATGGATCCTTGAAGTCTTGGGTTCAAATCTCAGTAACAGTTGTACAATAAATAAAGGATGGATATATTTTTTACGATCTTCCCCGTCAGCTTAAAATACAATCCTGTTAGTGCTTAAGTACTCCTTGTGTGTATATACACGCTAAAGGTCATTATAATCATGCACTTGAAAATCCTGTTATTGGTGTCAGCGTTTGGAAAGACAAATATACTTAGCATGCCTCCTGTACAAAAAAATGAGCTGCTCTGAAGTCGGAATGTGTCAGCTGATACCAGCAGGCAGAACTCTTGAAGAGTCACAAGAGAAGACCAGGCACTGCACACACCACTTGGTAAGGGAAGGTAGAGAAGACACAAAAGAGAAGACTGCCACGATTTTTGTAATCATTATCTTTCAGAATATTTTATTTATATATATATATATATATATATATATATATATATATATATATATATATATATATATATATATATATATACATATATATATATATATATATATATATATATATATAAATATACAGAGAGAGACGGAGACACAGACAGAGAGAGAGAGAGACAGAGACAGAGAGACAGAGAGAGATATATATATACAGATTTAATCGATTATTTTTATTTTTCCTTGGCTAGACCCCCAGGTTTCACCAATGGTAAGATTTTGTGTATGCGATCATTATTAATTTTGTTCACCATTAAGGCAGCCACAATCTGACTTTAGTGGTGATAGCTAAAAATTACACTTCTGTGCCTGCAGTCTTGAAATTTGTTCCTACCTTTCCAAAAGGTAGAACGCGTTTTAACATGATTGTACGTAGGATGTTCTGCGTGCGTTTGTACTCAGGAACTTGGTTTAAAATCTTATTCAACAGATTTTGGGAACAGTAGAATATACACTGATGATAACTTGCAGAAAAAAGATCCCTCACGTACAAGTGTCTCAGTGGCAATTCAAACTTGCGTTATATAACAAGCTCAACGCTCCAACAACTAGGCAATCCGGGGACCCCTCTCTTAAAGATACAAACTTGATGGCGAGGAGAGATAGTGAGAATGGAGGGGAGGTGGAAGGGTGAAATAAACCACAGCAGGAAAAGGGAGAATGATGGTGGTGCTATGTAGGTCACAACGTCAGTGCTGGCTGATTGTGTCGCGGCCATTACACACCCTGACGTCAGTGAGGCTCTCAGAATGTATTTCCCCTGGGGCATCCCTCACAGTTCACATTGATCAGAGGCACTGGACTGAACATGATTTGTGCTGCTGCTGCTGATGTTGCTGCTGCTGCTATTCGGGCTTTCTTTTTTTTTTTCTTCACATAGAAAAATGTGTCAATGGGAACTCATTTTTCTTTTTTTTTTTCTATTTCATCAGTGCATGAATGAACGACAAATTGTGAGTGTGTGTGCGTATGTGTGTCCGTCTGTCTGTCTGTCCCTCTGCCTATCTATCTCTCTGTCTGTCTGTCAAATTTATATGGGGTATAGTACCATGCTGAAGCTGATTGTTCAATTCTTCGAATGCAAGACGTATGTGTAGTAGTGCTGTACTTTGTAATGTGTCAAATGAATTCAGTGGAAAACAATGTCCTTTTCTAAACAGGAATTAGGAAAGAATTAAAAGAAAAGATGGAATAAAGATACAAATCTTTAAACTATAATAATATTATATTCTATACATATGTGTGTGAGCGAGCATGTGTGTGTGTGTGTGTGTGTGTGTGTGTGTGTGTGTGTGTGTGTGTGTGTGTGTGTGTGTGTGTGTGTGTGTGTTGCGTGCTTTGCGTGCGCATTTACATCTGTCACACTTTTCACTTTATGTGTCGAATAGTTTGTTATGCCCCTCTTTCTCTCCCTACTTCACCCTTTCTATTTTCCTTTCCCCCTCCCCTCTCTTTCTGTCTCTTTGTCTCTGTCTCTGTCTCTGTTCTGTCTGTTTGTCTGTCTGTCTCTACATCTCTCTCCTCTCTCTCTCTCTCTCTCTCTCTCTCTCTCTCTCTCTCTCTCTCTCTTCTCTCTCTCTCTCTCTCTCTCTCTCTCTCTCTCTCTCTCTCTCTCTCTTTCTTCTCTCTATCTCTCCCAATCTACTTCTCTCTCCTTTCCTTTTCTATTTTGTATCATATCTTCTTCTTTCAACGATGACTTCTATCAAATTTATTAATAAGAATCATTTTTCTCTTCAAAAAGACTCTGAAAAAGTCCTACTTAACTGACTCCCTTAGCAGTGTTCTGTCCTTTCCAGACCTGAGTAGCTGACCCACCCTAGCAGTGTTCTACCATGTCCAAACATGAGTAGCTGCCCCCCCCCCCCCCCCCCCCCAGCAGTGTTCTACCCTTTCCAGACCTGAGTATCTGACCCACCCTAGCAATGTTCTACCATTTCCAGACCTGAGTATCTGACCACCCTAGCAGTGTTCTACCTTTCCAGACACGAGTATCTGACCCACCCTAGCAGTGTTCTACCATTTCCTGACCTGAGTATCTGACCCACCCTAGCAGTGTTCTACCATTTCCAGACCTGAGTATCTGACCCACCCTAGCAGTGTTCTACCCTTTCCAGACTGAGTATCTGACCCACCCTAGCAGTGTTTTACCATTTCCAGACCTGAGTATCTGACCCACCCTAGCAGTGTTCTACCATTCCAGACCACGAGTATCACTTTAACAAAATCACTAAAAGCGTGCAGCAGTATGACAACAGCTTTAAAAGCTGTAAACACAAACTTATGGTGAGGGAGGATAGCTAAAAGTTCATGCCGTGATGCAACAGCAAAAGCTTTGTCTGCTAAACTACTCCAGGAACCCCTCCAAGCAGGAATGAAGGGAACAAAACTAGGTGCAATGGTCGTCTCTCAATACAGAAACATGCCAAGAAGAGGAA
>CM060317.1:27642192-27659692 GCA_030674155.1 Stramonita haemastoma
ACACACACACACACACACACACACACACACACACACACACACACCGCGCACACACACACACACATGCATACACACACACGCACACACACACAGCGCACGCACACACAAACACACACACACCAAAACAGATTAGGACAGAAACAGACACAGAAAGGCAGAGTATAAATATTTGGCTAGCGGGAAGAAAACAATAGTGTGGAAACAAGGACACAGTGAAATAGCTGAGAGCAGAATGTAGGTCACCCATTGAGGCTTCCTGATTATCTCCCTGTCATGACGTCCCTGCATTGACGTCAGCACAGTGTGTGGAATTCATTTTTCCCCAATGGGGAAAACTTTCACCACCACCAACACTGATCACCGACACTGAAGGGGACATTACTGCTGCTGTTGCTGTTGCTGCTGCTGCTGCTGTTGACGCTTCTGTCCATCTCTCACACCACAACATGCCAGCTGCAACACAGTGTTTCTTTTCTCCTTTATCAGGGTGTGAATGAACAGCTTTTGCCTTGTTGAAACACCCTTGGAGCTGTTACATGCATAGACAATTCTTTGGAGTGCTTCTATTTTCAGCAACACACATCCATTCCCTCTTAAAATGTGTGATAAATTTGGGTGCATGGTTTGGAATTGGGTTTTGTTTGTTGTTGTTGGTGTTGATGTTGTAACAGGTCTTGAACAGATTGTGTGGATGCATGGAATGAAAAGGAATGTCACAGTAATCAAATTGATGTATAAAACTGGCTAATGTGTGGATTTATGCTTGTGTGTATGTGTTTTTGTAACTGTATGTTTGCGTTTTTTCTTACTGTGTTCTGTGCTGCTCTTTCTATTTGTGTCCTTGAGTCTTTATTTCTTTTCTTTCTACCTCACTGTTTCTGGTTGTCTGCCTCTCTGCCTTGCCCTGTCTATCTGTATCACTCTGTCAACTTGTGTTTCTGTCTGTCTGTCTGTCTGTCTGTTTTTCTATCTCTGTCTCTGACTCTGTCTCTTGTTATCTATCATTTCAACTCTCCCTCCCTACCTACCACAGAACATCTTGCGCGTTAAATCCTGTTCCACTTTTCGTAAGAGTAGGCCATTGTGTGCCGGTGGAAACAGATGACAATATTGACAAAACTGCATACACACAGGGACCGGATGAAAAAAAAGCACATGATTGCTTATTCTGTTATCCTCGATATAAAAGAATGAATAATAAATAAAATACCTCTTCCTGTTTGTCTGTCTATCAGTCAGTCTGTGTTTTCCCTGTCTACGTCTGTCTTTCCTATCATTGTTTTACATTTTCCTGTCTCCTTAAATGTGTCTGTAAGTAAACTGTTGCTATAGCTTTAGTCACACACACACACCACCCCCCCACGGGCGCGCACACACACACACAAACACACACAATACATACACACACGAACACACACAACGCACACACACATATATCTATATATATATATCTATATATATATAATAATATCTATCTATCTATCTATTATTATTTTATATATATATATATATATATATATTATATATATATTAATATATATAATATATATATATATATAATATACATATATAGAAGAAGAAGAAGAAAAGAAGAAGAAAAGAAGAAGAAGAAGAAGAAGAAGAAGAAGAAAAGAAGAAGAAGAAGAAGAAGAAGAAGAAGAGAAGAAGAAGAAGAAGAAGAAGAAAGGGGAGAGAGAGGGACAGATACAGAAACAGCACAAATACATACACACATATGCACCACACACACACACACACACACACACACACACACACACACACACACACACACACACACAGACACAGACACACAGACACACACACACACACACACACACACACACACACACACACACACACACACACACACACACACACACGGAGATAGAATGACAGAGAGACAGAGACACACAGAGACAGACAGAGACAGAAAGGGAGAGACAGAGAGACAGAGATGGACAGAGAAAGGGAGAGAACTACTGAATGACTGACGTCTTGACAGCATTGGAGACATATAATACAGAAATTCAGACTGTCAAACAGAGACAAAGAAGTGATGAAGAGAGTGAGTATATCTGTATGTCTGTCAGTGAAAAACTGAGGCAATGATCAATAACAGAGGCAAAGATAGCATGTAGGTCACCAAACTGGTACTTCCTGGTTATCTCACGGACATGACGTCCTTATTTGACGTCAGCAGAACACAAGGACACACTTTCTCAGGGGACGAGCCCCTACAGCTAAATAATCATAGACATTGAGGTGGAACCAATAGCTTTTGACACTTGAGCTCACTAATCATTCTTTTCCATAACAATAGTAGACTTTTACTGCTGATGACAATTAATGTATGGACAGGATATAACCATACACTCTATAGAGATGATTTAAAAAAAAAATTGTATTGTGTTGTATATTACTTCAAGTCACGGCAGATCTATCTGCGTGAAATTCGAGCTGCTCTCCCCCGTTGAGCTCACCGCCACAAGAACAGCGCCACCAGTTACTTGTTTTCTTTTCCTGTTTGCATAGTTATTGTGCATCAGGTTTCCTATCAGAGTGGGGTTTTTTTCTACAGAATTTTGCCAGAGACATCTGTGCAGTACTCATTTTTATCTGAGCAGTCCTCATGCTCACATTGGCAGTCCTCATGTTCATCTGGGCAGATCTGTTGATAATATGGGCAGTTTTCATGAGAGTCCCCACCAGACATTGGGTCATTTAGTATTAATGGCAATTTGTGTACAGTTTACATGCAAAGTATTTTTATCTATTTATTTATTCTTTTATATCGAGAATAATGGAATAGCACTCATATGCTTTTTACATCCGATCCCCGTGTGCATGCAGTTTTGTAAATCTTGTCATTTGTCCCCACCGGGCGCACGATGGCCTACTCTTACGAAAAAAAAGAACAGGAATTAACATGTGCGCAAGATGTTATGTATACGTTCGCACACAGGGCCTCGGTTTATAGTCTCATCCGAAAGACGTTTGGAAGGAGTGGAGTCAGTACTGATGTTAACTCCACAGGAAAAATCCCCTCGAACGGGAATCGAACCCGGGTCGTCAAACTGCGAGGGTAATGTTCTGACCACTAGGCTTTCCCCCAACCCTTCGTGTGTACGGTTTACATGCAAAGTATTTATCCACTTGTAGCACTGTGCAATCTACTCATGAACTAATCACATTGGATATTTACCCATTTTCCTATTAATTTTACCACTTCACAGCTGTAAGGCACGAAATGTTATTTCAGCAACACAGTGAAAGGCATTAGCTTTTTGCTTTTGAAATGTGCACAGAAAAGGGGTGGAATGAAGGAAAACTGGGCAGGTGGGACAAGGAAAATGTCCATAGCAAGAAATGACAGGTTAAAACAGGTTGTAGAGAGAATTCCAACACACACAGTGTCATTCGGGGGCTGGATGAAATCTGTCCTCTGATGACACAAGGGATCATTGAGCTACGGCAAATCCCATAGGTAATTATTTTGAATGGATCAAGACAAAATTAAAATGTGTGTCTGTCTGTCTGTCTGTTCTCTCTCGATCTCACACACTCTTTTTCTCTGTCCGTCTTCAAGCCATACTCCAAATTAAATGGTATATGGAGGAGACCTTGGGAGGTATCTCCTGCATATCAACTGTTGCATGCGTGCAGTGAAGTATTGGTTTCGACTGTTTATTAAGATTGACGATTCGCGATTACCTAAGCAAGCTTATCAGATGATAGTAGCCTTAGATGAGGATGGTAACGTTAACTGGGTTTCTAAACGAAAGGGTATGTTACAAAATACACACACACACACACACACACACACACACACACACACACACACACACACACACACACACACACACACACACACGAAAGGAGTTCAGACACTGTCAAGTCTGTACTTGAGGTTGATCTGGGGGATTGTAAAAAAAAGTCCCCACCCTGATATTCCCAGGTCGCCGGCAAGATTCGAAACCAAGAATTCATGGATCATTGAAATGAAATTGAATGGTCTAACCGCTCAGCTATAGGGTCTGAGAATGGATTGCATGATTAATTGGTTGAGGGTCATTCATTTCCAGCACCAGAACAAATCTTACAAAACACTGCCATCCTTCAAACCTAGTTACCCGAGAAATCCCTGAGAGCAAAACGTGAAAGGTTGAATGTGTTGGCCACCACCGTGTGTGTGGAATACAGTACACTGACTTTTCAAAGGTTGGAATGATTATGGAATGTTTAAGAAATTAATAATGTCCATCTTTATTGTTGTATTTTTTGTTTCTTTAAGAGGTAGTGGAGGGTGTGGAGCTCTATAATGCATATTTATTTTTTTCAGAACTTTGAAACAGGAAAGTAATTAATCTTTCTTTAGGTGTATTTTTTCTGGTTTAGTTCTGTTTTGTTTGTTTCTTGTGGACAGACTGAGAATAATCTGATTTGTTTTTCTCTGGATTTCAACACAAAAAATGAACTGAATAAATAAATGCTGAACTAGCATGGTGAGTGATGTCTTTGTCCGCTGTGGGTTTATATCCTAGTGACCCCCATTCTTTGCTTTTTCATAGTGACATTATTAACATTGTTAATCCCTTCAGATGGTGAGCTAGTCTTTGGCAGTCAGCACTATAATTTACTCTTTGTTTTTGTTCCATTTTTTGTTTCTGTGTTTCTTTCTTTCTTTGTCTCTTCCTTCCATTTTTTCAGTGCCTTGTCATTTTGCTTATGTTTTGCTTGTAAGAACAAAACAGATTGGATTTGTTTTCTATATTATGTCAGTTTAAGTCTTTGTGCTGCTTTGTGTGTTTTCCAAACTATGCTTTTTTGTACCGAGCAGTATGTATTGTCTACCCTCTTTCTTACTTTGTGTGTGTGTGTGTGTGTGTGTGTGTGTGTGTGTGTGTGTGTGTGTGTGTGTGTGTGTGTGTGTGTGTGCGTTTCTCTCTCTCCTCTCTCTCTCTCTCTCTCTCTCTCTCTCTCTCTCTCTCTCTCTCTCTCTCTCTCTCTCTCTCTCTCTCTCTCTCTCCAGACTGCTGAAAGAAAGAAATGGAAATCACAGGTATAATATGTCCAGGTATGTTTTTATGCGTTCAACAGACAAAAGAAAAACATTTTGTAGGTATATTGTTGTTTGTACTCTTGTTAACACTATAAATCCTTGTGGCTGCTTGATATGCCGTTTTCTGATGACTTTATATTCACTGATTTCATGATTTGCTTTCAATGTTTTGGTCTTATTGATTATTTAGTAGGATGATGTACTTGGTGTGATGAAACCAGGAGACCTGGATTAGAAACAATAAGGAACAGAAAGAAATAAACATGCAAGAAATAAACAAACAAAACAAAACCCAAACAGAAAAAAAAACAGAAAAAAACAAAAACTTAAAAAATTCGACGAAAACATGACAAAACGAAAATACTACTACAACAACAACAAAAAACCAGAAGCGGACAACACGTCCACACAACTATTAACGTTCGCTTCACTGGTCACGTTCAAAACTTGTTCTCTATTTGAACACAGACCGTTACGTATGTGATGCCCCGCAGAAAACTACGAGTCCCCAGAGAGTGTCCCATGCTGTGGCTGAATACCATTCTTCCCTCACGTTTCACATTACACCGAATTTCGCCCTTCATTTTTTTTTTTGTAACACCACACTCGTTCCTAGCACGCTTTGCCCATAGGGGGGCCTCCATGACGTCAGTAGCACCGAATAATGACAATCGTGTCTCAGCCAATCAGGTAATTGATCAATCGCGTGTGCGGGATACGTGCTTTAGGGGCGAGACCAGCGTCTTTCACGCCGATACTTTTGTGTCTGGTTTTTGGCACCGTGTGTGTATTGACGCATTTCATCAGGGTCTAATGGGATTAGTGCTGTGTCATTTTTGTTTTGGAGTGCCTCTGTCTCTTGCCGCCATGAGGCTGTTGTCACTACGAGATTTTCAACTGTCATCTAGATCCTTTTGGATGAGATTTATAAATGAGGTCCTGTGCACGAATGCACGTAGAACACCTTAGGCACATGTTAAACCTTTTCCGCATTTAGAAAGAGTAGGCCACTGTATGCCGGTGGGAACGGATGACAAAGTTAATTTTACAAAATTGCATACACACAGGGACTGGCTGTTAAAAAAAAAAGCAGGAAGTGCTTACTCCCATTTTCTTCAAAATAAACGAGTAAACAAAATAAATAAATAGATGAATAAATAAATGAATAAATAAATACAATAATAAATGAATGAATAAATACATACATAAATATATAAATGTTTCACAAGATTGTGTGCATGCTTATTTTGTTTTGTATGTTTTTCATTCATCTGTGGGTGTTTTTTCATTCAGGTGATGATGAAATAATTATACCCACACTCTGTGCGCGGCAGGTTTGTAATTTTTGTTATCTGTTCCTACTGGTACAAATGAACTACTCATCCAAAAGGCAGAACAGATTATAACGTATGCACAAGATGTTCTTCGAGCATTTTACACACGAGACCTCAAGTAACCATGGGGGGCGGGATAGCTCAGTGGTCAGAGCACGTGCTTCCCCTAAGTCAAGTTAAGCAGCCTCGAGTGTGACTACTAGTTGGATGGGTGACCGTTTGCGCGCCTTGACTTCAGTACAGTTCCCATCCCCCCCCCCCCCCCCCCCCACCCCCACCCCTCCTAGTTCACCCAGCTGTAAATGGGTACCTGCCCTCTTTAGGGTCAGGGGAGGTAAAGCAGCAAGGGAGAGGAGATGGGCGCCGCCCTCAATATGCTGGCCTCTAGAGAAACTGAGGTCTCTGATGCCTCGCTCCCCTACGACCGCCTAGGTTATGGGACACCTTTACCTTTTACCTTTTTACCTCAAGGAATTAGTCTGATCCCAGGGATGCTATGTTTCTGTTGCTGAGACTGTTTATCAATACTGATCAACTTTGAGAGGTGGCACACTGCACCTCAAGTGTGAAAATAGACTACAGAATCAGATATTTGTATTTTGTATTTTGTACCACTTTATGTCACGCAGATTTCTCTGCGTGAAATTCGGGCTGCTCTCCCCGGGGAGAGCGCGTCGCCACATGTGCAGCGCCTACCCATTTTTTTTTTTCTTTTTCCTGCATGCAAGTGTATTTGTTTCCCTATCAGAGTGGCTTCTTTCTACAGAATTTTGCCAGGGACAACCCCCTTGTTGCCGTGGGTTCTTTTACGTGCGCTAAATAGTGATGTGTAACACACGGGACCTCGGTTTATCGTCTCATCCGAAAGACTAGCGCCCAGACCACCACTCAGGGTCTAATGGATGGGGAAAAAGTTTTGGGTCCAAACGGGGTACGAACCCCGCACACTCCGACCCGGACTTTTTGCTTTCTAGGCAAGGCGCGTGACCACCTAGACCACCGATCCAGATATGGTGTAAAAGACTGATAAGTCACTTGATACAAAACTTAAAACAGGTGCAAAAGAGATAAAGAGCTACGGGATTTTTAACTTGACTAGGGCAAAAATCGGAAGGCACGGGGAGGGGGGGGAGAGATCAGTGGTCTGAAGATAACGTAGGCTCTACTTCTCTAGAAAGCAGGTTCGATCCCCGTTTGCGTCCAAATCTTTTCCCCCACCCCCTTGACCTTGAATGAAGATCTGGTTGTCAGCCTTTTCGATGTGACAGTAAACCAAATTCCCATGTACAATATGCATTTAGCACATGTAAGAATAACCCATGGTAACAAGAGCGTTGTCCCCGGCAAAAATATGTTGAGAAAAATGAACTTTGCTAAGAAACCAAATCACATGCAAACTGGATTTTTTTGTTTTTGTTTTAAAGAGTTGCGCTGTTCCCGTGGCGTCATGCGCTCCCTGGGGGAGAGCAGCCCGAATTTCACGCAGAGAAATCTGCTGTGACTGAAAGCAGTATGCAAAGCGACACAACATAATACAACGCATTATAATACAATACAATGCAACGCAATACAATACAAAGCAATACAGTACAACACAATTCAATGCAATACAATACAATACCAGAGTTCACAGTAGACCATGTCAACTACCTCTCGGAGATTGACCTTTCCCCTAGTCGTGACGTCAACGTCTTTTAACGTCACTAGGACAACTAGAGGTCTTTCCCTACTAGACTGTCTATCCACGCAGTTCTTACTAAGCCCAGACACTAGAGTGTACAATAGACACTACAATGCCATACAATACAATACAAAAGTTTACTGCAGACCACGTCAATCCCCTTTCAGAGATTTACGTTTTCCCCTAGTCGTGACGTCAATATCTTTTAACGTCACTGGGACAACTACAGGGCTTTTCCTGCCAGACAGTTCTTCCACGCAGTTCTCACTACACCCAGACACCTGAGTGCAAATTACTGGGGTAAACTCTTCACGCTTTGCCTGTTTCCAGCTGTGTGCAGAGAATTAGGCGGTAAGAAGAACTCGGCTGCTCTTGTTCCCTGCAGCAACATGGACACACAATCCTCTTTCCTCGTTTTGACGTAGTAACTATGATTGTGTCGTGTACTGCCATCAGTGCAAAACTTGGCTGTTGTGTTATATTGACTGAATGATTAATTGGTTGATAGGCTGACTGATTGATTATTTTTACTGACGGGATGACTGACAGACTGACTGTTGAACTTATGAACTGATGGACTGACTGATTGAAGAATTGATGGGCTGACTGACTGACTGACTGACTACCTGACTGACTAAGTAAGTGATGGACTGATGTGCTAATTGACTGACTGATTGACTGACTAATGAACTGATGGACTGACTGAACGTATAACTGAGTGATGGACGGACTGACTGACTGACGGACTAACGGGTGGACTGATTGACCAATTGACTCAATGGTGGAACATCAGTGCGTATTCCATTATCCGCCCCTATGGGAATGCTGTGGGCCTGTCAGTATAAATGAATGGCATCCCCACATTCTGGAAATGGTGTGCTGGAATTTCCTCTTTTCTATCACTTTCTTTGTTTCTAGGCTTGTTCCTTTTCATCCTGTCACCTCATTTTTATCTATTTTCTGCCTTTTTGGTCCTTTCTCCTGCTTTTTTTTTCGAGTTCACAAACAACAATAGCAGCTCTCTGAACGTTCGATGAAGAAGAATAATTCCTCAAAACGAAATAAAAGATAACAGAATCACAGAAAAATGTCTTTTCTCTTTACTCCTAGAGGAATAGATTGGGAACATAATATACACTACGATTCACCACAGCAAAGTGAAGCCCTGCTGCAATATGCGCACACGCACAAACAAACATGAGTGCGCGCATGCATTCACGCGCGCATTTACACCCCCAAAGTATAAGACGCAATTCGAGATGTGCCTAAAAAGGGTCGGTTTGATTCCCGTCCTACCCCGACTTTTGCACACTAACAGAGCCCACGGCACCACGAGAGTGCTCCACTGTATGCATACACACCTTACTAGCACGCACGCACGCACGCACGCACGCACGTACACACACACACATACATACATACATACATACATACATACATACATACATACATATATACATATATATATATATATATATATATATATATATATATATATATATATATATATATATATATATATATATATATTGTGTGTGTGTGTGTGTGTGTGTGTGTGTGTGTGTGTGTGTGTCCGTGCGTGTGTGTTATTTTTTTATTAATTTTTTTTTTCTACATTTTATTTATTTATTTACTTATTTTATTATATTCTTTTATATCGAGGATAATGTGTGTGTGTGTGTGTGTGTGTGTGTGTGTGTGTGTGTGTGTGTGTGTGTGTGTGTGTGTGTAGTCAGACAGACAGACAGACAGAGAGAGAGAGAGAGACAGAGAGAGAGAGACAGAGAGAGACAGAGAGAGAGAGAGGAACAGACAAAAAATGCACATGCATCCGAAATCTTGTGCACATACTCTACAATCACCTTGCAAATACCCAGTCATTCACGAATAGAACTTCGAGCAAAGACCTTTCTCAAGAGTTTTTGTTTTAATTTTGGTCTCATTTCTCATAATACTTTTCATCAAGTTGTGACAATATTTTCCAGTCATTCTGAATTTGAAAAAAATATTTTACTACAGCTGCGAGCCGGCTAGCTACCCAATACTAACTCCAGCACAGCTTCTGTTTTGGTTGAAGGGGGAGGTAGGCTTTTCCCAGTGCTCTGACCAGCAGTGACACAATGACCAACCCACCGACAATTATGTTCGCTGGTCAGTTCTCACACCATTGACATATCTCGTACCACATGAATGTGCTCATTTCAAAAACACACAAGTGACAAAAAGCTTAACTCCGGTTGTTATCTTTACAGCAAGAAAGCACAAGGTAACCTGAAGTATGTCAATATGCATTTAAAACACACAAGTGATAAAAAGTTGCAATCCAGCCATTTTATCTTTACATCCAGAAAACACCCAAATAAATAAGTGCAATACATCATCTTGTAAGTTTTAAAGAAGAGGGAATTTATCAAAGCTTGTATATATTTTCTCAAGAAAGTCAGTTGGGTAGTCAAGTGCCAGTGGTGTGTGCTCACCATTTGATTTTCTTGACTTTAAAAACATCAATTTTTTGTAGGGGTGATATACAATACAGGAAGAACGGAAAAGCAATGTGTGTTACAAAAAGCATCTTGATATTCTAAAAAAAAAAAGCAACATTTTTATCACTCACTCAAATGGACAAGTTTGGATTTTATCTCACAGAATAATAACTAATTAACTAATATTAGATTATAAATAAATCAAAATATACAATTGGAATTATTGCATTCAACTTTACATAAAAAACAAACTATATACTATTGTCATTTGTGTGTTCAATTTCATTATGAGAAAAAATATACTATTTTAATTCTTGCATTCAATTTCATAATAAAAAAACGACAAAAAATATACTACTATATTTCTTGATTAACTTTCATTATAAAAATACAACAAAACTTACTATTGTTTTCCTTGCATTTAATTTCAACATAAAAAGCTGAAAAATATACTATTGCATTTTTTGCACTCAATTCGATTATAAAAAAAAGATGTAAAAATATTCTATTGTATTTTTTGGCTTTAAAGGTCAATGTAGAAAAAAACAGAAAAATATTTTTTAAAAAACAAAAAAATATACTACTGTTCTTCTTGCATTGAATTTCTTTCTTTTTTTATTATTAGATCCACGAAACTATACTAGTGTGTATTTCTTGCATTCAATTTTATCATTTAAACAGAACAACGAAAAAAGACTACTTTTGCATTCAATTTCATTGTTAAAAAAAATACAGAAAAATATGCTATTTTATTTCTTGCATTGAATTTTATTATATAGAAAAAAATTGTATTGTATTTCTTGTTTCAAATTTGATGTAAAAAAACCGAAAAATAAGCTACTACATTTGTTGCATTCAATTACATTACTTAAAAAAAACACATATTTCTTGCATGCAAACTAATTAAAAGACAATAAATATCCTGTGTAAAAAAAAATGTCTCATATCTCCTCTCTCTCTCTCTCCTCTCTCTCTCTCTCTCTCTCTCTCTCTCCTCTCTCTCTCTCTCTCTCTCTCCAAATAAAAGATCTATGATCTGAACATGGAATACTATTCCTGATAAACATTTCTATAAACCTTCTTCTTCCTCTTTTTTCTCAACTAAAACAAAACCCAAAGACAACCAGACATTTGTAAAACATTTATGCAAACACTAGTATGCACACGTGCAGACATACATACCTTATGTCAATCTCTTACAGATACCACACTGGCAGTATTCCTTTCAATTCTGGAAACCTCCATTTACAAATGTACAAATAAAGCAAGAAAGCCACTGGTAATACTTTCAACCCCAAAACAAAGAAAAACAAAGAAAAAAACAAGCACAACTGAACATGTTACTGCACTGACAAGTGCGGTTTCCTATTCAATTCATGGAGGTAAAAGCAATATCTGTCATTCGTCCTGAACAAAAAAAAGTTTTTTTTTTTTTTTTAATCTGAATTTGTAAAACAACATAAAAGGTTGTAAATAAAAGGTACACAATCTGTTCTTTAAAAAATCAAAACGTTGCAATTTTAAAGTGACATCTCAATACCTCTTCCATTTCCATCATTTTAAATACATGGCAAAATTTTTAACAGTCAAATTTGATAACAGTTGCAAATTCAGCAATTTTACAGAGAGTTTTTAAACAACACACACATAACTTTATTTGCCATAACTTGTAAATAAATTTGGCAATAAATTATATCTGACCCTGATTCTTGTTTTTAATACACCTGTGCATTATTAGACTTCACTTCTGTAATATTTGATTCCACATTAAAAAAAAAAAGCAAAAACCAACAAGCCCCCCCCCCCCCCCCCCCCCCCCCACACACACACACACACAGGTATACTTAGCAGACTACTAGACTATAGATTGAAATCTTTTAGATACATTCATTTTTCATATTAAGTTGTATTGGTGTAAAATCTGTTCTTGACCTGTTAGTGGAAAATCAATTCACAGATCTGCCACAAATACACTAATCTCAATTCAATACCAATGCAAGCATAGAACCTGGTCCCTTTTAAAAAGAGAAAGAGAAAAATAGGCACTGTTCCCCACTTATATTCCACACACCATTATACAATGACACATCCCCCAATATCAAAGACTATTGCAGGACTTGAATTTTTCAACTGACTTCCAGTAAATCAAAATCTTGTCAATGCTTGAAAAAAAAAATTGATTGCATTTCTTACATTCAATGAAACACACCCAAAACATGTATAATTGTATTTTTGGCATTAAATCTCATATAAATACCAAAATATATACTGGTGAATTTCTTGTACTCCATCTCAATTTTTTAAAAACATGAAAATTACACTATTGTATTTCTTGCACTCAATCTAATAAAAAATCAAAAATAAACTAATGGAATTCTTGTATTCAATTTCATATAAAATAAAACAAACTATATGCTATCGGCCTTTTTGTGTTTCAATTTCATTATGAGAGAAAATATGCTTTTATAATAAATTCGAATTCATTATTTAAAAAAAAACTTAAAAGATATACTTGTGTATTTCTTGAATTCACTTTCCTTAAAAAAAACCCACAAAAAACAAAACATACTATTGTAGTTCTTGCAATTAATTTCATTATAAATTTTCTTGGACTCAATTTTAAAAAATTATATTGTATTTTTCTCCACTTTATAGGTCAATGGAAAAAAAGAGGAAAATATACTGCTGTGTATATTGCATTCAAGTTTTTCTGTTGTTAAATTCACAAAGCCTATACTAATGTATTTCTTCATTTAATTTTATCATTTAAACAAAACAGCAAAAAATACACTACTTTTGCATTCAATTCTATTCTAAAAAAACCAAACAATAAAGACCCTGAAGAACATACTATTGTATTACTTGTATTGAATTTTATTATTTAAAAACTATAGAGTATTTATTTATTGTTTCAAATTTGTTTTAAAAAAGAGAAAAATATACTATATTTCTTGCATTGAATTACATTTCTTAAAAAAATAGGAAAAGTGCACTATTGTATCTTTTGCATGCAACCTAATTAATAAAAACAATAAAAATAAATATCCTATGTAAAAAAAAAAAAAAGTCTTTCACCATCTTTTTGTCAACTCTCTCTCTCTCTCTCTCTCTCTCCTCTCCTCTCTCATCTCTCCTCTCCTTCTCTCCTCTCTCTCTCTCTCTCTCTCTCTCCCCCCCTCCCCCAAATAAAACATCTATGATCTGAACATGGAGTACAATTCCTGGTAAACATTCCTATAAACCACCTGCTTCCTCTGCTTCAACTAAATAAAACTAAAAGACAACAGACATTTGTAAAACATTAATATGCAAACGCTGGTATGCAGATGTGCATGCATACATGCCTTATGTCTATCTCTTTAATGCTACCACACTGGCTGTGCTCCTTTCAATTCTAGAAACCTCCATTTACAATTGTACAAAAAAAAGAAAACCACTGGTAATACTTTCAACCCCAAAACAAATGAAAACAAATAAACAAGCAAAACCGTGCATGTCATTCACAAAAGAAGTTTCTTATTCATTTCATGGAGATAAAATCAATATCTGCTATTCTTCATGACCAAAAACAAGTTGTTTTTTTTAAATCTGAATTGGAAAAACAGTAAAAGGTTGTTAACGAAAAGGTACACAATTTGCTCTTTAAAAAATCAAAATATTGCAATTTTAATGTGACATTTCAATACCTCCTCCTCCTCCATCATTTGAAAACATGGCAAAGTTTTATGGAAGTCAAATTTTGATTACAGCTGCAAATCCAGCAAATTTATAGTAACTTTTTAAACCACACACACATAGAACATTATCTGCCATAACTTGAAAATAATTTGAGCAATACATTATATCTGATCCTAATTCCTGTCTTTACCAAAGGCTAGTACATGATTAGATTTCATATGTGTAATTATACATTTGACATTTTATATAAAAAAGCAAACATCAACCAGACCCCCCCTCCCACACACACACACACAGGCACACTTAGACTACTACACTATAGCATGATATCTTTCAGATATTTTCATTTTTCATAAGTTGCATTGGTGTAAAATCTGTTATTGATCTGTTACCAAAAATCAATTCACAGATCTGCCACCAATACTAAAGGTTATTTCAATACAAAAGCAAGCATAGAACCTGGCTCCTTTAAAAAAAAAAAAGAAGAAGAAGAAAAGAAAAAGAGGCCCTTTTCCCCACTTATACTTCACACACCAATTTATAATCATACCCCTGCCAATATCAAAGGCTATTGCAGGACTAGAGTGTTTCAACTGACATTTCGTAAAACCAAAATCTTGTCAACACTTTAATAAAAGAAAGAATGTGATTGCTTTTCTTACATTCAAACAAAATATTCCCCAAAATTTTATACTTGTATTTCTGGTATTCAGTCATATAAATACAAAAAGCATATACTTGTGAATTTCTTGCATTCAATCTCAATAGAAAAATATATGAAAAGTACACTATTGCATTTCTTGTACTCAATCTAATAATAATTTAAAAAAAACAGAAACATTGGGCTTTTTGGATTTAATTTCACTATAAAAAAACAACAACTATATACCGACATTTATGCCTTCAATTTAATTATGAGAAGAAATATACTATTGTAATTTTTGCATTCAATTATATTATTAAAAAACCTACCAAAATACATTAGTGTATTTCTTGCATTCACTTTCATTATAAAACAACAAAATACACTATTGTATTTCATGCATTCAATTTCATCATAAAAAGGTGAAAATAAAGTATTGTATGTCCTGCACTCAATTCCATTATTTAAAAAAGTGGAAAAAATGTATTTCTTAATTTTAAAGGTCGATGAAAAAAAAAACCTGAAAAATATACTACTGTATTTCTTGCATTCAATTTGTTTTTGGTTAAATCCATGAAAAATATGCTAATGTAGTTCTTGCATTCAATTCTATTACTTAAACAAAACAAAAAGATTTGTGCATTCAATTTCTTTGAAAAAAAACATTTAGAATTATGCTAATCTATCTCTTGCATTGAAATTCGTTGAAAAACAAATGGAAATATACTACTTTATTTCTTGCTTTACAATTCATTATAAAAACAAAAAATATACTATTGTAGTTCTTACATACAATTATACTATCTAAACAAAAAAAACAAGGTAAATAATTATTTCTTGCATGCAACTTAATACAAAAATGAAAAATATCCTATGTAAGAAAAAGCATTCTTTCACCATCTTCTCTTCTCTCTCTCTGTCTCCGTCTCTCTCCCTCCTCCCTCCCTCCCTCTCCCTCTCTTAACATCATGCTGACTCCACTCTCCCCAAAAGTCCTTCGATAGACTCTAACCGAGCCCTTGCGAACTGCACGCAGAACATCTTGCGCACACTTAAATCCTGTTCCCTTTCGTAAGAAGCCATCGTGTGCCGTGGACAATACAATATTACAGAACTGCTACACCGGACCGATAAAAAAAGCACATATCTTATTCTGTTATCCTTGATATAAAAGATAAATAATAATAAATAATCTCCAAAAAGAATATATCTTGTCTGAACATGGAATACCATTCCTGGTAAATATTCCTATAACCCTCCTTCTTCCTCCTCTAACTCAACTAATATAACCTAAAAAATACCACAAAATTGTCAAACACTCATGCAAACACTAGTATGCACATGTGCAGACATATATGCCTTCATGTCTATCTAGTCTATCTCTTACGTGGTATTCCATTCAATTACAATTTTACAGAGATTTTTTAAACCACACACACCAAGAACTACTATTGATCTGCTAACAAAAATCACTTTACAGATCTGCCACCAATACACTCTTAAGCTATTTCAATATACAGGTAAGCATAGAACCTGGTCCCTTTTAAACAGAGAAAAAGAAAAAATCACTTTTTCCCACTTATACTTCATGCACCAATATATAATACCTATATATGATAACATGGCTGCCAATATCAAAGACTATTGCAGGACTAAAATTTTTCATCTGACATTTCATTAAAACCAATATCTTGTCAACACTTAAAGATGAAAGAATTAGATTGTATTTCTTACATTAAACCAAAACATACCCAAAAAATGCATAATTGTGTTTCTGGCATTCAATCTCATATAAATACTAAAATATATATACTGTGAATTTCTTGCAGTCAATGTGAATTTTTAAAAAGAATGAACATTACACTATTGTGTTTCTTGCACTCAATCTAATTTTTTTTTTAATGTACTAAGTCTATTCGAAGTCTTGAGTTCAATTTCATATGAAACAAAACAAACTATATACTGTTGGCATTTATTCCTTCAATTTCATTATGAGAAAAATATACTTTTATCATTCTTGCATTCAATTTCATTTTTAAAAAACTACAGAAAATATACTATTTATTTCTTGAATTTACTTTCCTTATTAAAACAAACAAATAAATACTATTGTTTTTCTTGAATTCAATTTCATCATAAAGAGCTAAAAATAGACTATTGTATTTCTTGCTCCTCAACTCCATTATCAAAAAAAAGAAAATTATCTAGTGTTTTTCTTTTGTTTTGGTTTTTACTTTAAAGGTCAATGTAAAAAAGGAGAAAAAATTACTACTGTATTTCTTACATTCAATTTGTTTTGGCTTTTTTGTTGCTAAATCCAAAAAACTATACCAATGTATTTTTGCATTCACTTTTATAATTTAAACAAAACAAATACACTATTTTTTGCATTCAATTCCATTGCAAAAAAAGAAAAACACTGAAAAATATGGGTATTCTAATTCTTGCATTGAATTTCATTATAAAAAAAACCAAAATATAGCATTTTATCACTTGTTCCAAATTTATTATAAAAACATGAAAAATATACTATTGTATTTCTTGCTTTCAATTGCATTACTTAACAAGATAACGAAAAGTACATTATTGTATTTCTTGCATGCAAACTCATTAAAAAGCGAA
>CM060317.1:27664692-27669692 GCA_030674155.1 Stramonita haemastoma
TCTCTCTCCTCTCTCTCTCTCTCTCTCTCTCCTCTCTCTCTCTCTCTCTCTCTCTCTCTCTCTTCTCTCTCTCTCGGGCGTCCCTTGCTTGGCTACCAGCAAGACGTGTTTTGAAAAGTGAGTGGAGAAATTTGCTATTTTCTACTAGCAAGGCCTTCAGTATGCCCGTCACAGGACTACCTCCTTCTCTCGAAACAGTTCTAAATGCATTTCTGCAGGAAATGGCCTTGACTTCCTTCAGAATCGACGGCCGAGAACATCAGACTGTGATTGTGTTGCGCCTGTCACCAGCCCACCAGCATCAAGCAACACACAGCCACAGTGACAGTGTCGTGTACCGCAGGAAAGGAGCAGCGCAGATTGCCAGGGACAAATTGAGAGTGGAGACACATAAGGCCAGTTTAATCAAAAGCAACACGCACATTCTGTCTCCCCTTCAGGTCTGTTTTTGCCGACACCTCCTAGCTTATTTTATAATGCCGAGAATGAAACTGCTATGGACACGGCCATAGATGACACGCCCACTGGCACTCCCAGCTGTGCTGTTAAATCTCCACGTGCAACACGGCCAGCTAGCTTGTCTCTGCCGAGCTTGCCTGTTGGTGATCCTGTGTCAGTGACAGTGCAGCCGTGTGACTTGGCGCTAAGGGACTGGAGTGACGATTCTGACTATTATAAAGGTAACGAAAGTGAAGATGTCATGACAGTATGCAGCGACACTCCAGCAATGTCTCCTATGACACTGACGGGGCACGACTTTGCAGAAGATGAGATGGAGAACAGCAAAAATCCATTCAATACCGAAAGTGCCAATGCGATCGAGCAAGCGCGAAACAGCGACACTGTGTCCGTCGAGGACTGCAGGAGGTTAATGGAACGTTTACAAAAATTTGAAAGCACGATGGACAGGGGCTTCGAGTCAATACTGAAAGCAGCTGAAGACGGAAAACTTCCGGACACGTCCAGTGACCAGCCAGCAGTACAACCACACCGCTAATGCCGCTCTGTGACACTTCCTCGGATCCCGCTTCGACATCCGTTATGACCAGTGACATTCACACACATGTGTAACCATGTATAAACAATTCCGCGTTCTGGCTTCCAATCGCGAAGCATCGTTGACATTGTGCAGTGTTCAATTTTGGTGATGTGCTTTTCGATTTCGGTCCCTTTCCCCAACTACCCTTTTGTGAATGGGTGTAAAAACCTAACACAATAAATCTTTGTCATTGTCATTGTCATTGTCTCTCTACGTCAGATTTTCGCCTATTTGAAAACATGTATGATTGCATGATTAAAAATCAGGTTGTATAACCGTCCCTCACCCCCACCCCCCAAAAAAACCCAATTGTTTCTCATTGTTATGATTTTTTTCTTTGTTGGTATTGTTACAGAAGGCTGGATGTAAACAGAGTAACTGCCATGCTTTATCACCTTCTGAAAATAAAATTAATTCTACTCTCTCTAACGCACTACTACTACTACTACTACTACTACTACTACTACTACTACTACTACTACTACTGCTATTACTACTACGTATTATTTTATCTGCACCAATTATGTTCATGCATTTTCTGGACAACAAAAAACAACAAAACCAAACAAAAACACTTCAAAGCAAAATCACAAAATGTGAGTCTAACAAAGACGGATAAGGCATTACTGGGTACACAAGGACAAGTATATTTTTTCTAAAAAAAATCCCAGTCCTACTTTTTTTTATCAAAAAGAAAATCACGGATGATCACAAATCCTACAAGCAATGTTGAAGACTAGGGTATGTTTTTCAACATTTACAATCTAATTCATTAAAAAAAAAAAAAAAAACCTCCCATGTTTAAAAAATAAATCCGGTCTTACACTCAAGAATGTTGTGCTCGATTGTTCGTTGTCTCGATTTTGCATGCTTGATGTCCTCGATGATTTGCGTGGTGTCTTTGATTGTCTCCGATGTTTTTCTCAATGGTTTGCCATGTTGACTTGGGTTGTCTCTCCTATATTGTCCTCGATATTGTCTCAATATTATCCTCGATATTGTCCTCATATTTATCTCGATATTGGCCTCGATCGTCATTGTTTCATGTTGTCCTCGGTATTTCCTCGATATTGTCAATAATTATATTCGTGTTTTTTGATGTTGTCCTCAATGATTGTCCGTGTAGTCTTGATGTTGTCCTCGATGTTGTCCTAATGATTTGTGTGTTGTCTTTGAAGTTGTCCTCAATGATTTGCCGTGTTGTCTTTGATGTGTCTCGTGTTGTCCTCAATGTTGTGTGTGTGTTTGAGTGTCGTGTTTGTGTGTTGTTGAGTGTGGTTGTTATGTGTGTGTGTGTGTGTGTGTGTGTGTGTGTGTGTGTGTTTTGTTCTCGATCCCTCATGTCCATCCTAACGACCGTCCTGGTTATGGGCCTTGCTGATACTGATGCTCTCCCCTTGCAGAAAAGGCAGGTCATGATGGCTGCCCTCACAAATCACTCAAGATACTGGCCCTTGATTCCAGACCAACAGCCCCTGAAAGCAGAAAATCATCGTCAGTAAGACTGCGTGCTTGTGTTGTGTGTGTGTGTGTGTGTGTGTGTGTGTGTGTGTGTGTGTGTGTGTGTGTTTGTTTTTTTGTGTGTGTTTGTGTATATGTGTATATATGTGTGTGCGTGTTAGTGTGTGTGTGTTTGTGTGTATGTGCGTGCGTGCGTGTGTGTGTGTGCGTGTGCGTGCATGTGTGCGTGTGTGTGCGTGCTAGCGTGCATGGGTGCGAGTGCGTGCGTGCTGCGGAATGAAGTAGTCAAGTACACAATTTCTGCACATTTTTGCATCTGAATAAATTCAAGAAATACGTTTGTCCAGTACACAATTTCAGCACATTTCTTCCCGAGTAAATTCCTCAAAGTTATCAAGTACACTATTTCTGCACATATTTATTTTCTGGAAACATCCAGGCATGGAGGTATTCTTTCAACACAAAAAGCAGTAAACAAACCAAACACACACACACACACACACACACACACACACACACACACACACACACACACACACACACACACACACACACACACACGGTGTTTACAATTTAAAACAAAAAACCTTAACGACTCATCGTGCAGAACAAGAAGCAAACTATAATTTTACTCAAAGATTTAGCTAAACACCCTTTACCTGAATCATGTATAATACAGTCGCTCCAATATACCTGTACATTTCTCACATACTTACACGTCCCACACACGTGATGGAGTCGGTTCTCTACTACAGCTGTACACTTCGTACATACATACATGTTCTAAGCATAATTATTTGATGATGTCAACTTTCCACATGGCCTCATTTTCAAGAAGACAGCTCCGAGGTGATGCGTATGATGGCTTTTAGGAAAAGAAAACTTTCAGATGATCCACATGACTCACCACAGGACAGGACTCTCTGATAACCCACACGACTACTCACCAGATTAAGACCCGAGCGGAATAAAGTATGGGAAGGAAGAAGTCTAAGGAAATGCTGTGAACATGTGAGAGGTGACAAAGATCCAATCCCTCGTGAACACTGTCTCAAAGCCAGTGTAGGTGGCGATGTTTTCCAACACCAAGATCACTGTAGGTGGTGGTGTTTATAGACACAAAGATCAATGTAAGTGGTGGTGTTTACACCAAGGTCCACTGTAGGTGGTGGTGTTTTCGGATACCAGGATCAATGTATGTCGTGGTGCTTACACCAGGATAGATGTATGTGGCGGTGTTTTCCAACACCAGGATCACGGTAGGCGGTGGTGTTTACGGACACCAGGATCACGGTAGGCGGTGGTGTTTACGGACACCAGGATCACTGTCACCCAGATTGCGCTCCTGTCATCTCTTGCATTTAATGTTTGGTCCCTATTTTTTTTTTATTTCTATGGTTTATTTCTTTAAATTTTTATTTTATCTTTGTACACTTTTTCCTATTCTATGTCTTGTTTAATGAAAATGATTTAGGTTTTGTTTTCATTTATTTTATTCCCTATTCTATGTTTTATTTTTTATTTTATTATATCTACTTTTTATCATCTAGCAAGGATTGAAGATGCAATCAGAAGTGTGGTGCCCAGCGATCCTTTGACGGTAGGCTGCTGACCGGGCAGTCAGTCCAAAGTCCAGAAAACGAACGCAACCGAGTGGACTGAACTGGCCTCGACTTGCTCCGGCAAAAAGCCGAAATTTGCGCGTATGCGAGGACTGGAGGAGGAGGAAGCTGGCTGCAAAATCTTCAGGGGTAAGTACACCAAGACTTCTTCAGAATAGGTGAAGGTGAACGGGAGGAAAATGTTCAGGTAAGGTGGGTGTCCCTTTTTGTGTGTGGTGACCATTGTCCAGACGTCTCACACAACCTATTGCGTTCCTGGTCGTGTCTGAAAAAGCGGTTGTTGCAAGGCGGTAAAAATGTGATTGGAGGCTGTGTATGTGCTGGGCCTGACTTGTCAAGTGCTTAACGGAAGCGCAACGCGTTTTCTCTCAAATGGCATAACCGTAGTTGCTGTCTGAGCATTCGACGAAAATGAAGACCCGATATTTACTGTATTCACAGATCTCAACAAACACTCGAGGCTTTGTTGTATGTCAAAATCGGATGCGCGGGGATTGACTTTGTCAGGCATTCAACGGGAGAGCAAGGCATTTTTCGCTCCTATGAAAAGACAGAACTAGTTGGTTGTCAGAAAGAATTGGATGAAGCAGAAGCAGAAGCTTGTTTGCATTTCCTGTGTCTTCATTCACTACCCTTTTATTGTCCAACACGGGCCTAATCAGCGAGAGTCATGCGGGTCATATATTGTGTGATGAGGAGGTCAAAGGTTGCTGTGAAGCGTCTGAAAGCAAAGACATACGTACGGACGTGCATACTTACACACACACACACACATACACACACACACACATACACATACACACACACACACACACACACGAAACACACGCACACACGCACACACGCACACACCACACACGCACACACACACACACACA
>CM060317.1:27672192-27674692 GCA_030674155.1 Stramonita haemastoma
ACGAAGTGGTGTTAGCCCTGGTCCCATGAGAGTGAAGTGAAATGAGGTGAGGTGCCACAGCACGTTCAAATGCTCATCTCCTGGCCCTATGTGTGAGTGAAGACAGTATAGTTCAGATTTCACGTGCAACATGGAACGAAGCTTCTTGCACTGAGCCTGATAGGATGCTTGAACAGTTCACTGTTGTCTCTTCCTTTTTGTTTGTGTTTTCTGTATACTTTTTTATAATCTACATTTTGACGATAATTGAATAAAGCATTGGTTTGAGTCACATCCTGCCCCTACTTTGCACAGTAACAGAGCCCATGGCACCAAGAGAATGTGTTGTGTGTGCATACATACTGTACTAGCATCTTTGATATGCGTGGAAACGGTCTTGTAGCGACACCACATGCCCCCAAGAGGGCGCCCTGGCATGAATGTAGCAAGTTTGTTAGAAAATAGCTGGTACAGTGTAGCAATAATACCTACTAGTGACCAATAATACCCGTAGTGAGAACGAATGACAAAAGTTACAAAACTGCATACACACGGGGACTGGATAAAAAAAGCAAATGGTGCTCATTTCATTATCCTCAAAATACGAGAATAAAATGAATGAAAATTAATATATTAACACGATATAACAAATGACGCACCACAGCAAAGTGCAGGACCACCCTTACTTGCACACACACACAAATAACGAGCACACAAACAGGAGCGCATGCACGCACCCTGCGCACACATACACACCTCCTAAGAATAAAGCACATTTCGAGAATATGTGAAAAAGGGCCGGTTTGAGTCCCGTCCTACCCCAACATTTCCTAAGTAACAGAGCCCACTGCACAAAAAAATAATTATGGTCCACTGGATGCAGACATACTTTACTAGTATCTTTGGTAAGCCATGCGCTGGTCTTGTGGCGACACTACAGACCCAAAATGGTAGCCCGGCTTGAAAAAAAGGAATTTGTCGGAGTGAAAGCTGGTATAGTGTACGCAATAATACCTAGTTGTGCACTTAGAAGAAGAAGAAGAAGAAAAGAAGAAGAAGAAGAAGAAGAAGAAAAGAAGAAGAAGAAGAAAAGAAGAAGAAAACTATAATACGATGATGATGATGATGATGACATGATAATAATAAACTAATAAGTAATAATTAATAATAGTAATCCTCCCTCACTCCTCCTCTCCTCTCCTCATCATCATCATCATTATCTCATCGGCACCAAGACAGTGCTCTACTGTATGCATGCACACATACTAGCATATTCCAAATGCGTGGCGCTGGTCTTGTGGCGACATTACAGCCCCGATTCGATGTTGTTAAAGGAAGAGTAAGGGCCACTTAACCTACTGAAAGCATTAACTCTTTCAGAGAATGACACAACCATGCTTAGAGTCCTGACAACAGTAAATTTTGTTTTTTATATCTAGTAGTCGTAGGCACCCATCAGTCTCGGAAGACTATGGAGTTAAGTTGTGCTCTAATCTGTAGAGCGCAAAGCCTGGGTAAGTAAGTATGGAGGGCAAACTGTTACAGCACCATGACAGTGCTCTTACTGTATGCATACACACATAGTAGCATCTTCCGTATGCATGGCGTTGGGCTTGTGGTGACCTCAATACCTTTTTTTTTTAAATATAACACGAAGAATAATACGTCATTCTGGTGAAAAAATGTGTTGGTGTGAATGACGCTAATCCAGACCTCAACACGTCACATCTCTCTGCTCTACAGACACATGATCCATCATCTGATTGGCTGAGACTGGGTCATTAATAAGCCATGCGGCTGACTGACGTCAGAGTGTTCCACTGGGAGAGGACGTCAGACAGAGAATGGAGGTGTGGTGTGGTGTGGTGTGGAAAAGTGAGGTGATGGACATGGCGTGAACACAAGGGACGGGACCTGATACAGCAACAACAATGCTGGCAGAGGTCATTGGCCTAGGAGGCTGGGAATGATTCTGTCAGTAAAATGTGTTATTGTGGCAGCACACAGCAATGTTGTGGTTATTTTTATTAAGGGGGGGGGGGGGGGGGGGGGGGTGCCTGGTGAAAATGTGGCACTCCACCACGTAAATGAATCGCGTTCCACCAAGAGTTAATTTTTAGTTGTTGACACCGTATCAAACTGCAATAAAATGGCTATAAAATATATTAAAAAAACAGATTGAAAATGGGGCAATTCTATGAAAAGCTATTACAAGTTGACATGGTAGACTGCAGGAAATGACAAAATGAGAAATTGACAGGTTCAGCATCGTACTAGGTGGTCAGAATGAAGGCTTGGGTATTTTCAAAACATGTTTTAAGGCAAAAGGAGACAAAATTGGTATCTGATATTTCATTATGAGGTAGAATGATGGCTATACTTTTATAATCATACAAAAGCTCAAAATTGCCAACTTGACCCAACCTGCCTTTAATGGCTCCTAACGGAAATGTGGGTTAGGTGCTAAGCGACTCATTTTGTGGTGGAGCGTCACAAATTTCAAGATTCACTAATGGTGAGA
>CM060317.1:27676423-27686423 GCA_030674155.1 Stramonita haemastoma
GACGAATGATGCAGAGCAGGGAAAATGATGGCTGCCGCTTCATCAGCACGCTCACACCTCGCTTAGATCAATAAGCGATCCTTCTGTCCTGTCCACCTTCCTCTACCCCCCCCCCCCCCCCCCATCAACCATACTTCTTTTCCTCTGCTGTGCTGATGCTACCGTTGCTTGTGGATTAATTACCTACTATTGGCCTACCTACTTTGGATGTACAGAAGACTTGAACTGATGTATAGCTTGTCCTCTTTGGTCTAGTGAAAAGCTTTAGTCCTACAGGGCTTTTGGTTTGTTTTGCTGTACAAAATTCAGCGCTATGGAAATGGTATTTTTGATGATGATGATGATGATGATGATGATGATGATGATGATGATGATGATGATGATGATGATGATGAAAACGAAGATAATGATGATATAGAGTATTTTTGTTCATTTAGCATCTATCAGTTTTTATTTATTTATTTATTTATTATTATTATTTTTATTATTCTTTTATATCGAGGATAATAGGATAAGCACTCTGTGCTTTTTTTTACATCCAGTACCCGTGTGTATGCAGTTTTGTTAATGTCATCTGTTCCACCGGCACACGATGGTCTACTGTTACGAAAAGCGGAACAGGATTTAACGTGTGTGCACGATGTCTGCTGCGTTCACACACGGGGCCTCGGTTTATAGTCTCATCCGAAGGACTTTTGAGGGAGTGGAGTCAGCAGTGAAAAACTGATGTGACCACCATTTAAGTGAAAAAAATTGTTTATCACTTTTACCTTTGGGAAACGAGAAAGGTGTTTCTATAACCTATACTGTCGTTGGGAGTAAGACTTCAGAGACATCAATTACTCCAGATGCCAGTATATTGAGGGCGGCGCCCGTCTCCTCTCCTCGCTGCTTTACCTTCCCTGATCCTAAAGAGGGCAGGTACCCATTTACAGCTGGGTGAACTGAGGGACTGTAGTTAAACCAAGGCGGGCAAACAGTCATCCATCCACTTGGTAGCCAGGCTCGGTGCTGCTTAACCTTGGCTTGGGGAAAGTGAGTGCTTTGACCACTGAACTATTCCATCCCCTTGATATTTTGGGTATAACAAAGCACTAAGATAGAAAAATCTTTCTGGCATACCAGGAAAATGATAGTCTATGGCAGGAAATAATGGTAAATAATCGTCAGGTAATAAAAACAGCAAGAATAGTAATAATAATAATCAAAAGAATAATCACCAAAAGGAACTTTTAAACAAAAAAGCAATCAATATAACAACGATGGTATTAAGCAAGGATTGCTTTTCATATGTTAGTTATAAATATCAGGATAATAGACATTCTGTGAACTTTTACAAAATATCAAAATAGCTACCTTGACTTCACTTGACTTGAGCTGACATTGTCAATGGTTGAGGCCTGTTAAAGCCTGTTCATTGTTCTTAACATGTATCTACCTTCACTTGCATCAAAATAAATTGTTATTACTTAAGGTGAATATTTGAAATTTCTTTGTTTGGAAGAATGCAAAATAAAAATACTCAAAAGAATGTGACTCCACATACTTGTAAAAGGATGGCAACTATTTCCTCCTTATCACTCCTGTTCTTGGGAATCTTTACGTGCATTTACAGCTTGCATGTCTGCGCGTGCGCGTGCACGTGCGCATGAGGATGTGTGTGTATGTGTGTGTGAGAGAAGAAGGAGAGAGAGAGAGAGAGGAGAGAGAGAGAGAGAGAGAGAGGGAGAGAGAGAGAGAGAGAGAGAGAGAGAGGAGAGAGAGTGTGTGTGTGGTGTGTGTGTGTGGTGGTGGTGATGGGGTGTGGGATTGAGAAAAAGGGTAACTCAAAAGACATAACAGTCAAAGAATCTCGTCTCAGATCTTTCCTCTAGAGCTAATGGAGTGTCATATTGAATGTCTGGTGTATGGCAGGATTCCCGAAAAAGGGTAACTTCAAACAGACCCATACACAACCAGTCAAACATCCTCGTCTCATCTTCTCTCTCCTCAGTGCTATCTCTTCTGAGTCATCTTATCTCCCATGCGAGTCTCATTCACACACACCACCTCTCTCTCTCTCTCTCTCTTCTCTCATCCTCTCCACTACCCACTCTCTCTCTCTCCACACACACAGACACACACACAAGACGAGAGAGAGAGAGAGAGAGAGAGAGAGAGAGGAGAGAGATGAGAGAGAGAGAGAGAGGAGGAGAGAGAGAGAGAGAGAAAGAGAGAGTGTGTGTGGTGTGTGTTCTCTGAGGAGACATGGAAAGGTCATCGCTTTGAATTTCCTTCTGCCATTATCAGAAGTCTACAACACACACAACACACACACACACCACACACACACACACACACACATATTACGTTTGACGCTGGCTTTAACTTTTTCAAACACACATTTACATGGTCAGTCAATGCTTTGTTTTTCACTTTTCTTTAATGCAAAGGCAAATTCTGTATTATTTGATCAGTGTTTTTATTTTTGTGTATGCTGTTTTCTTTTCTGTTAGTTTTGTTTTTTGCTTTTTTTTGTGCTTTGAATTCCTGTACCAATTTAGATCGATGAAACAGTACTAGGAGATAACTGTTAGAACAGAAGAACCGATAACAGGAAGGTTGTCCTTGACTACAACACAAGGTAGAGGTGCAGATCTTGGTTAAAACGAACATTTTCCCCCACTTTCTTCAGAATCAGGTTTTGCCCAGTCGTGACGTCAATGTTTTTTAACGTCACTGGAACAGCTGGAGGCCTTTCCTTGCGTGCAAGGCTGTCCACACTAACCTGGACACTGAGTGCAAATTAGTTCAGCAACGATTCACGCCTTTGCCTTTTAGCTACGTAGGAAATTAGCAGTATTTTTTTTTTTTACTAGCTCTTCAGGAAAATGCACATATATTTTGTTCTAGCTGATGTTGTTTTCACCTGTTGTTGTTTTCTAGAATTGTGAGGGAAGAATGAAAACAAAATTGCATAAACTTAAACTTTTCCCCTTAACAAATATTATATTGACTGCACTCACCCTGACCTGCCCGAAGGTTAAGTAGAAAATGAATAATGAGTGTGTATATAGTTTTCATAAGTAATTAATTAATATGCAGAGAAAAGGGGTGAATGGCTTCAGCTTCACCTTCACCTATCCCGTAGTCTTGTAGACGGTAAGGGCACCACTGAAGATTTTTCTACCAACTTCCTCCCCTCCTTGCGGCCCTCTGCTTTCTGAAGCAAATCATTCCACTCAAGGCGCGTGAGTTCCTCTTTGATGTAATCTTTTCATCGTTTTATTTTTGTCTGAGAAGACATTATCTGAAACTGGACATGCCTTGAGTCGAACAGGTGAAGGGAAAGATAAGTAAACATCTAAGTGGACAGAGAGAAGATGGATGGAGGCAGAGAGAAACAAAGACAGTCGACAATGAACAGAGATTAAAAATGACGAATAAAAGTGGCCTCCAAAAATCTTAAAGCCTATTACCAGGGCAGAGACGTGTAATTGACACAATACATGGTGAACCATTGAGGCAAAGCAATGTCGGCTGGACAGAGTTGTCACTTCTCTGGGCCATATTGATGGTGGTGATGATGTAGATAATGATGATGATGGATGGGAGTGGAGAAAGAGGACAGGGCTGATCTATAATGATGCAGCTGGTCGTCAGGACTACAGGAAATATTGGCTGCAGGGTGCAATGCCCCATTAGTCTGTCTGCAGCTAACACCGGGGGATTCAGAAAAAATGGAGGGAGAATACAGAACACATCATTTGAACTGTCTGTATGGGTATGTGGGTATGAGATGTGGAGGAAAGTACAAAACACATCATTTGACCTGTCTGTATGGGTATGTGGGTAAAAGGTAAGGAAGGAAAATACAGAACACACATTTGTGACTCATTTTTTACAGAATTAATCTTAACTGGCAGGAAGTAAAAAGGAGGAAGAGGCCCTAAAATTTATTTATTTATTTATTTATTTATTTATTTATTCTTTTATATCGAGGATAACAGAATAAGCAATCATGTGCTTTTTTCATCCGGAAAAAGGAAGGTGGGGTCCCATTTGTCAATTTTGACTTGTCATCAAAGTTGGAATATGTAAGCATTAAATTTCCTAACTATGCTCTTGAAAAGGTTAGATTCAATTGTAAAATGTGCTTTTAAAGCGTTTTTATCGACCTGCTTAGGTGTGTTTTAGAGTTGTGGAAAACTTTTAAACAAATTGTCTCAGAATGTGAAATTGCTGTGTTACCTATAGCCTTGTAATTTTAGAGGTAGAACTATGAATTATACATGAAAAGAAAGACAATGAATTGTAACTTTCAGAAAAAAGCATAACTTAATTTGACTCGTTTTTAATATAATTTTTTGTGTAAAAACAGGTCACATTTGACCTGTTCGTATGAATATCAGTTATGTAGCGAAAACACAGAAACACACCTTTTGAACTGTCTGAATGGATACTGCATCAGGCAATAAGGAAACTATTCCTTGTATCAGACCAATCCTTGTACCAGATCATTCCTTGTACCAGACCATTCCTTGTACCAGACCATTCCTTGTACCAGATTATTCCATGTACCAGACCATTCCTTGTACCAGACCATTCCTTGTACCAGACCATTCCTTGTACCAGATTATTCCACGTACCAGACCATTCTTTGTACCAGACCATTCTTTGTACCAGACCATTCCTTGCATGTACCAGACCATTCTTGTACCAGACCATTCTTTGTACCAGACCATTCCTTCACTGTACCAGACTATTCCTTCCTTGTACCAGATCATTCCTTGCACCAGACCATTCCTTCACTGTACCAGACCATTCCTTGTACCAGACCATTCCTTCACTGTACCAGATCATTCCTTGTACCAGACCATTCCTTCACTGTACCAGACCATTCCTTGTACCAGACCATTCCTTGTACCAGACCATTCCTTGTACCAGACTATTCCTTCCTTGTACCAGATCATTCCTTGTTCCAGATCAAACCTTGTGCCAGACCATTCTTCCTTGTATCAGATCGTTCCTTTATTACACATTTCCTTGTACTAGACAATTCCTTGTACCAGACCATTCCTTGTACCAGACAATTCCTTGTTCCAGACCATTCCCTGTACCAGACCATTTCTTGTACCAGATCATTCTGTGTACCAGATAATTGCTTCCTTGTATGAGATCATACCTTGTACTACACAATTCCTTGATGTCAGATGACAGGGAAAAAAATGACAGAACAAGTCATTCTAACAGGAGTATGACATGTCAAAAAACCCAGTACCACTGACAAGAAAATGTCAAATCATTCCTTCGTTGTACCATACCATATCCATTATACCAGACGATTCCATGTACTAGAGAGAATTCCTTACATACCAGACTCTTCCTCGCACCAGATCATTGATCGTGCCAGATCAATCCCTGTACCAGCTAGACCATTCCTTCCTGGTACCAAACCCTGGTCTCCTAGCCTTGCCTCACCCCCCCCCCCCCCACTGCCCTCCCCTCTGTGTCCTGTAAATGCCTTTCTCTACCCCCTGTCTACTCCCTCCGACTTTCTGAGCCCAGTCCAATTTCATTCACTTTGATCCCATCTCCCCTGAAAGGTCAGACCGGCGCTTCTCGTCTGATTGGGACACAATGGTGTCTCCGATGTTGCCGGCTTACAGGAGAGGTTCACATTTCTGGTTCTTCTCCTATTATTTGAAAGTGAAGAGGAATAGTAGTGGTACTACTGTCTGTGTGGGTAGGATCGTCTTCGGTGTCGCTACAAGTTTTAAGTCGTTCCGATAGGAGTTTGACATGTAAAAAGAACAGTATTATTGACAAAGAATTTAAATGTCAAATCAGTGACCCGTGCTGCCTTTTTGTGATAATGATGATGATGGTGATGATGATGATGATGATGATGATGATGATGATGATGATGATGATGACGACGACGACGACGACGACGATGATGATGATAATAATGATAATAATAATAATAATAATAATAATAATAATAATAATAATAATAATAATAATAATAATAATAATAATAATAAAAAAAAGAAGAAGAAGAAGAAGAATGATAATGATAAAATAAAATATAAATAAATAAATAATAATAATGATAATAATAAAAAATAAAATAACAATAATAATGATAATGATGATGATGATAATAATGATAAATTGAATTTATATTGCGCTAAATCTTGAAAAAAGCAAATCGAAGTGCTTGCATTCAACCAATTCTTACACATGCAACCAATAACAATTGAGAGTTTTACCAAAGTCAAATGTACACACACACACGCACGCACGCACGCACGCACACACGCAAGCACCAACGCACACACGCACGCACGCACGCACGCACGCACGCACGCACGCATGCACGCATAAATGTTTATAGAGATATAACAGTGAGAACAGTCATTCACATGGGCTTAACAAGAAACAAACGTCTCAAAACAGATAATTAATACAGAGATCAGTGCTTGTGGTGTATCCATTTTCTTGTGGTTTAGGGGTAAGGACATCAGAATTCTGGCTGTGAGACCGTAGGCTTGAAGCCCATAAAGGTTTGTTTTTTATGTGGGTTTTCTCTTCTTTTTTTTTTGGGGGGGGGGGTGGGGGGGGTGGGAGTTGTTTTGTATTCAGTCTGGCCCACTTTTACGTGGAGTGAGTTTTTAGTCTTTCGTCTCCTGTAAAAGACTAGCAACCAGTCCACCATTCAAGGTATAGTTTATGAGGGAATATTCCGGCCCCAAACAGGAATCAAACCTGCACTTCTCACTTTCTAGGTAGATGCTTTACCTCTAGAAAACCAACCCAGATGTCTTTTTTGTCTTTTTTTTCCAATTATCATTTGATTTTGATAGATATTTATTCATGAAACATTAATAATATACACATAAATATTGAGAGAAATAACAGGCAAATGGCTTATGACGGATTAGCTGGCTTTTTCTGATTTTTTTTAAAGAAGAGTCAGTTAAAAGGCTAAAAAGCATGTGATATTTTGTACAAAAGGTAATGCTTGGTACTAAAACACGTTGTCAAAATGATAGGAGGTGGATGAAGCCAAAGAATTTTAGGTGTGGTGAGTTTGTGGGATAAACTTTGGGGTTGAGGGTTCACGGGGGACCGTTGCTGGAGGGACGGTATTGTGCTTGGCACCTCGGATGGGCTACTCACATAGTTAAGTTCCGCGACTGAACTGATACTGTCGTTATTACGGGGCCTAGCCGGTGCAGTCCTGTAAAGGTTAGCTCAGAACAAGCACCACTGAACACCACCAAAGTGACCCAGCAGCAGTGCAGGGCCCCCACAGGCTGGTGGTCTCACAACGGCCTGATACCAATAAGCTCCATGTTGTAGACTGCCCATTCTGAGGATGAGACATACCGAATCTGGGTATGGCTGTGTCAGGGAGATTGAAATGAGATGAGCGGTGTGGGAACAGCAAGACGGAGACATCATAGAAGATGAGGCAGCAAACAAAAATAAAAATCTGGCTGTTTGGTGAACCTCAAAGCTTTAGATGGAGAAGGAGGAATGAAGATGGTTTTAAGTGCGTTAACCCCGCTATGAAGAGTAGGCACAACAAAGAACACTGACAGAAACCCAGTGGGGTCAAGATTAAAGTGCCTGCATGTGTCCTTTTATGAAAAAAAATGGGTCAAGTCATTCACGTCCAGTCAATACACTCCCTTTTTTTTTTACTCTTGCCTTTTATGTAGCTGGGGGAAAAACCCGGGTTGGCCTGTTTTCAGACCCTGCATTCTATAATGAAAGCAGAGATTATGAAAAGGGATCTGAGGAAAAGAGAGAGAGGGAGAGAGAGAGAGAGAGAGAGAGAGAGAGAGAGAGAGAGAGAGAGAGAGAGGAGAGAGAGAGAGAGAGAGAGAGAGAGAGAGAGAGACAAATGGAGGGACAGACAGACAGACGGAGAGACAGATGGAGAGACAGATGGAGAGACAGACAGACAGACAGACAAGCAGAGAGAGAGAGAGAGAGAGAGAGAGAGAGAGAGAGAGAGAGGAGAGAGAGAGAGAGAGAGAGAGAGAGAGAGAGAGAGAGAACACACTATAAAGAAGTGCTGTTGGTAAAAAAAAAAAAAAAAAGGACAGAGGTGATGAGAAGAAAACAGGCAGAAACATCTTTTGATGGACAGCAGGCCAATGATTGTGACATTGTTACTTTTTAACATCACAAAACCTGCTTCCCTTCACACACACACACACACACACACACACACACACACACACACACACACACACACACACACACACACACACACACACACACACACACACACACACACACTAACTCGTGCTTGCACTCATGCAAGCACACGCGCACACACATAAACACGCACACATAAACACACATACACACACACACTATACACACAATACTCACATAGTATTTTACTTCCAAAAAATCTCCTCCGGATGAGACTATAAACCGAATTTTCGTGTGCGAACGCACGCAGCACATCTTGTGCTCGCGTTAAACCCGCTCCGCTTTTCGGAAGAGAAGGCCATTGTGTGCCGGTGGGAACGAATAACAAAAAATAATGTGAAAAACTGCATACAGCGAGGGACGGGATGTTAAAAAAAAAGCACATGAGTGCTTAGTCCATTATTCTCGAAATAGAAAATAGAATTTATGAAAACCTATGCAAGTGTATACACGTTTAAGTACATGCCAAATATACCACAAGAACTACTCCTTCTCTTTTCCTTTACTCTTTATTCTCACATTTTTTTCTCATTAACACAAACTTGGCACATGAAAACACAAAACGGTTTGAGTTCAAATCTTTACTGACTACAGACATGAAAGAGATAACAAAAGAGATAACAAAAGAGAAGCAGATTCTACATAGGAAACTGTTGACTGTATTTTTATTCGGTCAGAATGTCCATTTCTTATTGTGTGCAAAATTAAAGTTGAAAAATGCGATAGATTTTAGTACAGCTACACACACCATAAAGCATATACGGTATCTCCCTAAGATCAAAGTATACACACACACCATAAAGCATGTACGGTATCTCCCTAAGATCAAAGTATACACACACCATAAAGCATATACGGTATCTCCCTAAGATCAAAGTATACACACACCATACAGCCATTACGGTATCTCCCTACGATCAAAGTATACACACACCATACAGCCATTACGGTATCTCCCTACGATCAAAGTATACACACACCATGCAGCCATTACGGTATCTTCCTAAGAGCAAAGTATACACACACCATACAGCCATTACGGTATCTTCCTAAGAGCAAAATATACACATACCATACAGCCATTACGGTATCTTCCTAAGAGCAAAGTATACACACACCATACAGCCATTACGGTATCTTCCTAAGAGCAAAGTATACACACACCATACAGCCATTACGGTATCTTCCTAAGAGCAAAATATACACATACCAAATAGACATTACGGTCTCTTCCTGATGACAAAATATACACATACCATACAGCCATTATGATCTCTTCTTGAGGATAAAATATACCAATACCGTACAGTTATCACGACATCTTCCTAAGAACAAAATATACATACACCTGAAAGCCATTACGATCTCTTCCTAGGAATAGAATATACACATATTCATCTCTTTTTTTTTTTTCTTTTATATCGAGAATAATGGAATAAGCACTCATGTGCTTTTTTACATCCAGTTCCCGTGTGTATGCAATTTTGTGAATCCTGTCATCTGTTCCCACAGGCACACAACGGCCTCCTAGTCTTTCGGAAAGCGGAATGGGATTAACGTGTGCGCAAGATGTTCTGCGTGCGTTCGCACACAGGGCCTCAGCTTATAGTCTCATCCGAAAGACTTTTTGAGAGAGTGGAGTCAGCAATGATGTTAACTCCAGGAGAAAAATCCCCTCGAACGGGACTCGAACCCGGGTCGTCAAATTCCAAGCTGAATATTCTGACCACTAGGCTATCGCGTCATATCATCAAGCCAGTAGGATTTCTTTCAAAGAACAAGATCA
>CM060317.1:27688923-27693923 GCA_030674155.1 Stramonita haemastoma
ATTCTTTCCAATATGGTATAGTTTTTCAACCTTTAAGGAGGGAATTATGAAGGCTGCACCTCCATCAGTACTATTTAGAAGAGAACCATCAGTATAGATTTTGAGATGTGAAGGGTAATTAACTGTTATGTGTTCTTTTACCTGAATACTGAGAATGTGACTCCCTTTTTCTTTTTTACAGGTAGAATGGTCAATGTCAAACGAAGCTTTTTGAAGTTCCCATGAGGGATTAGGAGATAAATGAAACGAGGACTGTTTCATTACTCTAGGATTAACTTTTGACTTTTCAAAAAGATCTGCTGTGAACGTGCCAATTGTAGTCAGAGAGCAAATATTTTTGGCTCTGTTAGGAAAATGCTCATCCGATCTCAGGTAGATTTCATGATCAACATTGTTTTCAGTAGCTGAGCTTCTTATTATGTACTTTGCCAGCATCAATTCACGATATTCATCCAGAGGCAGAACTCCTATTTCTTTGTAGGTACCTAAGGATGAGGCATGTGATGGCACACCCAAAGCAAGGCGAAAGGCTTTACAATCAAGACTCCTAAGTTTTTTCAGTAAATATTTTGGAGCATTAAAAAAGACTTGTTGGCCGTATGTTATTTTAGAACGAACTAGAGCCAAGGATAGATGTTTAAGTACCATAACGTCTTGTGCCCATTGTTGTTTACTCACTACTTTTAACAGATTTAATGTATTTCTGGTTTTATTTAACAAATATTCAATATGATAGTTCCATGTTAGTTTTGAAGTAAGATTTATACCCAGAAATTTAACAACAGATTTGTACTCAAGATACCTGTCTTCGAGTTTGAACTTAGGCAGGGAAGGGGAATTGGCTCCATTGTTGAAGAGTACAATGTTAGTTTTCTCTGGAGACAGTTTTAAACCATTTTCTATCATGTAAATACTAAGTTTATCAAGCTCAAGCTGGTATACTTTCTTCACATAGTTTAGCTGTCTGTTTAGCTGTTTTGTTGTTGTGTGTGTATGTGTGTGTGTGTGTGTGTGTGAGTGTGTGAGCATGTTGCGAGAGCGCGTGCGCTTGCGTATGTGTGTGTGTGTGTGTGTGTGTGTGTGTGTGTGTGTGTGTGTGTGTGTGTGTGTGTGTGTGTGTGTGTGTGTGTGTTGTGTTGTTGGTGGTGGTGGTGGTGGTGGTGCTGGTGCTGGTGTTGTTATTTGGTGTGTTTGAGTGAGCGGGTGAGTGATCACGTGAGTGAGTGAGTGAGTAAGTGAGTGAGTAAGTGAGCGTGTGTGTATATGTGTGTGTGTGTGAGTGTTTATGTGTGTTTGTGTTTGTGTTGGTGAAAATGGATTTCTTTCAAAAGAAATGGTCTATACATTGTCAATCAAAACTTCTCTATAATGTCCAAGCCTAAAATGCTAAAAAATGGAATCGAGGGAACAAAATACGTAACACTGACTTTCACAAATTATGCAAGGTATGAAAGAAGTTGAGAGATAAGCTATCGAATCCCTTTTATTAATCTGTGGAGAAATAGAAAGACCTATATAGTTAAGGACTAACTTAACTAGGTGGGTCGGTGGTCTAGAGGTAACGCACCTGTCTAGAAATCGAAAAGTCCGGGTCGGAGTGTGCGGTGGTTTGAATCCCGTTTGGGCCCGAAACTTTTCCCCCATCTATTAGACCATGAGCGGTGGTCTGAGCGCTAGTCTTTCGGATGAGACGAGAAACCGAGGTCCCGTGTGTTACACATCATTATATAGCCCACGCAAAATAACCCACGGCAACAAGAGGGTTGTTCCTGGCAACATTCTGTAGAAAAAAGCCACTGTGATATGGAAACAAATACAGTTGCATACAGCTAAAAAAAAAATGGTGGTGCTGCACGTGTAGCAACACGCTCTCCCCGGGTGCGGGGAGAGCAGCCCGAATTTCTCACAGAGAAATCTGCTGTGACATAAAGTGGTAATAAATAAACAAATAAGTAAATAAATAAATGAATAAATGAAAAATAAACAAACAAATAAATAAATGACCAGCATGTCCAGCTTATTCAGACCTCAGATCCATGACTGACTTCACGTGAATCTATAAAACTATCGTACAGACACCCCTCTCAGTTCCACTTTCAGACAGAACAGATTGAATTCCGTCTTGGTCCTGACGCCTCCGAGGCAACATGAAGTCTTGACTATCTCGGCTGGTACTGGAGATGACTTCCCCCCTTCTATCCCCCCAAAGAACTGTTGGGGGAAAAAGGATTTTTGTGGACTGTTCTTTCTTTCTCTGTTGTCTGTCTAGTTCTTTTTGTCCCTACAGGGTCTAGATACAGGGATTGCTTGCTTGACCACGAGAAAAAGAAAAGAGGTGGCAAACGTTGTTCTCTTAGAGCTGTTGACAAAATATACACAACTTGAACAATACAAGAAGTTGACATAGAATGTAGATTTGTTTTTTTTGTTTTATTTGTTTGTTTGTTGTGGTTACATTTTAGATCTATACACCAGCAAGAACTGAACAGAGTACCTATAACGCGATTTCGTCGGACCACGGTAGTCAGCATGGTCAATCACAATCCTACAAACGCAATAACTTTACATCAAACTGACCCTAGAGAAAACTGTCGACCAAAGAAGCCTTCTTATCTCTCTGATGACCATCCTGGTCATAGAAATGACCTATTGGTTTGAATCAGGAACCACTTTTATTTTTAATGGATTTCTAATCTCAAGATGTGTATAAAATGTCTAATCTTATTCCAACCTACTACCTTGATAAGTGTCATTGCCCTGTTCAGCTGTGTAAAGTGAAAGGTGGTTGGTTCAGTCTGTCAGGATTCGGGTATTTGGGTATAATGCCGTTAAGGTCACACCCCGCGTGTGTCCTCAAGTAAATCGTCCAAACCAAAATCGGATTACTCAAGGAGAAAGGCGTAAAGAGCACTATCAGAAAGAGAGAGAGAGAGAGAGAGAGAGAGAGAGAGAGAGAGAGGAGAGAGAGAGAGAGAGAGAGAGAGAGAGAGAGAGAGAGAGAGAGAGAGAGAGAGAGAGAAGGCAAGGCAAGGCAAGGCAAGGCAAGGCAAGGCAAGGCAAGGCAAGGCAAGGCAAATTCTTTTATTCGAGGATAATAGATAAGCACTCGTGTGCTTTTTTATATCCAATCCCCGCCCTTTTCAGGGATAACATCAAGATAAAAAGATACTAAACAGTAAAACTATACGCAGTACCAAACAACATAAAGGAATAAGGACACTATATATAATAAGGTAATAAAAATGCAGAAAGAGAGAGAGAGAGAGAGAGAGAGAGAGAGAGAGAGAGAGAGAGAGAGAGAGAGAGAGTGAGAGTGAGAGAGAGAGAGTTATCTTCACCAAATATTCACTAGTTAACATTTTATAGAAGGCTATTTTTTAAATCTATACACCACAGCATCATAACTCCTACTACAGACTAGCTCAATGTGTGGTGTCGACAATAATCCTACACGCAGCATAAAAGCTGTAGCTAATCCCCGACATTAACACCAATAACATAATGCAAGAAAACAATTTGAAATCAGCAATCGATCCTATTCAAACTTCCTTTCGGTAACCACATACATGTCTCCAGTAAGGAAAGGGCTGCTTCTCTCCCAAAAGAAGCCTCTTCTGGCTTTGTCCACGATGCAGAGCAGAGCACAGTAGCCATAGATCAGTTCACGATTCCTGTGCATCACAAGTAGGTAAGCAGCCAATAGCAGTTAATTAATTCCCCAAAGATGGCTAGACTGGCCCAGGATGGAAGAAAGATGGGGCTGGGACCAGACCAGCGCCGTGTCGTTATGTGGTTCTCATGTCCCTAACTGGTGCAGGATGTTTTAAGGAACAAACCTGGTCCACAAGTAGCTACAAATCTTTTTCTAAATTTGTTGATAAGATTATATTTATTTACCTCCTAACGGAGAATGTTCCAAAACTGCTGAGCATGTGTATCGACATACATGTGACGCTCCACCACGAAATGAGTCGCTTTGCATCTGACCCACTTTTCCGCTAGGAGCCATTAAAGGCAAGTGGGGGTCAAGCTGTTGATTTTAATATTTTGATGGATTATAAAGCTATAGCCATTCTACGACCTTGTAGTGAAATATCTAGGCATAATTTTGTTTCCTTTTGGCTTTAAATGTGTTTTTAAAATACCCAGACCTTCATTCTGACCTCTTATTAGGATGCTAGATTTGTCGATGACTCATTTTGGGTTTTTTTGCAGTCAATCATTTCAAGTTGTAATATTTTTGATAGATAGAATTGTACGATTTTCAATCTGTTCTTTGGTATTCTATAGCCATTTCATTGAAGATTAATAACATGTCAATAACTAAAAATTGACCTCTAGTGGAATGCGACTCATTTCGTGGTGGAGCGTCACATATGTAAACAGGACCAACAAGAAAACAGAAACAACTATTATATCAAATAAGAACTCTGTGAGCAGATTGATAGTACTCCGAAACATTACCAGGGAAAACCCTCAAACTTGACTCAGGTCACACGTTCACAGATCCTTTGAAAATGGTTAGATTCGTATTTCATTCCTCGCCTAAAGCTCTACGGCTCATCAACTGTGAAATCGCTGTGTATGCGATCGTTTCTACCCACTAGTAAAGTAATCGACTCTAAACTTCTAGGGTTGCGAGGTATGAAATTGTTTGTCTTGCTAGTTTTGAGATCGAGAATTACGCATTTAAAACTGAAAACACCCCCCCCCCCCTAACACACACACACACACGCACACACACACACACACACACACACACACACACACACACACACACACACACACACACACACACCACACACACACACACACACGTGCACGCGCGCGCATGCGATCGCGCGCGCGCGCACACACACACACACAATGCACACACACACATACACACACACACACATACACACACACACACACACACACACACACACACACACACACACACACACACACACACACACACACGCGCGCGCGCGCGCGCGCGCGCGCATTTCCCGTTTTTG
>CM060317.1:27698923-27706423 GCA_030674155.1 Stramonita haemastoma
CATTCACACCAATATCACTTCTGCAGAGAGGCACTGCTTCTTGTTGGTGGCCTTGAAAGTCCTCTAGTAACAGAAAGGGGATCAGACAAAATAATATTATTATTGTAAAGAAAAGGAAAAACGTCCTTGATCCCTCACTTCGAACAAAGAAAGAGGGGGAGAGAGAGAGAGAGAGAGAGAGAGAGAGAGAGAGAGAGAGAGAGAGAGAGAGAGAGAGAGAGAGAGAGAGAGAGGGAGGGAGAGAGAGAGAGAGAGAGAGAGGGGGGGGGAAAGATAGAGAGAGAAAGAGAGAGAGAGGGAAAGAGAGAGAGAGAAGAGGGAGGGAGGGAGAGGGAGAGACAAACAGAGACAGAGAAAGAGAGACAGACAGAGACAGACAGACAGTCAGAGATATAGAGAGGTAGAGGAAATAGAAACAGAAGAAGAAGAAGAAGAAGAAGAACAACAACAACAACAATAACAACAACAAAAACAACAACAACAACAACAACAACAAAATCAGGAACAAGAACAAAAAGAAAATAAAGGTGAAAAAAAAAACATGTTCCCAAGCAAATGTAGAAAAGGTCAAACTAGCAAGAAAAGGGGGAAAGCTGTGAAGTAAGAAACAAAAGAAGTACAGAAAAAAACTCAATGCATAAAAACAATACAAAAGAAGTAGAAAAAAACTTAATGCATAAAAACAATGTTGAATAAAAAAATAAAAAAAAGTAAGAAGAAAACAATAGCTAAGGAATTAAAAAAGAAAAAAACAGGCCAAACAGTTCTGCAAAATGAAAAAGAAAAATGTAAAATAATACAAAATGCACTCTTCAATGAAGTTAAAAGAAAACCAAAAAGAAATAGAAAAGGGTGTGGGGTGAAACACAAAAAATAGTGAAAAAATCAATGAAAAAGAGACAGGAAGAAGAAGAACAACAAAGAAGCAAAAACACCACATGAAAAAGAACAGAAAAATAAAAAAGCAAAAGAAACGGTATTTAGAAATGAAAGGAAAAAAAACAAAAATAAGAAAGAAAAAACACTAAAGAAATTGAAAGTATATTTTTGGCAGGAAAAAAACAAAAGATGGCGGATGAAGATATAACAAAATATTTAATACAGTAAAAAGAAAAAGTGTTTCTAATATTCACTTAAACCCTACAATGAACACATGAACACTGACCCCTGCTTCACCACTCCTCCTCCTCCATCCTGTTCACACCATGGCCTTCACATCACTGTTCCACACCACACCTCCAGCCTCTAATGTCCCCTCCCTGTGAAACACACTGACGTCAGAAACAGGAGCCCACTGACGCCAGTCTGTTAGCCAATCAGACAATGGATCACATGCACGTGCAGCAAGGTGTGAGGTGTCGTGGAATAATCAACCTCATTCCCACGGACACCTTTTCTGCAGAGTGACCTTCTGTCTTGCTTATTACCATTCAACTATAAACCCTGTCCTTTTTTTTTAAAGGGAGGGGGAAGCAAGACAAAAGTATGAAGAAAGAAATGAAGGAAAACCACTTCTCTTCTCTTCTGAATAAGAGAACGAAATAAAATTGAAAGAAAGGAAAGGATGGGGGGAAGGATTGACAAGATATATATATATATATATAGAGAGAGAGAGAGAGAGAGAGAGAGAGAGAGAGAGAGAGAGAGAGAGAGAGAGAGAGAAGAGAGAGAGAGAGAGAGAGAGAGAGAGAGAGAGAGAGAGAGAGAGAGAGAGAGAGAGAGAGCTCAGAACTCAGAACTCAGAACTCAGAAATCAAAACTCAGAAATTTATTTGATATAGGCCTTTGTCCCAATCAAAAACAAAACAATAGTGAAGATAAACTAAATACATTCATACATGGGGTGCATTGTATTGAATATCTAAAAAAAAAAAAAAAAGCATAGCACAGCAGATGCGTGGGGGAGAGTTGACTTTTCCTTAGTTCAAAGGCAGATGCAATGTACCTGGAGAGTTCAATGTTGTTCAGCACCAAACCGTTAACGGCTAAGAGAGAGAGAGAGAGAGAGAGAGAGAGAGAGAGAGAGAGAGAGAGAGAGAGAGAGAGAGACAGACAGACAGACAGACAGACAGACAGACAGACAGACAGACAGACAGACAGACAGACAGACAAAGAAATAGAGAGAGGGGGAGGGAGGGAAGAAAGAGAGAAAGAGAAGAACAAAGAAATGATTAAATATGAGAAGGAAATAGCAGAAAAGTACTCGAAAGAAAAACTATGAACATAACAAATAAAGAGCACAAAGTGAAAAAAAAGCTTTGAATAACAAGGTAAAAATAATTCATAAACAAAATAAAAGTTTAAGACAAAATAAAAATTATAAAGATAATCTGCAACCATAGAACAATTTGTTTTAAACTAAAAGCAAGCATAAATACCTCCACCCCCTAACACTCCATATGACAAAAGTGTAGAGAAGAGAAAGACATAAGAAACAGTACAAGAAAATAATGCTCAAGACAAAGAAAAGACCAGAGAAAATAACGAAAAAGAAAAAGGAAAAAATGAAGGAAGGAGAAAAGACAGATGGTAAACAATATTAAAGACAAAAACAAATTAAAAAAAGAAAGAAAGAAAGTGAGAAAGAAAGGAAAAGAAAGAAAGAAAGAAAGAAAGTGAGAAAGAAAGAAAAAGAAAGAAAGAAAGTGAGAAAGAAAGAAAGAAAGAGAAAGAAAGTGAGAAAGAAAGAAAGTGAGAAAGAAAGAAAGTGAGAAAGAAAGAAAGTGAGAAAGAAAGAAAGTAAGAAAGAAAGAAAGTGAGAAAGAAAGAAAGAAAGTGAGAAAGAAAGAAAGAAAGAAAGAAAGAAAAGTAGAAAGGAAGAGAGGAAAGAAAAAATAAACACAGAACTTTCTAAATACCATTTTGGACAAATTTGATATTTTGATACAGAGTTAATATACTGGAAAACAAAACACGAGTTTTTATTGTTTACCTTACTCATACATATCATAAACATGTAAACAAATAAACCAGAATAACTAATTCTACTGACCAAAACTTTCCATGAGACCCAGAAAAAACAAAACAGTGTCCATTTGTTACAGGTGAATACAAGTCTATTATTACCCACTGTCAGGCCATTTTGCTTTTACAGGTCACATCTTCAGCCTCTTCACACTTTCCCAGTGGAACACACTGACGTCATCAGTGCAGGCTATTGACAGCCAGGTCTCAGCCAATCAGGTGATTGATCACGTACCACTGCACGAAGATGGGAGTATCCAGGGGACATTGTGACACCCCTTTCCCCTTCACACTAACACCTTTTTCTTCACAGTGACGTAAGCTTCCTGTTTACGCTCCAATAAGCTTAACATCACGTGCTAGTATTACAGGAAGTTGTGACGTGTTGGAGGTGAACATGTGACCTTCAGTCACACTAACACCTTTTACATGAGCATGACGTAAGCTTAGTTTAAAAAAAAATTGTAGCTGGAATAAGTTTAGGGTTGCCTGATCTGGGAGTTTTTTTGCACCTTACCATGGTGTAGCTGACATTTGCAACACCCTTTGTGAGGTTTTTATTCTGCAGGGATAAATCCAATCTAAAATATTTTCAGCTACAGACAACTGACAAATTGGCAGACAGATGGACATGTGTGTGTGTGTGTGTGTGTTTGTGTGTGTGTGTGTGTGTGTGAGAGAGATAGAGAGATAGAGAGAGACAGACAGACAGACACACAGACACACAGACACACACAGACAGACAGAGTCACAGAGAGAGTGAGAGAGACAAAGAGAGCTAGAGACACAGAGAGATGGGTGGGTGAATGGATGGATGGATGGATAAACAGATGAAAGAGTACATACATACATACAAATACATACATACATACATACATACATACATACATACATACATACATACATACATACATACATACATACATCATACATACATACATACATACATGCATACACACATACATACACACATACATACATACATACACATACATGTATACATACACATACATACAAACATACAAACATACATACATACATACATACATACATACATACATACATACATGCATGCATGCATGCGTGCATGCATACACACAGACAGACACACACACACACACACACATACATACATACATACATACATACATACATACATACATACATACATACATACATACATACATACATACATACACACATGCATACATACATACATACATACATACATACATACATACATACATACATACATACATACATACATACATACATACATACATACATACATACATACATACATACATACATACATACATACATACATACATACATACATACATACATACATACATACACATACATACATATTAACACTTAGTGGCTGATTGGGAGACAGCAAAGGTTGAAGCCAGCCATCCAGTCCGCCAAAGAAATCATTTTGCACTTAGTAGACAGACATGCAATGTGCAGAGAGCTCAAATGTGTTGTGTAATTTCCCCCACACCTCATACCTACATACCCGTACAGACAGATCAAATGATGTGTTCTGTATTTTCCCTTCCTCACCTCATACCCACATACCCCTTCAGAGAGTCCTTCGGATGAGACTATAAACCGAGGCCCCGTGTGCGATCGCACGCAGAGCATCTTGCGCACATGTTAAATCCTGTTCCGCTTTTCGTAAGAGTAGGCCATCGTGTGCCGGTGGGAACAGATGACATTTACAAAATTGCATACACACGGGGACTGGATGTAAAAAAGCACAAGAGTGCTTATTCAATTATCCTTGATATAAAAGAATAAATCAAATATAAAAGAATAAATCAAAATAAAAGAATAAAGACATATCAAATGATTTGTTGTGCACTTTCCTCTACACCTCATACCCACATACCCATACAGTCAGATCAAAGGATTTGTTCTGTTCACCTTATACCTACATACCAATACAGACAGTTCAAATGATGTGCTCTGTATTTCCCATCCTCACCTTACACCTACATACACATACAGACAGATCAAATGATGTGTTCTGTACTTTCCTCCACATCTCATACCTACATACCAATACAGACAGTTCAAATGATGTGCTCTGTATTTCCCATCCTCACCTTACACCTACATACCCATACAGACAGATCAAATGATGTGTTCTGTACTTTCCTCCACATCTCATACCTACATACCCATACAGACAGATCAAATGATGTGTTCTGTACTTTCCTCCACATCTCATACCTACATACCCATACAGACAGATCAAACGATGTGTTCTGTACTTTCCTCCTCATCTCATACCTACATACCCATACAGACAGACCAAACGATGTGTTCTGTATTTCCCATCATCACCTTACACCTACATACACATACAGACAGATCAAATGATGTGTTCTGTACTTTCCTCCTCATCTCATACCTACATACCCACACAGACAGGTCAAATGATGTGTTCTGTACTTTCCTCCTCATCTCATACCTACATACCCATACAGACAGATCAAGCAATGTGTTCTGTATTTCCCTTCCTCACATATTACCTACATACCCATACAGACAGATCAAATGATGTGTTCTGTATTCTTTTCCCTATTTTTTCTGAATCACCCGGTGTTAGCTACAGACAGACTAATGGGGCATTGCACCCTGCAGCCAATATTTCCTGTAGTCCTGACTACCAGCTGCATCATTATGGATCAGCCCTGTCCTCTTTCTCCACCCCCATCCATCACCATCATCATCATCACTATAGCCCAGACAACTGAAAACTCTGTCCGGCTTTAGTCTAATTACGTCCCCTTATTATGATAAGTGTATGTGTGTGTGTGTGTGTGGTGAATGCGTGTGGCTTTTGGGGATTTTTATTGGTCATCTTTTTATTAAATGAATATATATATATATATATATATATATATATATATATATATATATATATATATATATATATATATATACACATATATATACACGTATGTATCTATACATGTATGTATAATTATAGGTATGTGTGTATGTATGTATGTATGTATGTATGTATGTATGTATGTATGTATGTATGTATGTATGTATGCATGCATGTGTTCTACCTTCAGCGCCTTGGCTTTATCACAGTTCTTGATTAAACCATTGACGCTGGGGTCAACAGCAAAGTGAGAGGCTGTACGACCAGTGGCTTTCCCACTCATGTAATTCCACTTTACAGCTTAGTCTTCAGTGATCGACTATGACTCTGACTAGGAGGCTTGACTGGCACAGTCCTTATGTGCTGCAGCCCTGGGAGCTAGTAGGCCATTTGAGAACATCTCTAACACTGAGTGCCCGTATGCCCTCTTGGCCGAGAGAGTGGGGATGTACTGTGGGCAAGGCATCTCCACTATAATCAAATTTCTGCCACATTTCCGAAACAGCAGCTGCCTCCTCTGCTGTTTTGGAGGTAGTGCCCCTACGGTCCATGAGACTATGGGGTAGATGAAGGTAAAGGTAATACATTGTCTGTCTGTCTACTAAATGCAAAGTGGTTTCTTTGGCTGGGTGACTGGCTGGCTGGATGTATGGATGGATGGATGCATGCATGGATGCATGTATGGATGGATGGATGGATGGATGTATGGATGGATGGATGGAAGGATGTATGTATGATATGTATGTATGTATACACTAATGTTTGTATACAAAGACTGACCAACAGACAGAAACAGACACAAATTCACTTACCTTACAGACACACACACACACACACATCGACAAAACAATGCAACATGTCACAGACAGTACAGACTGACCAAGAAACCTACATACAAACTCAGACACGGAGTGACAGACAGACACGAGGGGGAAATCACAATCATATCACACAAAAGACAATACTGAAGTCTTTCCGCACTTTCCCTCAATGTTACCCGTGAACAGTGACGAGAACTGGTACCAAAGGACCACACGTCTTCCTTTTTAAACACCATTGCACCTTACCCTTGTGTAAACCTTGTCTCACTCCATGTCACTCGGTTCAGACAGACAGACAGAGAGAGAGAGAGAGAAAGAGAGAGAGAGAGAGAGAGAGAGAGAGAGAGAGAGAGAGAGAGAGAGAGAGAGAGAGAGAGAGAGAGAGAGAGAGACAGAGAGACAGAGAGAGACAGAGAGAGAGAGAGAGAAAACAGAGGAGTGGGACGGAGGAAGAGATGAGAGAGGAAGAGGAGAGAGAGACAGAGAGAGACAGGAGAGACAGAGAGAGGACAAAAGAGAGACAGAGGACAGAGAGGAGAAGAAGGAGAGAGGAGAGGAGAGAAGAAGAGGGGAGAGGAGAGGGAGAGAGAGAGCGAGAGGAGAGAGAGGAAGAGAGAGAGGGAGTTTGATGGAGGAGGAGAGAGAGAGAGAGAAGGCAAGGCAAGGCAAGGCAAGGCAAAAATTTTTTATTCGAGGTTTAATAGATAAGAAATCATGTGCTTTTTTACATCCAGTCCCCGCCCTTTTCAGGGAAAACATCAAGATAAAAAAGATACTAAACAGTAAAAACTTTATCCCATTTACCAAAAA
>CM060317.1:27718923-27724422 GCA_030674155.1 Stramonita haemastoma
AGCATATTATAAGCTACAAACTTGTTGTAGCTATGATTCCTAAATGCTGTTGTTTTTAATGTTTGTTCCAAATTCTGAATAAAGTCTATTTACTCCAACTAAAATGCTAGTGTTTGGCTCATTTGTATATAATCTATGCTGCTTTGGATTATTTTCTGTGCATCACACGTACACTACCTTAGGATCACAAAACCACCCTGCTTTAGTGCCTTGCTCCAGAAACTAGAGAAACCAGACCATCATTAAACTCTCTCCTGTATCATAATGTATAGCATTGTATGGGATCTTTGCATGGCCATAATATTGGGGACGGGTGAGCTAAGTGGTCAGAGCGCTCGCTTTCCCCAACTCAAGTTAAGCAGCGTCGAGTGTGGTTGCCAGTTGGATGGGTGACCGTTTGTGCGCCTTGGCTACAGTACATTTCCCCAGTTCACCCATCTGTAATTGGGTACCTGCCCTCTTTAGGGTCAGGGAAGGTAAAGCAGCGAGGAAGAAGAGATGGGTGCCGCCCTCAACATGCTGGCCCCTAGAGAAGCTGAGGTCTCTGACGCTTCGCTCCCCTATGACCACTCAGGTTATGGGACACTTTACCTTTACCATTACCTTTAATATTGGGAAGTATATTAGGTGCCTGGTCTTCTCCTGCGCTTGTAACTCTGCAGGGGTCTGCTCACTGGCCTCAGTCGACGCATTCTGACTTCAGGACACCTACCAGAAAGTTTATTAAGACAACAGTCAGATTTGCATGTATAAAGGACGGTAAGACGGTTGGTTAGGCAGAAAATAAGCATATAATAGAGGGTGGAGACAGGGAGTTAAATATAAAGACAGTTGGAAAAGGAGTGATAAAATAGGACATTTCGGGGCTGAATTTCCAGAAGTTGGGGATTCTATTTCTACTGAAAGGGCCCCTGGCATTCCCGTGGCGGTATGGATGGTATGGTATCGTATGGTATGTATGGTCTGGTATGGTATGGTATGGTATGTATGGTTTTGGTATGGTATGGTATGGTATGGTATGGTATGGTATGGTATGATGGTATGGTATGGTATGGTATGGTTATGGTATGGTTGGATGGTATGGTATGGTATGGTATGGTATGGTATGGTATGGTATGGTATGGTATGGTATGGTATGGTATGGTATGGTATGGTATGGTATGGTATGTATGGTATGGTTATGTATGGTATGGTATAGTATGGTATTGGTATGGTATTACAATGTATTGCATTGCATTGATTCTTGCATTGCTTTGAAATGCATTGCAACTGTTTCATTAAGAGTGGCTTTCTTTAAAGATTTTTTTTAGGTAAACAACTAAGATAGACAGACAGATAGATGGGAGGCAAAGAGACAGACAGAGACGGGGAGGGAGACAGACAGAGAGACATATAGATAAGAAAGCAAATAGACATCATAGACAGAGTACATAAGCATACTGACAAAGCACAGACAGACAACAGACAGCAGACAGACAGACAGACAGACAGAAGACAAAAAGAAAAGACAGAGCTAGCGAAGGATAGGCAGAGACAAGGTCAGACATACAAAGAGATAGAGAGAGAGGGGGATGGATGGGATTAAAAGAATAACAAACAAGCAAATATAAAGATACAAAGACAAACAGACAGAAACACAGACACAGACACAGACACACACACAGACACACACAGACACACACAGACACACACAGACACACACACACACACACAACAAAAACAACACAACACACACACACACACACACACACACACACACACACACACACACACACACGCACACACACACACACTACACACACAGAGGATTATATTCTACATCTCTGTCTAGTTTGACTACTTATGTCTAAAGGCTATGACCTGTCTGGCACGTTGAATGAAAAGCAGACAAATTCTCCATCACACTTTTTGTTAGCCCCAACCCCCACCCCTACCCTAACCCACCTCCATTATTTGGTGAAGTCGTTGGTATAATAGTATGAGACAAGAGAGCAAAAATTAAATAAATAAATAAATAATAAATAATTAATAGAATAACAAATAATGATGTGTTGGCGTTGCACCTGTGGCGACGCGCTCTCCCCGGGAGAAGCAATCCGAATTTTACACAGAGAAATCTGCTGTGACATAAAGTGGTATAAAAAGAAAACAAACGCCGACTCACTATAACATGTACAAAATTTGTTTAAAGTAAAACAACACCAGCAAACGCTTATTCACAATGACACATAAAAGATAGGTTGTGTGGTAAAAATTAACAACACAGCAATCACATATCTACAATGACATATACAAAATAACGGGTTTGTGGTAAAATAACAAACAGCAAACGTCTTATCACAATCACAATTACAAAAAAAATATTGAAAAGCTGATAGGCAAACACACAAGTATACAATAGACAAACAAACAAGCAGATAAACAAGCAAACAAGAAAACAAACAAACAGACAAATAAAGGTAAACAAAGAAAAGGGAGTAATAAACCCACAGACACACTGATAAAATACAGCCAGTAAAGCTCTTTCAAGGAAATCCCTTTCAGATTAAAAAAAAAAATCTCTGCTGAGAGATTGATTTCTGCAGAGCAGGCAGAAATTAGAGGACTGCAGTCCTGTGTGCTGTTTTCAATGTCAGCCATGACCATTCTACATGACTGCACCCAGTAACTGTCAGGTCACATCGATTTTCAATCCTCTCTCTGTCTCTTTCTCTTTTCTCTGTCTGTCTGTCTGTCTCTGTCTCTGTCTGTCTGTCGTCTGTCTGTCTTCTGTCTCTCTCCTCTCTGTCTCGTTCTCTGTTTCTGTCTGTTGTTTGTCTGTCTCTCTCTCTGTCTCTGATCTCTGTCTCTGTCTCTCTCTCTCTGTATCTCTCTGTCTTTCTGTCTCTTCCCACCCCCTCTCTCTCTCCTTTACAGTAGCATTAAACAGCTTCTGTCTTGAACATAGCATTGGCATCCTCTCTGTATCTCTCTCTCTGTCTGTCTCTGTCTGTCTCTGTCTCTCTGTCTGTCTCTGTCGCTGTCTGTCTGTGTGTCTGTTTGCCTGTCTGTCTGTCTGTCTGTCTGTCTGTCTGTCTGTCTGTCTGTCTGTCTGTCTCTCACTCACTCTCTCTCTCATTTACAATAGCATTGAAAATTCTGTCCCTGTCTCTGTCTATCTATTTATCTATCTATCTATCTATCTATCTATCTATCTATCTATCTATCTATCTATCTATGTATCTATGTATCTATTATCTATGTATCTAGTATCTATGTATCTATCTATCTATCTGTCTGTCTGTCTATCTGTCTGTCTATTTATCTATCTATCTATCTATCTATCTATCTATCTATCTATCTATCTATCTATCTATCTATCTATCTATTCTAGTCAATCTATCTATCTATTCTATCTATCTTCTATTCTATTTTCTTTTCTATCTATCTATCTATCTATCTATCTATCTATCTCCTCTCACTCTTTACCATTCGCAATTGTCATCTCTCTCTGTGTCTGTCTGTCTGTGTCTGTCTGTCTGTGTCTCTGTATCTCTCTCTATTTCTCTCTCTCTCTCTCTCTCTCTCTCTCTTCTCTCTCTCTCTCTCTCTCTCTCTCTCTCTCTCTCTCTCTCTCCCTCTTAACATTAGCGGACACATGTGCAGACGTGTTTCTCATGCTCTCAAGAAAATGTTAATTTAAGCCAGAATCAGGCTTCCAGCTGTGTTCGAATTATTACCAGTGGTTTTCTTGCATCATGTGGACTGCACCTATACTATCGATTATCTTCAGCGGTTGTGTTATTGTGGTGTATTAGTGAAAAAGTAAGTTCATTTTATTTCAATTCTTACCACGCATAGAGACTGAAACGCTATTTTTACTTGTGACCCATGGACCACTGTGTTGTGTCTGTGCCGATGTCGCCAACCTCTTGTCAACCAAGTACCTCTCAAGCACCTTGAGAGGCAACGACGCTCTGCCCAAAGTGTGTGTGTGTGTCGGCAGGTAGGCCTTCATAGCCTTCGTGCTTTATGCCACGTCTCCTTACCATGGAGACGGACAGTCATAGCGTGACCACTGGGCCTAGCTTGAGCGAAACGCCAGCCATGCGAGACGGCCAGCTGCGACCTACTGCGCCTACAAATGTGTGTGTGTGGAGGGAGCCAGCGGACCATGTGAAAGCCAGCTGCTAACCTATTTACCCACTTTGTCCACCTGTATGTAAGCATAGCCTAGGGCCCTACAATGTGTCTACACTCAGGTGTAGGCCTAGCAGGCTAGGCTAGGCTGACCTAAACCTGGGTGGGGCTCTGCAGCCAAGGTGAGATAGGAGACTATATTATTATTTTACAACATGAGTATCCCAGCTTACTAAATCCCAGGCAGCCTACGGCAACCAAAGTGTATTGTAATGGGGCCTACAACAAGGTCTAAAAAACACGACAACATTTTTGTATTCCAAGCAGGAGATAAAGTTGAAGAAATAACAAACACCTTAGATTCCATACAAAAAACATTTGTAACTGCTTTTCACTACCTACCCCATTGGCGATATGCCCTATATTTTAGATATATTGGTAAATTCGCCCCCAAGTGCCTCAATTCAACATGGATTGACTATGGTCCAAAACATCAATGCCTAAAAGAACTATGTAGGGTAGATTATACCACCCCTGTGCCAGCTAACTCTACCAATCAACACTAGAGATTAGAAAAAGGACTGACAAGGTGTTGAAAATTCATATCTATTACACAACAGGGAAGATTCTAATACAGGGCAAAGGATGTCATCAATGGGTGGATGATGAATTTGAAAGACTGCGTGCCATCGTCCACACATTGTCTTGCAGTGATAGAAGTGCTGAACAGCTGTCCATCGCTGATGTTACCCATCCTGACCCCTGTGCAGCCGCCAGTATCCTGACCAGGGCACGGGGCTTCTCTGAGGATGATATGAACAACTGTGTGGCGGTGCCAGTGAGAACCTGCTTACAGCACGCTACATGCGGGTTCAAGCTGGGGACTTGCTTGTGTGTCAAAGGGCAACACCCCAACCATGCTCCCTCACGGTGCATCACCGGTTCTGCCAGGTTGCATGGAAGTGGGTGTCTGTGCCTACAACCTCCCCTCCCCTTCTCCACCCCACTCAAACGCTCCCCTTTTGTTGACTGCATGGAGCACGCAAGGCCTATACCACCCCCTCCTCCCCCACCCTACTCCCACCAACATGATGAAAGGCAAGACTCAGTAGTGATTGAAAACAAAGACCCCTCCTCCACCACTATCCGCCCTCCTCGCCTTCTCCCCCCTCCTCCCCATTGTGTCACCAGACCCTCTTCCCCCATTGTCTGTCCTACTTCTTCCACTCCCCCATCCATCCCCACTATCCGACCTCCCTCTCCCTCTCCCCCCTCCTCCACCCCTGTGTCACCCAAGCCCAGTGTCTCTTCCCCTTTCTCCTCAAGTGCCTTGCTCAAACCTTGTACTCCTGACTGCCAAAAAATCCAACAAGACCCAAA
>CM060317.1:27724522-27727022 GCA_030674155.1 Stramonita haemastoma
AAAAACAGGTCACATTTGACTGTCCGTATGAATATCCGTTATGTAGCGAAAACACAGAACACACCATTTGAACTGTCTGTATGGATACTGCATCAGGCAATAAGGAAACTATTCCTTGTATCAGACCAATCCTTGTACCAGATCATTCCCTGTACCAGACTATTCCTTGTTACCAGACCATTCCTTGTACCAGATTATTCCATGTACCAGACCATTCCTTGTACCAGACCATTCCTTGCATGTACCAGACCATTCCCTGTACCAGACCATTCCTTGTACCAGACCATTCCTTGTACCAGACCATTCCTTGTACCAGACCATTCCTTGTACCAGACCATTTCTTGTACCAGACCATTCCTTGTACCAGACCATTCCTTGTACCAGACCATTCCTTGTACCAGACCATTCCTTGTACCAGACCATTCTGTGTACCAGATACTTGCTTCCTTGTATGAGATCATACCTTGTACTACACAATTCCTTGATGTCAGATGACAGGGGAAAAAATGACAGAACAAGTCATTCTAACAAGAGTATGACATGTCAAAAAAACCAGTACCACTGACAAGAAAATGTCAAATCATTCCCTCTTTGTACCATACCATACCCATTATACCAGACGATTCCATGTACTAGAGAGAATTCCTTACATACCAGACTCTTCCTCGCACCAGATCATTGATCGTGCCAGATCAATCCCTGTACCAGCTAGACCATTCCTTCCTGGTACCAAACCCTGGTCTCCTAGCCTTGCCTCACCCCCCCACCCCCCCACCGCCCTCCCCTCTGTGTCCTGTAAATGCCTTTCTCTACCCCCTGTCTACTCCCTCCGACTTTCTGAGCCCAGTCCAATTTCATTCACTTTGATCCCATCTCCCCTGAAAGGTCAGACCGGCGCTTCTCGTCTGATTGGGACACAATGGTGTCTCCGATGTTGCCGGCTTACAGGGGAGGTTCACATTTCTGGTTCTTCTCCTATTATTTGAAAGTGAAGAGGAATAGTAGTGGTACTACTGTCTGTGTGGGTAGGATCGTCTTCGGTGTCGCTACAAGCTTTAAGTCGTTCCGATAGGAGTTTGACATGTAAAAAGAACAGTATTATTGACAAAGAATTTAAATGTCAAATCAGTGACCCGTGCTGCCTTTTTGTGATGATGATGATGATGATGACGACGACGACGACGACGACGACGACGACGACGATGATGATGATGATGATGATATAATAATAATAATAATAATAATAATAATAATAATAATAATAATAATAATAATAATAATAATAATAATAATAATAAAAAGAAGAAGAAGAAGAAGAATGATAATGATAGATAAAATATGAATAAATAAATAATAATAATGATAATAATAAAAATAAAATAACAATAATAATGATAATGAGGATGAGGATGATAATGATAAATTGAATTTATATTGCGCTAAATCTTGAAAAAAGCAAATCGAAGTGCTTGCATTCAACCAATTCTTACACATGCAACCAATAATAATTGAGAGTTTTAGCAAAGTCAAATGTACACACACACACACACACGCACGCACGCACGCACGCACACACGCAAGCACGCACGCACACACGCACGCACGCACGCACGCACGCATGCACGCATAAATGTTTATAGAGATATAACAGTGAGAACAGTCATTCACATGGGCTTAACAAGAAACAAACGTCTCAAAACAGATAAATACAGAGATCAGTGCTTGTGGTGTATCCATTTTCTTGTGGTTTAGTGGTAAGGACATCAGAATTCTGGCTGTGAGACCGTAGGCTTGAAGCCCATAAAGGTTTGTTTTTATGTGGGTTTTCTTTCTTTTTTTTTTTTTGGGGGGAGTTGTTTTGTATTCAGTCTGGCCCACTTTTACGTGGAGTGAGTTTTTAGTCTTTCGTCTCCTGTAAAAGACTAGCAACCAGTCCACCATTCAAGGTATAGTTTATGAGGGAATATTCCGGCCTCAAACAGGAATCAAACCTGCACTTCTCACTCTCTAGTTAGGTGCTTTACCTCTAGAAAACCAACCCAGATGTCTTTTTTGTCTTTTTTTTCCCAATTATTACTTGTTTTTTGATAGGTCTTTATTCATGAAACATGGATAATATATTCGTACATATTGAGAGAAATAACGGTCAAATAGCTTATGACGTATTAGCTGGCTTTTTCTGATTTTTTTTTAAAGAAGAGTCAGTTAAAAGGCTGAAATGCTTGCTGATATTTTGTACGGAAGGTAATGCTTGGTACTAAAACACGTTGTCAAAATGGTAGGAAGTGGATGAAGCCTAGGAGTTTTAGGTGTGGTGAGTTTGAGTCATAACTTTTAAGGTTTGGGGTTCAGGGGGGACCGTTGTTGGAGGTACGGTATTGTGCTTGGCACCTCTGATGGGCTACTCACATAGTTAAGCTCCGCGGCTGAGCTGATACTGTCATTATTAGGAAGCCTAGCAGGTGCAGTCCTGTGTAGGTTAGCTCAGAACAAGCACAAC
>CM060317.1:27734522-27737022 GCA_030674155.1 Stramonita haemastoma
TTTTTTATATCCAATTCCCGCCCTTTTCAGGGATAACATCAAGATAAAAAGATACTAAACAATAAAACTATACGCAGTACCAAACAACATAAAGGAATAAGGACACTATATATAATAAGGTAATAAAAGTGCAGAAAGAGAGAGAGAGAGAGAGAGAGAGAGAGAGAGGAGAGGAGAGAGAGAGAGACAGACAGAGACAGAGACAGAGAGAGAGACAGAGACAGAGAGAGACAGAGAGAGAGTTATCTTCACCAAATATTCACTAGTTAACATTTTAATGAAGGCTATTTTTTAAATCTATACACCACAGCAGAAAGAGAGAGAGAGAGAGAGAGAGAGAGAGAGAGAGAGAGAGAGAGGAGAGGAGAGAGAGAGAGAGAGAGAGAGAGAGAGAGAGAGAGAGGAGAGAGAGAGAGAGAGAGAGTGACAGAGAGAGAGTTATCTTCACCAAATATTCACTAGGTAACATTTTAATGAAGGCTATTTTTTAAATCTATACACCACAGCATCATAACCCATACTACAGACTAACTCAATGTGTGGTGTCGAAAGTAATCCTACACGCAGTATAAAAGCTGTAGCTAAACCCCGACATTAACACCAATAACATAATGCAAGAAAACAATTTGAAATCAGCAATCAATTCTATTCAAACTTCCTTCCGGTAACCACATACATGTCTCCAGTAAGGAAACGGCTGCTTCTCTCCCAAAAGAAGCCTCTTCTGGCTTTGTCCATGATGCAGAGCACAGCACAGTAGCCATAGATCAGTTCACGATTCCTGTGCATCACAAGTAGGTAAGCAGCCAATAGCAGTTAATTAATTCCCCAAAGATGGCTAGACTGGCCAGGATGGAAGAAAGATGGGGCTGGGACCAGACCAGTGCTGTGTCGTTATGTGGTTCTCATGTCCCTAACTGGTGCAGGATGTTTTAACGAACAAACCCGGTCCACAAGCAGCCACAAATCATTTTCTAAATTTGTTGATAAGATTATATTTATTTACCTCCTAACGGAGAATGTTCCAAAACTGCTGAGCATGTGTATCGACATATATGTGACGCTCCAACACGAAATGAGTCGCTTTGCATCTGACCCACTTTTCCGCTAGGAGCCATTAAAGGCAAGTGGGGGTCAAGATGTTGATTTTAAGATTTTGATGGATTATAAAGCTATAGCCATTATACGACCTTGTAGTGAAATATCTAGGCATAATTTTGTTTCCTTTTGGCTTTCAATGTGTTTTAAAAATACCCAGACCTTCATTCTGAACTCCTATTAGGATGCTAGACTTGTCGATTACTCATTTTGTCATTTTTTTGCAGTCTATCATTTCAAGTTGTAATATTTTTGATAGAATTGTACGATTTTCAATCTGTTCTTTGGTATTCTATAGCCATTTCATTGAAGATTAAAAACATGTCAATAACTAAAAATTGACCTCTAGTGGAATGCAACTCATTTCGTGGGGGAGCGTCACATATGTAAACAGGACCAACAAGAAAACGGTAACAACTATTATATCAAATAAGAACTCTGTGAGCAGATTGATAGTACTCCGAAACATTACCAGGGAAAACCCTCAAACTTGACTCAGGTCACACGTTTACAGATCCTTTGAAAATGGTTAGATTCGTATTTCATTCCTCGCCTAAAGCTCTACGGATCATCAACTGTGAAATTGCTGTGTATGCGATCGTTTCTACCCACTATCAAAGTAATCGACTCTAAACTTCTAGGGTTGCGAGGTATGAAATTGTTTGTCTTGCTATTTTTGAGATCGAGAATTACGCATTTAAAACTGAACCCCCCCCCCCCTCCCCCTAACACACACACACACACACACACATACACACACACGCGCGCGCGCGCGCGCGTGATCACACACACACACACAAAATGCACACACACACACATACATACACACACACACACATGTATACACACACGACGCGCGCGCGCGCGCGCATTTCCCGTTTTTGTTTACTATAGTTCAATAGGTTAGTAACAAAAATATTTTTTTTTTTATTTACTTAGCAAGTATTGACCCCTGAAATTCTTTATCCCATACATTGCCAACTACACCCTCTTTTCCTGACACTCATACACCACCTTCTTCCCCCCCACCCTCCTGTCTAATTTCACAACTTGTGAAAAGACGTTAAATGAATTTGAACCCACACATATATATATATCTTATACTGCAGACGGTACGCACTATTCCATACGAAGTTTTCAGACCAGAAGAGGACAGTTTATATCCATTTTCTGCGGAGCCTGACCAGTTTACGACGACAACCACTTAAGTCCTCCACAGTGGAGCCAGGACCTGTAGGGAAGCAGGGAAGCTTATTGATCTAATGACTAGGTGAACTGAAGCAGCAAGCATCCTTCTCCTGCTCTATACCATTAGTGATCTCCATCCATCTTCTTTCACTCACACATACGTTACACACACGATTGTGCGCGCGCGTGCACGAACGCTCGCGCGCGCGCGCGC
>CM060317.1:27739522-27747022 GCA_030674155.1 Stramonita haemastoma
GGGATGAGAGCAGGGGTACTGACTGCTGTGACCTTTCAGCACACAGAGAGAACCAAAGGGAAATGAAATTAGACTGAGTGAGGTCAGACAGTCAGGAAGGATTGCAAGTGTGGGAAGCTGGAGTGTCTGTACTATGGGGGGAGGGAAGGGGAGAGAGAGTCAGGGGGGAGAGAGAGTGAGGGAGAGAGAGTGAGGGGAGAGAGAGAAGGGGATGAGGAGAGAGAAAAAAGGAGAGAGAGAGAGGGTGAGATAGAGAGGGGGGAAGAGAGAGAGATGGGGAGAGTGAGACAGACAGAGCGAGAGAGAGAGGGGGGGAGAAGGAGAGGGAGAGAGACAGACAGACAGAGACAGACAGACAGACAGACAGACAGACAGACAGAGAGAGACAGAGAGAGAGACACACACACAGAGACTGAGAGAGAAAGAAAGAGAGAGAACTCTCCAACTCAACACTTTATTGAGGGTAATTGGATAAACCAGAGACCTCTTTGCACCAAGCCCTCACGGGAGGGAAAAAGCAAGAGAAGAGAGAGAGAGAGGAGAGAGAGAGAGAGAGAGAGAGAGAGAGAGAGAGAGAGAGAGAGAGAGAGAGAGAGAGAGAGAGAGGGAGAAGAGAGAGAGAGAGAAGGTCTGCCTGTTTGTTTGTCTGGCTGTCCGTCTATTTGTCTGTTCATGACATCTCAGATTATTGTTCACACTTTTCAACAGAAAACTCAAAGACGAATATCAACAATCTTCTTTTCAACAAATCTGAAATATGAACATGCAGCATATAGGCAATATGTTTTAAATACATAATTTCAGCCAGCTCTCATAGTTTGCAGGTGTGTTTTGATTTTTTATGATTCCAAATGAAAACGCATTCATGGAAATATTTATTTGCGAACTGTAGCGTAATATATTGCAATCCCAAGTTAAAAATCTCAAGCAATTCCTTTCAAATTAAAGCTAGTTACACATGAAAAGAAAAATGCGTACGCTAGTAAAATGACACACTGATAGGCATGCACCAAAAAACCCACAAAAGATAATAAGTTAAAAAATATATATAAATAGGAATGGAAATGTTAAAAATGCATATCACAACAGGGTACATCTTAAATCCAAACAAAAAGGACAGGAATTATACATATTCAGTGACAGAACCCATGAAACATCATAAAAAGGAATAACCACAACAGTACACAAAAGAAGGAGAGAAACAAAACATAAGAACAAAACCAAAAAAAAGTACAATTTTTAAAATACACAAGATTTCCCTCCTCTCTTCAAATCAAAACCTTGATTGATATCTGAACTTTTTTTTTTTTGTATTTTGTACTTTATGTCACAGCAGATTTCTCTGCGTGAAATTTGGGCTGCTCTCTCTGGGGAGAGCGTGTCGCTACAAGTGCAGCGCCTACCCATTGTTTTTTTTCCCCTCAGGGATGGTGTCTAAACACAAACACTGTGTGCATGCTGTTTTTTTTAAATAATTTTGTCATCCGCTCCTACCGGCACACGATGGCTGCTCTTCCGAAAGGCGGGAACGGGGTTTTAACGTGTGCGCAAGATGTTCTGCGTGCGTTCGTACACGGGGCCTCGGTTTATAGTGTCATCCAAATGACTGACATTCAGTTCGCTTTTCCGTCAAACTGGGAAGAAAGGGCGAGGCTGGGTACGAACCCAGAAACCTCACGGTTTACTTGTTGGCAGGTGAACGTCTTAACCATCCTGCCACCTTTCTTCTATCTATCTATGGTCAGATAATGCGTTGAGTGCACGGACATTGACCCCTGCATGCAGTGTTGCTGTATCAGGCCCCCTCCAATTTATTCACACCATGTCCCTCACATCACTTTTCCATACCACACCTCCATCTGACGTCCTCTCCCAGTGCAACAGACTGACGTCAGCAGCAGGAACCACTGAGGACAGACTCAGCCCATCAGACCATCCATCACACAGCCTTGAGACAAGACATGAAGTGATGGGGAAAACCATCAGATCAGCGTCATTCACACCAATGCCACTTCTGCAGAGAGGCACTGCTTCTTGTTGGTGGCCTTGAAAGTCCTAAAGTATCAGAAAGGGGATACGACAAAATAATATGATTGTAAAGAAAAGGAAATACGTTCAGCATCCCCCCACTTAAAACAGAGAGAGAGAGAGAGAGGAGGGAGAGAGAGAGAAGAGAGAGAGAGAGAGAGAGAGAGGAGAGAGAGAGGAGAGAGAGAGAGAGAGAAAGAGAGAGAAAGAGAGAGGGAGAGAAGAGAGAGAGAGAGAGAGAGAGAGAGAGAGAGGAGAGAGAGAGAGAGAGAGGGAGAGAGAGAGAGAGAGAGAAGTGGGAGGAGGGAGGGAGGGAGATGGAGAGACAAACAGAGACAGAGAAAGAGAGACAGACAGAGACAGACAGACAGTCAGAGATATAGAGAGGTGGAGGAAATAGAAGAAGAAGAAGAAGAAGAAGAAGAAGAAGAAGAAGAAGAAGAAGAAGAAGAAGAAGAAGAAGAAAAAGAAGAACAACAACAACAACAACAACAACAAAAACAACAACAACAACAACAACAACAAAATCAGGAACAAGAACAAAAAGAAAATAAAGGTGAAAAAAGAAAAACATGTTCCCAAGCAAATGTAGAAAAGGTCAAACTAGCAAGAAAAGGGGGAAAGCTGTGAGGTAAGAAACAAAAGAAGTACAGAAAAAAAAACTCAATGCATAAAAACAATACAAAAGAAGTAGAAAAAATCTTAATGCATAAAAACAATGTTGAAAAAAAAAAGTAAGAAGAAAACAATAGCTAAGGACTTAAGAGAGAAAAATACAGGCCAAACAATTCTGCAAAATGAAAAAGAAAAATGAAAATAATACAAATGCACTCTTCAATTAAATTAAAAGAAAACCAAAAAGAATGAGAAAAGGGTGTGGGGTGAAACACAAAAAATAGTGAAAAAAATCAATGAAAAAGAGACAGGAAGAAGAAGAACAACAAAGAAGCAAACAAACACATGAAAAAGAACAGAAAAATAAAAAGCAAAAGAAACGGTATTTAGAAATGAAAGGAAAAAAAAACGAAAAGAAGAAAGAAAAAACACTAAAGAAATTGAAAGTATATTTTTGGCAGGAAAAAACCAAAAGATGGCGGATGAAGATATAACAAAATATTTAATACAGTAAAAAGAAAAAGTGTTTCTAATATTCACTTAAACCCTACAATGAACACATGGACACTGACCCTGCTGCACCACTCCTCCTCCTCCATCCTGTTCACACCATGGCCTTCACATCACTTCCACACCACACCTCCAGCCTCTAATGTCCCTCCTGTGAAACACACTGACGTCACAAACAGGGACCCACTGACGCCAGTCTGTTAGCCAATCAGACAATGGATCACATGCACGTGCAGCTAGGTGTGAGGTGTTTGGGGAGATAATCAGCCTCATTCCCACGGACACCTTTTCTGCAGAGTGACCTTCTGTCTTGCTTATAACCATTCAACTATAAACCCTGTCCTTTTTTTTAAGGGAGGGGGAAGCAAGACAAAAGTATAAAGAAAGAAATGAAGAAAAACCACTTATCTTCTCTTCTGAATAAGAGAACGAAATAAAATTGAAAGAAAGGAAAGGATGGGGGGAAGGATTGACAAGAGAGTGAGAGAGAGAGAGAGAGAGAGAGAGAGAGAGAGAGAGAGAGAGAGAGAGAGAGAGAGAGAGAGAGAGAAGAGAGAGAGAGAGAGAGAGACACACAGAGAGAGAGAGAACAGAGAGAGAGAGAGACAGAGAGAGAGAGAGAGAGAGAGAGAGAGAGAGAGAGAGAGAGAGAGAGAGAGGGGAGAGAGAAGAGAGAGAGAGAGAGAGTGAGAGAGAGAGAGAAAGAGAGAGAGAGAGAGAGAGAGAGAGAGAGAGAGAGAGAGAGAGAGAGAGAGAGAGAGACAGAGAGAGAGACAGAGACAGAGAGACAGAGAGACAGAGAGAAGAGGAAGATGGAGAAGAGAGAGAGAGCTCAGAACTCAGAACTCAGAAATCGAAACTCAGAAATTTATTTGATATAGGCCTTTGTCCCAATCAAAAACAAAACAGTAGTGAAGATAAACTAAATACAGTCATACATGGGGTGCATTGTATTGAATATCTAAAACAAAAATAGCATAGCACAACTGATGCCATTACGACATCGTGGGGGATAGTTTATTTTTCCTTAGTTCAAAGGCAAATGCAATGTACCTGGAGTTCAATGTTGTGTTCAGCACCAAACGGGTTAATGGCTAAGAGATTTATTATTTATTTATTTATTTATTTATTCTTTTATTTATTCTTTTATATCGAGGATAACAGAATAAGCAATCATGTGCTTTTTTTCATCCGGTCCCCGTGTGTATGCAGTTTTGTAAATATTGTCATCTGTTCCCACCGGCACACGATGGCCTACTCTTACGAAAAGCGGAACAGGAATTAACGTGTGCGCAAGATGTTCTGCGTGCGTTCGCACACGGGGCCTCGGTTTAAAGTCTCATCCGAAGGACTTTTGGGGAGAGCGGAGTCAGCACTGATGTTAACTCCAGGAAGAAAATTTCCTCGACCGGACTCGAACCCGGGTCTTCAAATTGCCAGCGCAATGTTCTGACCACTAGGCTATCCGCCCCCCTCTCTCTCTTTCATCTACACCTCATACCCATATACACATACAGTCAGATCAAGAGAGAGAGAGAGAGAGAGAGATACAGATGTACAGACAGACAAAGAGGGAGAGGGGGAAGGAGGGAAGAAAGAGAGAAAGAGAAGAGCAAAGAAATGGCTAAATAATAGAAGAAAATTGCAGAAAAGTAATCGAAAGAAAAACTATGGACATAACAAAAAAGAGCACAAAAAGAAAAAAGCTTTAAATAACAACGTAAAAAAATTCATAAACAAAATATAAGTTTAAGACAAAATAAAAAAATATAAACATAATCTGCAACCATTGAGCAACCTATATTTTAAGCTAAAAACAAGCATAAATACCTCCACCCCTTAAAACTCTGTATGACAAAGGTGTAGAGAAAAGGAAGACATAAGAAATGGTTAGAAGAAAATATTGCTCAAGACAAAGAAAAGACCAGGGAAAACACCAAAAAAGAAAAAGGAAAAAATGAGGGAAGGAGAAAAGACAGATGGCAAACAATATTAAAGACAAAAACAAATTTAAAAAAGAAAGAAAGAAACATAGAAAGAAAGAAAAAGAAAGAAAGAAAGAGAAAGAAAGAAAGAAAGAAAGAAAAGTAGAAAGGAAGAGAAGAAAGAAAAAATAAACACAGAACTTTCTAAATACCATTTTGGACAAATTTGATATTTTTGATACAGAGTTAATATACTGGAAAACAAAACACGAGTTTTTATTGTTTACCTTACTCATACATATCATAAACATGTAAACAAATAAACCAGAATAACTAATTCTACTGACCAAAACCTTCCATGAGACCCAGAAAAAACAAAACAGTGTCCATTTGTTACAGGTGAATACAAGTCTATTATTACCCACTGTCAGGCCATTTTGCTTTTACAGGTCACATCTTCAGCCTCTTCACACTTTCCCAGTGGAACACACTGACGTCATCAGTGCAGGCTATTGACAGCCAGGTCTCAGCCAATCAGGTGATTGATCACGTACCACTGCACGAAGATGGGAGTATCCAGGGGACATTGTGACACCCCTACCCCCTTCACACTAACACCTTTTTCTTCACAGTGACGTAAGCTTCCTGTTTACGCTCCAATAAGCTTAACATCACGTGCTAGTATTACAGGAAGTTGTGACGTGTTGGAGGTGAACATGTGACCTTCAGTCACACTAACACCTTTTACATGAGCATGACGTAAGCTTAGTTTAAAAAAAAAATTGTAGCTGGAATAAGTTTAGGGTTGCCTGATCTGGGAGTATTTTTGCACCTTACCATGGTGTAGCTGACATTTGTAGCACCCTTTGTGAGGTTTTTATTCTGCAGGGATAAATCCAATCTAAAATATTTTCAGCTACAGACAACTGACAAATTGGCAGACAGATGGACATGTGTGTGTGTGTGTGTGTGTGTGTGTGTGTGTGTGTGTGTGTGTGTGTGTGTGTGTGTGTGTGTGTGTTTGTGTGTGTTTGTGTGTGTGTGAGAGAGATAGAGAGATAGAGAGAGACAGACAGACAGACACAAAGACACACAGACACACAGACACACACAGACAGACAGAGTCACAGAGAGAGTGAGAGAGACAAAGAGAGCTAGAGACACAGAGAGATGGGTGGGTGAATGGATGGATGGATGGATAAACAGATGAAAGAGTACATACATACATACATACATACATACATACATACATACATACATACATACATACATACATACATACATACACACATACACACATACATACATACACATACATGTATACATACACATACATACAAACATACAAACATACATACAAACATACAAACATACAAACATACATACATACATACATACATACATACATACATACATACATACATACATACATACATACATACATACATACATACATACATACATACATACATACATGCATGCATGCATGCATGCATGCATGCATGCATACACACAGACAGACAGACAGACAGACAGACAGACAGACAGACAGACATACACACATACATACATACATACATACATACATACATACATACATACATACATACATACATACATACATACATACATACATACATACATACATACATACATACATACATACATACATATTAACACTAAGTGGCTGATTGGGAGACAGCAAAGGTTGAAGCCAGCCAGCCAAAGGAATTATTTTGCACTTAGTAGACAGACATGCAATGTGCAGACAGCTATAATGTGTTGTGTACTTTCCCCCACACCTCATACCTACATACCCATACAAAAAGCGCAAATGATGTGTAATTTCATCTACACCTCATACCCATATACACATACAGTCAGATCTAAAGATTTGTTCTGTTCACATTATACCTACATACCAATACAAGCAGATCAAATGATGTGTTCTGTATTTTCTTTCCTCACGGTATTTCCACATACCCACACAGACAGGTCAAATGATGTGTTCTGTACTTTCCTCCACAACTCATACCTACATACCCATACAGACAGACCAAACGATGTGTTCAGTATTTCCCTTCCTCACCTATTACCTACATACCCATACAGACCGAGCAAATGATGTGTTCTGTATTCTTTTCCCAATTTTTTTCTGAATCCCCCGGTGTTAGCTGCAGACAGACTAATGGGGCATTGCACCCTGCAGCCAATATTTCCTGTAGTCCTGACTACCAGCTGCATCATTATGGATCAGCCCTGTCCTCTTTCTCCACCCCCATCCATCATCATCATCATCATCATCACTATAGCCCAGACAACTGAAAACTCTGTCCGGCTTTAGCCTAATTACGTCCCCTTATTATGATAAGTGTATGTGTGTGTGTGTGTGTGGTGAATGCGGGTGCCTTTTGGGGATTTT
>CM060317.1:27758233-27770845 GCA_030674155.1 Stramonita haemastoma
GATGGTGGCTGTCGTACAATGAGAAAAATGGAAAATTAGCAAAGGAGCACAACACACAAAAAAGCAACGAGGGAGGGAGGGAGGGAGGGAGGGAGGGAAGAGAGAGAGAGAGAGAGAGAGAGAGAGAGAGAAGAGGAGAGAGAGAGAGAGAGAGAGAGAGAGAGAGAGAGAGAGAGACAGACAGACAGACAGACAGACAGACAGACAGACAGACAGACAGACAGACAGACAGACAGACAGACAGACAGACAGACAGACAGAATGTGGCGGACAGAGGGACACAGTGATTGAAACAGACGGATACGCGGACATTGCAATGACGGAACATAAACTCTACGATGACTACTACAGGTAAACATGTCAAACCAAAATAAATTCCAATTGTAATACTTTAAATAAAAATCTGGGATAGACTGTCTTGAATGATACTAGTTTGTGTTTTACGACAAACAGGGTTATCGTTCCATATTTTTGCTTTCCGAATAAACCGTATTCATCTAAAGAAACGGTCGCACACACAATACAATCTCACCAATGGTGAACCTAGTGGGTCTAGCAGAAGAAAGGAAAAAATACTGTAGGTTCACTACATGTATAGATATCGATGGCATGAACATTTCCGACTTACACCCTAAGACCTCGAGTTAAGGCAAAAGTGAGTCTGCTTTTTCGTAGTTTTTCTTTTTACAATGGGAGAAGTAAGTATCACCATTCCCTATGCGCGAGGCATCAGGATGTAACCAGCGCTACCTTTCATTTCTGCAGGAAAACAAAAACCTATTTGCAGAATTTACACATAAATTAAAATACAAATTCTTTCATGTGCGCCTCGCCAAAAAAAAACTGGCTTGAAATACCTTGCATTTAAAGAAAAATGCATCAGCTAACTTGCCACACTAGTCTTGACAGTAGAGAATAATTATGAAAAACACCAGTTCCAAATTTGATTGTAAACTATGTTCCCAACAAAAATGATTATGGGCAAGATTGTATATTTCGCCTAAGAGACAGAGTTGGCCCAGTTGGACGCCATTTGTGTGTGTGTGTGTGTGTGTGTGTGGGGGGGGGGGGGGTTATTGGATAATACACGCTCTTAGAAGTCAAAACATTTTTTAAACTCTAGGCCTCATAAGGTTGAAACTCTATTCCGACTTAATACGACTTTCCGGAATGCGATAATCATTCAGGGAAGCAAATTAAATAAATAAATAATTTTCATAAAACGGTCGCATACTCAGAATCTCACCATTGGTAAACTTCGGAGTGGTAGCCTATGAACAAAAAAAGCGTAATGTCAAAATTGACTGTCGAAATGTTTAGGGCTTGAAACTGGTGGGGTATTGCCAATCTTCCAATGGAAAAAATCTCCTGTAAACTCTTTTCTAACTTCTCTTGCTTTCCAATATGTTTAGACTGAAACATGTAGACATAATTACAAACACACAAAATGGTATTATTTACCTGTAGCTTCGGGCAAAAGTTGCAGGGAGCGGGGGGACACTGCATCGTGTCCAGTGGTCGCTGCAAAATTTGAATCTGTCAGTCCAGGGAACGGTGAAATGCTCAGGACTAAGTAGGCCAATGTCAGCGCCCTCTGTGGCTGAACTGAAATGTTTTCACGTGCATCTCGGATCATGAACACTGAGGGGAGATTACCTCTCTCTCTCTCTATCTACCCCAGCCCATGGTTTTGTTTTATTTTATGGTGTGTTTTGCGCGCGAGTACGTGTGTGTGTGTGCGCGCACACACACACACACACACACACACACACACACACACACACACACACACACACACACACAGAGATATATATATATATATATATATATATATATATATATATATATATATATATATATATATATATATATGTGTGTGTGTGTATATGTGTGTATATATGTGTATATATTTTGTGTATATATATATATATATATATATATATATATATATATATATATATATATATATATATATATATATATATATATGTGTGTGTGTGTGTGTGTGTGTGTGTGTGTGTGTGTGTAAGTGTTCGTAAGTGTGTGCGTGTGTGCAATTCCTTATGTCATTATCTTTATAGATATGACTTATATACATGTAAACATCTTCAGCAGGATGTGGCTTCACGTGTCACAGACAATCGGCATTGTTCTGGCATTGCAGTAGCACTGTCTCCCTTCTCCTGCCCCGTGCAGTGTGGTGCTGACACTTCCTCTTTCTTTCTTTCTTTCTTTCTTTCTTTCTTTCTGTTTTTCTTTCCTCTGTTTCCTTCCTCCCTGTCTCCGCAGCTGCCTGAGTTCTCTGGCATCAGACCTGGACCTGACAATGCCAGAAAGTGGGGGTGATCATGACGTGGTTTGCTTTCTTCTTTTTTGGAATATGTTTTTCTGGCCTTTGTTCCTCTGTGTCTCAGATCCTGTCTGTTTCTGTCTATCAATCTCTTTTAATTGTTTTTGATTGGTGTTTTCTTTGTGTGTGTGTGTTTTGCTTATTTTCCTTATTTTGTGTAATTGGTCTCTTATATACAAAAAGTCTGTCTATTGCCTGCCTTATTTTGTTTGTCTAATGTAACGCTCTTTATCTTTAATTGTGTGTTGTAGTTTATTTCTGTTTTTTGTGTACACCTTCTCTGTCTGTCGCTGTACCTTTATTTATTTAGTGATATATATATATATATATATAGAGAGAGAGAGAGAGAGAGAGAGAGAGAGAGAGAGAGAGAGAGAGAGAGAGAGAGAGAGAGAGAGAGAGAGAGGAGAGAGAGAGAGAGAGAGAGAGAGAGAGAGAGAGAGAGAGAGAGAGCAATAACACATGCTTTGGTAATCTACTAAAGATTTAAACAACTCAGAGCAACACATATACGAAAACAGACAAGACACAGAAACAGAAAACCCAAGCATTACCCGCACCAGTCCAGGGTCAGCCACCGTAAAGGAACAGCAGTTGCCTTCATTGGAACTCAGTGACCAGAGCAAACCAAGTCAAAACTGTGAAATGACGCCACTCGCCGACGTCACAGCCAAAAAGAAGTGTCAGATCGGGTGTGCACCAAAGCCTTTTGGCGCTGCGTCCAGTTTTAATGGGATCAGTTCTAAGCTTCAAATGTGAACATCAGGGGAATAATTTTCTGTGAGGTGTTTGTAACAGCAGACGCTATGCACTCGGGGGATGAGATTGTTTGCGCTCACCATTTGCTGACCAGGTTCGAATCCTGTTTAAGGGGATTTTTCCCCCCCCCTGGAGTTAACATCATTGCCGACTCCACTCCCGCCAAAAGTCCTTTGGTTAAGACAAACTGAGGCCCTGGGTGTGAACGCTAAGAAAATATCTTGAGCACACTTTAAAAGCTGTGTCAGCTTTTCGGAAGAGTAAGCTACTGTGTGCCGGTGATAACGTATGTCAGATTTGATAAAACTGCACACTCGCGAGAACTGGATGAAAAAAGCACATGAGTGTTTAGTTTCGAAATAAAATGATTAAAAATGTATTATGTGTTGCTGTAACCTTTAGCCTTTTTCTTCTCATTAGGTGAATGTTCATTTTCTACAAGGTGATAAAAAAAATCCATTCACACTATGAATGTATCGAAAAAGGGATAGATGAGTGAGAGGGGTTAGAGGGCGAAGAAAGTAGCTTAATGCATGCTTTTCAGACTAATGATTACTTTTACTGTCAATTTCTTAATGTTGATTGGTAAATTGTTTCCGCAATTGACACAGGACAAGTGACTAAGAATCATACAGAGCACTTTCAGCATATCCAAATTCTTATAATTATAATTATGTCTACCCATTTATTTTGATGCAAACCAAAGAGCAAAAGGCAATCAAACAATCTATGATGGACTAAAATAATAGCAGAATAAGTCCGCATAATAGCAACTCTACAGTCGAGAGTCGAGAGTCCACTGTCGCTGTCTATGTCTATCTGTCGGTCAGTTTTGTGTGTGTGTGTGTGTGTGTGTGTGTGTGTGTGTGTGTGTGTGTGTGTGTGTGTGTGTGTGTGTGTGTGTGTGTGGTGTGTGTGTGTGTGTGTGTGCAAGCGTGAGGGTGCGTGAGTGTTGAGAGAAGAGAGAGAGAGAGAGAGAGAGAGAGAGAGAGAGAGAGAGAGAGAGAGAGAGAGAGAGAGAGAGAGAGAGAGAGAGAGAGAGAGAGAGAGAGAGAGAGAGAGAATTTAAAAGAACAAACAAACAGAAAGGCATAAGATATGTAGCCTACGTCAAAATCGGAGCATAATCACCTAGTATTAGCTACTTTTTAACAAATAAGAATAACAAGAATGAAAGTGATGGATGGCTCAGTTTTTTAATCTACGACAGAATCGAAGGCTCTGTGCTTACTGTCTTAGGAACAACTTTTCTCCTTTGTTTGGTGTCAACTTTCAAAGATGTGTCCCTCAGTCTCTCCATATGTTTGTCTTTCGGTCTGTGCATTTAATAGTCGTTTGTCTGTGTATGTGTATATGTCTCTTCATTTCTTTTTCTGTGTGGTCACTTTCTTCTTTCTTTCTTTGCTTTTGGGTCATCACGCGTTCATGACTCTGCGCCACTTTCTCTCTTGTTTGTTGATCTTTGTCTGTATACATCGTTTAGAAGGGTGTGTGTGTATGTGTGTGAGAGAGAGAGACAGAGAGAGAGAGAGGGAGAGAGAGACAGAGAGACAGAGAGAGACAGAGAGACAGGGACAGACGATGTGAATGCGAAAGCGAAAGCAAATCCATTCGCATTCCAAGAGAGAGAGAGAGAGAGAGAGAGAGAGAGAGAGAGAGAGAGAGAGAGAGAGAGAGAGAGAGAGAGAGAGAGAGAGAGAGAGAGAGAGAGAGAGAGGAGAGCTTGCGCGTGTGTGTATGTGTGTGAGTGTATGTGTGTGCTTCATACGTATTGTGCATGCACACGCGTGTGTATGCGGGTGTGTGTATGCGACCAGGTACATGTGTGTATGTAGTTGTACATGTGCGCTGAGAGAGAGAGAGAGAGAGAGAGAGAGAGAGAGAGAGAGAGAGAGAGAGAGAGAGAGAGAGAGAGAGAGAGAGAGAGAGAGAGAGAGAGAGAGAGCAACAGGAAGACAGAGATAAAGAAAGAGACAGAGAGGGAGAGTCGCAGAGAAAGAGAGAATGGAGACACAGAGAGGGATAGATAGAGAGAGGAGAGAGAGGCAGAGAGAGAGAGAGAGAGAGAGAGGGGGGGGGGGGGCAGGCAGGCAGAGAGATGGAGAGAGACAGAGACAGAGACAGAGAGATACAGGCAGAGAGACAGACAGAGAGACAGTTAGAGACAGACAGAGAGAGATCATTAGAGGTGAGGTATATAGAAAACGAGCACTAAAAGTTGAACAAAAGCCGATAAAGGTAATGAAAGGCCCATTAATACCCAGAGCAAAAAGTGCAACTATAGCACGTGGAAACAAAACAAAAAAAGAGAAATAAGATAATTATAGATAATGGAGGGAAAAAACCGATGAAATAACATCGAAGTAAAAGAATGTAAAAAAAAAAAAATAAACAAGAGAGCAGAAACCCAAAGTCCAAAAGTCATAAAAAACACGAACAGACAAACATAATCTGACCATTCCTATCCTCTGAAAAAATAACGATTCTATAACACAAAACAGGCAAAAACGATAGAATTAAAAAAAAACGAACTACAGACAGCGACAGACACACAGAATGAAATTCAGAAAACAAGATAGGCTGACAAAAATTTTAAAAACCCGCAGAAGAACTAAAATGAAGTAGAGATTAGAGAACAAAAATGGCATGGAAGTAAGGACAGAAATAAAGTTAATTGAAATCGAATTTATTCAAAGTATTTCTCTTTTAAATGAAATTAATGAAAGCAGTTTATAACTCATTACTTCTGACTTGAGACGAAAGGTCGATGGTGCGAGGAATTTCAGCGAGTTTCTTTTCTCTTGTTAAAGTGGATTATAATTTTAAAACTTCTGTGATTTAAGAATTTGGTGTGTTTTTTTACATACTCTTATCTCCTATTTTCACTCTATTTAACTTAATCATTATTTATGCATCTGTCTTTAGATTAATGTTCAAGCCAATTAAAGATTGTCTTTTGCTGACTTAGCATCAATGTCTTTTGTTTGAATCATCGGTTGCATTTAGTTTTGAAGTCCCTATAACTCATCTCTGAAATTTAATTAAATACAGATAAGAGTAAATAAATTAACTGTCTGTGCCTATGTCTGTCTCCGCCCTTCCGTCTATCTATTTGTCTGTATGTGATGGGTGCCAAGAAGTATAGAATAAGAAGTTATGAGAACAGTGGACCAACAATTCTCAATCAAGAAGTCACAGTAACCGGGCAGTTGAACACTCAGGAAAAGACAATAGCTAGCTGAACATTCTTAATTTGCTCGCCCGCATGCTAATGGTGGTTCAAGTATGATGACAACGTTAGAATGAAAACAGAGCGCAAATTAAGGTATGGATGAAGACCGAAATGTCAATTTAACTTTTCATATTAAAAGACAAAGTGTCTCACAATTTACAGGTGTGTCCGAAAATAGTAACACTACACAGCGACAAGGTTGCATGGGAGATAATCTAATTAACTCCCCTCTCGCACTAAATCTCACACACTATATCAAGTATACAAACAATCGTGTTATTAACAAAATCTCTCTCACTCTTGCTCACTAGATCTACCGCACCTGGCTACATACCTATCTATCTCTATCTATCTATCTATCTATCTATCTATCTATCTATCTATCTATCTATCTATCTATCTATCTATCTATCTATCTATCTATCTATCTATCTATCTATCTATCTATCTGTCTGTCTGTCTGTCTGTCTGTCTGTCTGTCTGTCTGTCTGTCTGTCTGTCTGTCTTTCTGTCTGTCTGTCTATCTATCTATCTATCTATCTATCTATCTATCTATCTATCTATCTATCTATCTATCTATCTGTCTGTCTGTCTGTCTGTCTGTCTGTTTTTCTGTCTGTATGCTTGTCTGCCCTTTAATCTATCTCATTGTACATCCATTAATTTTGTCTGTTTATGGATCTATCTGTTTGTCAAGTTATAAAGTCTTCCTTAATTGGCTTCACATCGTATTGTATTCCAGTTATTTCCAAGTCTTGATGATTTTCTATATTATATCCTTGTCATGATGTCTTTCTTATTTTCATCCTTGTCATGATGTCTTTCTAATTTTTATCCTTGACATGGCATCTTCTAATTTTTATCCTTGTCATGACATCTTCCTAATTCTTATCCTTGTCATGATGTCTTTCTAATTTTTATCCTTGACATGGCATCTTCTAATTTTTATCCTTGTCATGACATCTTCCTAATTCTTATCCTTGTCATGATGTCTTTCTAACTCTTGTCCTATTCATGATGTCTTCCTAGTTTTCTCGAAGTCATGCTGTCTTCTTAGTCATGATATCTTTCTAATTATCTCCAAGTCACGATATCTTCCTAATTATCTCTGAGTCACGATATCTTCCTAATTATCTCCGAGTCACGATATCTTCCTAATTATCTCCAAGTCATGATAACTTCCTAATTATCTCCGAGTCACGATATCTTCCTAATTATCTCCATGTCACGATATATTTCAAATTATCTCCAAGTCACAATATCCTCCTAATTATCTCCAAGTCACAATATCTTCCTAATTATCTCCATGTTGCGATATATTTCGAATTATCTCCAAGTCACAATATTTTCCTAATTATCGCCAAGTCACAATATCTTCCTAACTATTTCCAAGTCATGATATCTTCCTAATAATCTCCAAGTCACAATATCCTCCTAATTATCTCCCAAGTCACGATATCTTCCTAATTATCTCCAAAGTCATGATGATGTTGTTTTTTTTTCTCTCTTAAAGTCATGTTGATAACATCTTAAAGCATTACGCAAAAGAATCATCAAGCTTTTTACACCTCCTCACTCTACAATCCCAGACATAAACGTGGAAATCTTTCCCCGCTGCATAATCTGGACATCAGATAATAACACATTGCCAAAATAATGAGTCAACTCTGACACCTCAATAACAATCACCGACAATGAAAGTGGAGATCATTCCTGCTTGCTGTTTACACTGTTTACGCTGTTTACAGTCCCCCGGAGTTCCTGACAAGCAGAGCGTTTTCATGTTTCTGTTTGTCCTAATGTTTAAACGTTGTCTGAGCAATAATTTCTCCTCCTTATCGCAGAATGTCAAGGTCTGTGAGAACATGCCTGTTAACGTGTTGTTGTTTTTTTATATCCATTTCCTCTCTCTCTCTCTCTCTTTTAGCAGGTCGGCCCTTCTGTTTCCTTGCTACAGTATGGAGTGCACTGCAATGTGTGCTTTCTCTTATAGAAGGCATCAAAAGAAGAAGAAGAAAAAAAAGAGAGTAACAAGCTTCACATCAAGAAACGATAACATTCATTGGCTATTATTTTCTCTGTTTGTCTCTGTGTTTGACTCTGTGTCTGTCTATCTGTCTGTCTATTTCTGTCTGTCTGGTTTGTTTGTCTGTCTGTCTGTCTGTCTGTCTGTCTCTCTACTACTACTACTACTACTACTACTACTACTACTACTACTACTACTACTACTACTACTACTACTACTACTACTACTACTACTACTACTCCTACTCCTACTACAACTACTTCAATCGCTACCACCCATTCGACGACGATAATCATTAAAAGGGCTGTCTCCTTGTTCTTAGTTGTTACATTTGTTGTTTTTCTTCTACCTGCTTTCTCTATTTTTGTTTTGGGTGGGTTTTTAAAAATATTGTTTTCAATTATAATGCATATGGTTTAGTGTTGATTTAGTTCCTTCCTCTCCCTTTGAGAGGGGATCAAATAAACGAGTCATTGTACTGAATACCATGACTCTCAGAAAATGAAATTGCGTTTGCTTTTCTTTTTCTTTTTCTGACTGCCTCTCTCTGTCTGCCTGCGTTTTTGTCTGCCTGCGTTTCTGTCTGCCTTTCTGTATGCAGTGTGATTTATGAAGACCATAGAGAAGTGACTCATTCACCAGGATGTCTGATGGAGTGTACAGTGGTCAATGAATCAAGCTAGGTCTTTCCAGCAGACCTTATTGCACAGGGCACTGACTCCTGCTTTGAAGATGCCAAAGGAATAGCCATTGCTGTTGCAGCAGCGGATGGATCAAAAGTCTCTATAGAAGAGTGTTGGATGTTATTACTGTTTTTTGGGTTGTTTTGTTGTTGTTGTTGTTTTTTGGGGGGTGGAGGAAGCTTAGTGGTTAAAGCGTTGAGCTCACGGTCTAACAGGCCAGGGTTTGAGATACCTTTCAAACTCCTGTTTCAGGGGATTTTTTCTCTAGTGTTCTCATCAAGTACTGACTTCACTCCTCAAAAGTCTTTCAGTGGAAACATTAAAATAACGCATAGAGAACATCTTGAATACACGTTAAAACCCGTTCCACAAACAGTAAGCTTTTGCGTGCCGGTAGGAACTGATTACAAAATAATAGAAAAAAATCCACGAGTACACACTGGTGTTAGGTTTAGACATTATCTCAAAAGTCGGAATGCAAATACCCCAATTGTAGGCAGAAGGTCACATGCGCAAAATCCACGATTGGTGGCAGGTGGCAGAATGGTTAAGACGTTCGCCTGCCAGCAAGTAAACCGCGAGGTTCTGGGTTTGATTCACAGCCTGACCCTTTCTTCCCAGTTTGACGAAAAATCAAACTGAATGTCAAAGTCATTCGGATGAAACTCGTTTCGTGATTCGGAAGAGTAGACCATTGTGTGCCGGTAAGAGCGGATAACGACAAAATAAAACAGCCCAGCATGCACACTGTCTGTCTGCTTTGTTGGTTTTTTTGTTGTCTGCAGTTTGATGTCTTTTGGCCTGCTGTTTTCTGTCTGCCATTTTGTCTGTCTTTTTGCCTGCTTTTCTATTTACCTTTAAATTATTCTTCTTCTTTTTCTTGTTTTTCTTCTTGTTCCTTCTCTATTTTTTAGTCTTTTTAAAAATTAACTATTTACGCATAGAAATTGTGTAGAGCACTCGGCATCTCCGTACTGCTGTACAGGTGCGAGATCCGGACCTTGACTAGAATTGAACAAAATCCGAGTTTTCAAAACAAAATCATTCAGAGCGCTTCCACACATTTCCTGGCGGAACCACGGAACTAGCGACTCAGTGTGGCAAGAGGTGATCATGAAAGCTGGGAAACAAGACCCCTCCCCCCCTTCTGGCTGTTGTAAAGAAGAAGAAACTGGCGTGGTTTGGTCACATCACGTATCATAGCTCTCTTTCCAAGACTAGGCTGCGGGAAACAATAGAGGAAGGAGGAAGGGGCAGGGGCCGACAGATGAAGTACTAGATGAAGAACATCAAAGATTGGGCCCGCAATTGGACATGAAAGATTGGACACAGCGCTGTTTTGCGAAATGCTGAAGACAGATCAGCTTGAAGTTGATAGTAAACCAGTACGTTCCTCATGTTTTCCTGACGACCATCTTGGTCAAGGGATTCCTGATGCTAATGATGCTATAGCTATACAAATATTCCCTTCTTACAGTTTTCTGCTGTTTACTTCCGAACTCTTAATTTTCCGTGAAGAGGCTGTAAGTTTCTCAATCACCTCTTGATAAAAATATATATCACTGAAACTGATCCTGGCGAGAGAAGATAGAAGGCGAGAGGAGACCAGGACACATAATTCCCTTGACAGGGGCAGTCTTGATCTCCCAATGGGCTTGAGAAGCAGAACTAGAAATATTACAAAGAAGATCAGGACATGATAACTCCCTTGACAGGGACAGTCTCCTAATTGGCTTGTGAAGCAGAACTAGAAATATTACACAGAAAACAAAGCGCACGCGCGCTCAGTTTCTATAAGTTGAAAGAATGGCTGTAAGACTGTTATAATGGAGTGATGCAGTTAATTTCAAGCGTTGAAAGAAAAGTGAATCTCCTACTGTTTGCTCTTGTAGTGTCCTTGACACACTGAAATTCAGGCTGTATGCACTGTTACCTTTCGTTTTGTTTTTGGTAAAGCATGTAAAAATGGATTACAACCGCTTGCAGCACGTATATAGGTTTTGTTTTTTTGTTTTTAATCAGTTCCTGTCCAAGAAATGCAGTATACCATAATCATTGTGTAAGTCGTGAGCTTAATAACTGTCTAAAACGAGAGCCAGAAGGAATGTGATCTATGTGTACGAATTTTGTGGACTTTTTCCCCATAATTATCGGCGTGTTGTATGTATGTATGTATGTATGTATGTATGTATGTATGTATGTATGTATGTATGTATGTATGTATGTATGTATGTATGTATGTATGTATGTATGTATGTATGTATGTATGTATGTATGTATGTATGTATGATGTATGTATGTGTATGTATGTATGTATGTATGTGTATGTATGTATGTATGTATGTATGTATGTATGTATGTATGTATGTATGTATGTATGTATGTATGTATGTATGTGTGTGTGTTTGTGTATGTGTGTGTTTGTGTGCGTATGTGCGTGCGTGCGTGTGTGTGTGTGTGTGTGTGTGTGTGTGTGTGTGTGTGTGTGCGTGTGCCCAGTATGACATGGTATGTATGTTTTTTTTTTCTTTTTCACTAATATTCAACGATTTTCACCCCAGGAAATAAACCAAAATGGCATTCTGTGTGTCTGTCAATAGGCCCCCCCACTCTCTCTCTCTCTCTCTCTCTCTCTGTCTCTCTCTCCTCCTCCCTCCCCCTCTCTCTCTTTCCTTCCCTCCCCCTCTCTCTCTTTTAACCATCTTTTTTATGACCCTGTCGTTTACCCCCACCACACACACATCAACACTACCACACCCCCACACACCTCACACACACACACACACCTCCAACCACACACACACACACTCACATAAAAACAAACCCCCAAACACCACCCACACACACACACCAAAAACACATCTACATAACAACACACCCCCGACCGCTTTCTCCCCTTTTTGTCCCTTTTTTTTTTTTTTCTTTTGTTCATTCACTTTTTTTTTGTTTTGTGTGGAATTTTCCCGACCCTTTGCCCACCCCTTTAAACTTTTATGGCCAAGTAGGGCTGTGAGAAAAAGACTATTGGGAGCTTTTCCAAGGGTTGATAATTTTAGGGCTGCAGGGCCCTGATTTACTGTCAGGGGCTAATGGGGCGGAGCTATCAGCAATTCCTCACCCCACACAAATTCTTATCGTCATTTCCTGTAATCACTTTTGGCTATTGATCGGTGTATGTGTGTGTATGTGTTTTTTTGGGTGTGTGTGTGTGTGTGTGGTGTGTGGGGTTTTGTGTTGTGTGTTGTGGTGGGTGGTGTGTGTGTGTGGTGTGTGTGGTGTGTGGAGGGGTTAGGGGTTGGGTGGGGGGGGGGGGTTTTTGGGGGTGATGGGGTGTGTGTGTTGTGTGGTGTGTGTGTGTGTGTGTTTTGGTGTGTGTGGTGTGTGTGTGTGTGGTGTGGGTGTTTTGTTTGTGATGGTTTGTTTGTTGTGTTGTGTTTTGTGGTGGCGGGGGGGTGGTGTATGGGGTGGGGTTTTGTTGTGTGTGTTTGCTGCTTTCGTATGTGTATGTGTGGTGGTGTAAGTGTGTGTGTGTGTGTGGGTGAGTTTTTGGGGATTTTGTATA
>CM060317.1:27775945-27783445 GCA_030674155.1 Stramonita haemastoma
ATGTTCTGTATAGAACACCATGTCATAGTATAACAAAATGGCAAGTGTGCAAGACTTTGAGAGCTCCACGTACTGACACGTGATCCTTGTTCTGATAGGATGAACTCGGTGTATAATATACTACTGACGTCAATACGTCTCCTGTGGGAGAATGACGTGAGTGCAGGAACACGTAATAAGGCTACCTGACATGAACTAGTGCCAACTGAATGGAACCAGGCTACAGAAACACTACTGCTGAGTACAGACAGATACTCTAGGGACTGTCACAGCCACCAAAACACTTCTTCTAGTCCAACAAATCAAGTTTATTTTCTGCATGTATGCTGGAGAGGAAAACTTTGCAGTAAGGTTTTGTCCGTCTGTCTAGCTGTTCATCTGTCTGTCTGTCTGTCTGTCTGTAGGTCTGTCTGTCTATCTGTCTGTCTGTGTGTCTATATGTCTGGCTGTCTGTCTTTACTTTTCTATTTCTTTCTATCCATATCTGCCCATCTGTCTGTCGTTCTCCCTGACTGTCTTTCTCTCTGTCTACCTGACTTTCTGTTTGTCTTTTTCTTGTCTGTTTTTGTCATTGTCTGTCTTTCGGTATGTTTTGTCATGCCCGGTGTCTCTGTTTTTTCTCTGTCTTTTTTCGTGTCTTTCTCCCTTTTTTTCTTGCGTTCGTCTTTGCGTTCGTGCTTCAAAGCTAAAAAAAAACAGACACAAGCCATAAACATTGAAAGATAGAAACAATGCAAGTGGTGAGAAAGAGACAGAGAATACTGAACGCTGAACACTGAACAGTTTTATTGTACATCGTCTTGGGCCACTATTCAAACCTGTGTTTGGGGCACGGGGAAGGTAGACATCATAGCAGAAACATTTTCACCCATTTCACATTTTCATGCTGCAAGTGCACAAAATTACACTCATGGTCTTCTAACTATCATTATCCCCATCGTCATCTTCATCATCCATAATCTTTGCCATCAGCATCTTCTATTAACTATAGCATACGCTGCAGGAAGTATATCAAAATCACCATCATTATTTCATCATCTACGTCATCGTCATCAATGTCATCCTCCTCATTATCTGCTCTATCATCATTTCTTCAACCTGCGTAATTGTCATCGGTACGATCATTATCTTCATTATCTACATCATATCCACGATTATTATCGTCATCATCTTAATCGTATTTCCATCGTCAACTTTAACATCTTCATATATTCACCGTACCACTATCCCCTTCAACATCAACACATTGTTACCATCATCATATTCAGTATCACATATCATAATCCAAATCAACATCAACTTCAGCATTCCATCATCTTGCCATCATCTTCCTGAAATCTACATTTATCATCGTCATCCTCAACTAATACGCCTCGTCTTAACATTGCATAAAAGAGAGAGGGAGAGAGAGATTGATTGAGATTGATGATTGATGAATGATGATGATTGAATTTATTTCAGAAGGTAAGGAGTAAGCATGACAAATGGTTTTCACACCAGCTTAAAGAGATAAAAAACATAAAAGCAAACTAAAACAAGAAAATGTGAAAAAAATACAAAAACATAGCTAACGTTGTAAACAACCAATGAGTAACCTAATATTCATAACTGTTAAGAGAAAAGAGAGAGAGATGGAGGAGTTGGAGAAGGAGAGGCGAAGATGAGAAAGAGAAGAGAGAGAGAGAAGAGAGTGAGAGGAGGGAGGAGCGGACGGGAGATGTAGACAGAGAGAGTAGAGAGTCCAAGTGAGGAGAGCATGTAGATGATGAGAGAGGAGTATGACAGAAGAATGACAGACGACAGACATACAGACAGACGACGACAGTACATAACAGTCAGATAGACAAACGACAGAGAATCACAGAGGAGAGAGAGAGAGAGAGAGAGAGAGAGAGATGAGAGGAAGGAGAGAGAGAGAGAGAGAGAGAGAGAGAGAGAGGTGGAGAGAGAGAGAGAGAGGAGGAGAGAGAGAGAGAGAAGAAGGAACAGGAAGAAGAGAAGACAGACAAGAGAAGAAGACAGACAGCAGACAGAGAGACAGAGAACAAAAAAGACAGAAGAGAAGAGAGAGAGCGAACAAGAGGAGAGAGAGAAGGAGAGAAGATGACAGGAGAAAGGATGAAAATCGATGTGACCTGCATTACTGGTGCAGTCATGTAAATGGTCATGGCTGACATGAAACAGCACACAAGACCGCAGTCTGTAATTTCTGCTGCTCTGAAAATCAATCTTTCAGCGAGATGTTTTTTTGTGTTTATCTGAAGCCGATTCTTGATAAACTACAGGCTGTAATAAAGTTCTAATCCTGTACCTGTGTCTGTGTACTGTAGCTCTCTTCTGTGTTGTTCTTTTTGTCTCTGTGTTTTGTTGCCTAGCTGTCTCTTTCGTGTCATCTATTGTCTTCTGCGTCTGTCTCTCTATCTGTCTCATCTGTTTTCTCTTTATCTCTGTGTCTATCTGAGAAAATAATGTTCTTTTGTGTCTCTCTCTCTCTCTCTCTCTCCTCTCTCTCTCTCTCTCTCTCTCTCTCTCTCTCTCTCTCTCTCTCTCTCTCTCTCCTCTCTCTCCCCTCTCTCTCTCTCTCTCTCTCTCTCTCTCTCTCTCGCTCTCTCATCTCTCTCTCTCGTCGAGCGTGGTGACCAATTGGATGGGTGGCCAATTGTTCGCCCTGGCCTTTTCTTTATTTCTTCAATACATTTGACAATCAGTTTATCTGTTGTTGTTGTGAATTGCTTAAATGCCTAGTTTATATCTATTGCACCATTGGATACTGTTTTAAACCTACATCCTATGGACGGGATAGCTCACTGTTCAGAGCACTCGCTTTTCCAAATTAGCTTTGGCTAATTAGTGGTTAAGCAGCATTCAGTGTGGTCTCAGAATAGAAACGTGACCATTTGCGCTCCTTGACTTCAGTACAGTCCCCCATTTCACCCAGCTGTAAGTGAGTACCTTTCTTTTCTTTAGGAGCAGGGAAGGTAAAGCAGCAAAGGAGAGAAGATGGGCGCCGCCCTTGATATGCTGGGCCCCTGGAGAAGCTGAGATCTTGACACCTCGCTCCCCAACGACCACATGGATTATGACAACACCATTACCTTTTACCTTTTTTCCTGCCTGCCGACTATCTTTTGGTTCAAGACTATTTTTTGTTTGCTTTTGCAGACACTGAAGGTTAAAAAAAATAAAAAACAGCAAAAATATCCTTGACAAAGATTACCAAAAGAGGGATACGGGGGAAATGCAGCTGAAAAAAAAATCAGGACCAAAGTTTTGCTAAAACAAGGATCCAAGCAGGAAGTATGTACTAAACAACAACAATAAAAACAACAACACAGAGAGAGAGAGAGATTGTGTGTGTGTGTGTGTGTTGTGTGTGTATGTGTGTGTGTGTGCGTGTGTGGTGGCGCGTGCGTGCGTGTGTGTGTGTGTGTAGTGTATGTGTGTGTGTGTTTTGTGTTGTATGTTGTGTGTGTGTGTTTACAGAAAGTAGGTAGCTGTGGTGAAACAAGGTGATGGAAGAACGGAAATTCAATACCCAGTGTCTTGGTTAAAGCCTTGATGAGTTCTTCTTCCTCCCTTGCAGAAACAAGGTTGGGGGAGAGGGAAGAGGGGGTAGGGGGAAAGGGGGAAGGGGGTAGTGGGGGAAGGGGCAATTTCAGAGCTACGTCAATGTCCCTGCACCGTTTAAATGGATCAAGGGAGCATTAAGCCTTGCCTTTATTCCCTTGCCGAACATTTCACTCCTTCTCTTTTCCCCCTACCTTTTGTGTCTAACTTTGCTGTTTTCTAGACATCTTGCTTTCTCTTTCTCTTTTTTGTTCTTACTTTCTTTTTCTGTTTGTCTGTTTGCATGTCTGTCTGTGTGTTTGTCTTTCTATTTCTCTCTCTCTCTACCTCTCTGTCTGTCTGTATGTCTGTGTTTTTATTTCTTCTGTCGCTGTCTGTCTGTCTGTCTGTCTGTCTGTCTGTCTGTCTGTCTGTCTGTCTGTCTGTCTGTCTGTCTCTGTCTGTCTGTCTTCTCTCCCTCGTCTCTCTCTCTCTCTCTCTCTCTCTCTCTCTCTCTCTCTCCTCTCTCTCTCTCTCTCTCTCTCTCTCTCTTCTCTCTTGGGATAAGGAAAGCATGGTGGATATCAGTTTGCTTTGCATCCTGATGACATGGGATTGAATCCGGCTCAAGCCATACTATAGACAGTTGTGCTTTGCATCCTGATGACATGGGATCGAATCCCGGCTCAGACACCACTATAGACAGTTGTGCTTTGCATCCTGATGACAAGGGATTCGAATCCCAGCTCATAACACCACAGAGACGCCCGTTTAAAGATACAACATACATCGTGTGAGGCAATGTTGACAGCAATGGAAAAACACAACGATGATGTGAATCGGTGGTTTAGAGGTAACGCACCTGCCTAGACACGAAAAGTCCGGGTCGGAGTGTGCGGTGGTTCCAATCTCAAAACCTTTCCACCATCTATTAGACCATGAGTCGTGGTCTGGGTGCTAGTCCTTCAAAATCCTTAAATGTGCTAGTCATTCAGATGAGACGATAAACCGAGGTCCCGTGTGTAACATATAATATTTAGCGCACGTGAAAAACCCCACGGCAACAAGAGGGTTATCCTGGCAAAATTATGTAGAAAAAAGCCACTCTGATAGGGAAACAAAGACAGATGCTGACATAAAAAAAGAAGAAAAAAAGATGGCGCTGCACTTGTGGTAACGCGCTCTCCCCGGGGAAGAGCAGCCCAAATTTCACGCAGAGGAATCTGCTATGACATAAAGTGGTACAAACAAACACACCAATGATGTCAAGCCACAGGGACATGTGCTTTTCACTCACGTTGTGGCCTCAAATATTTCTGCTTATGCTGTTTTCCGATTAAGGCAAACATGAATATATAATTGGATTCTCGACCAGGGTTTGATTTTATGGCTGGCTGTGCTTTGAGTAGCAAATGGTTTCAAAACGCCGTGGGGCCGGAATTGTCACTGAAGACACACAAAACTAGAAATGGATTTTACTCTCTCTCATCGTCTCTGTGTCTACTCTCTGTCTCTGTCTCTGTTCTGTCTGTCTCGCTTCTTCTGTCTGTCTGTCTGTCTGTCTGTCTGTCTGTCTCTCTCCTCCTCTCCTCCTCTCTCTTCTCTCTCTCTTCTCTCTTCTCTCTCTCTCTCTCTCTTCTCTCTCTCTCTCTCTCTCTCTCTCTCTCTCTCTCTCTCTCCTCTCTCTCTCTCCTCTCTCTCTCTCTCTCTGCGTGTGTTTGTGTGTTTATGTGAACTCGGTTTTGTATTTGTTTGGCTCAGTCAATGTGTTGAAAATTGTAGAGAATTTATAAACGCTTTCAGACAAAAAATGATTGACTGCTGATAGCAGCAATGGAATTATCATATACAAACCAGTGAAAGATATCAATTGTATAAGACAATGTATAAGTACACATGACATCAGACCGTATTTAAAGCTTGATATGGACATACATTTGAAAAGAATTATGTCTAAGTTAAGACTTGGTGTATCAGATATAAATGCTCAAGAATATGGTGTTGATGACCTCAGGTTACTATGCCCTTTATGTAAGCAAGCACCTGAAGATGAAATGCATTTTGTATTATTCTATCCAGTGTTAGAGGATGCTAGGCAGAGTTACACCCCTGTGAAATATAGTAGGCAGCCAAATTCATTTAGACTCTGTTTACTCATGGCATCAAGTCAGCCTGAGGTTGTGCGCAGCCTTACTCTATATTTGTGTAAAGCCTTTAGAATAAGAAACACTTCCTATCGTAAGTAATATTCTATCTGATTTTGTTGCTATACAATAATTTTGCGGTTTTTATTGCTGTTGTCTTTTATTCCACACCAAAATACTAAACAGTTTGGCAACCCTCTTCATGTATGGGCCAATGGCCTTTTTGTGAATAAATCATTCGAGTTCGAGTTCGAGTTCTTTGTGTGTGTGTGTGTGTGTGTGTGTGTGGTGTGTGTGTGTGTGTGTGTGTGTGTGTGTGTGTGTGTGTGTGTGTGTGTGTGTGGAGACAAATACGCATATAAGAGCATGACATGTGTGTATGCATATCATACACGCGTGTGTGTATGTGTGTGTATCTCACATGCGCTAACGTGCAGGCACGTGTGCATGTGTGCATACATATTTTGTGTGTATCAGTGTCGGTGTGCACCCGCGGACGGGCGTGTGCTTGCATTTGTGTGTGTGTGTGTGTGTGTGTGTGTGTGTGTGTGTGTGTGTGTGTGTGTGTGTGTGTGTGTGTGTGTGTGTGTGCGCGCGCCGCGCTAGCATGCGTACACATCATCATGTAAGTCCGTTTTATGTAGATGTGGTATTAACTAAAATCATCATGCAGTCAGCTAGGATAAAGTTGACTGTACTTTTTTGTCGTTACTTTGTTAGAGGTTCACAAAAAGTGAGGCTTTATGTATGTGTTTGCTGGGTTTTATCACAGTTCTTGATTAAACCATTGATGCTGGGGGCAACAGCAAAGTAAGAGACTGTATGATCAGTGGCTTTCCCACTCATGGAATTCCACTTACAGCTTAGTCTTTAGTGATCGACTATGACTCTGACTAGGAAGCTTGACTTGCACATGTCCTAATGTGCTGCAGCCCAGGGGGCTAGTCGGCCTATTGAGAACATCTCCAACGCTGACTGTCCTTATTCCCCCTTGGCCGAGAGAATGGGCATGTACTGTGGGCAAGGCATCTCTATTATGATCAAATTTCTGCGCAGTTTCCGAAAGAGCAGCTGCCTCCTCTGCTGTTTTGGAGGCATAGTCGAACACGACGGACAAACAAACAAATTAAGAACTATATTCCGACTTTAAGGATGATGTTTAAACTCGACATCAGTGTACATGCGGTTTAAAAAAAAAGATAACAATCCGCTTCCATTACTATATTGGTCTAATCTTACGAAGTGTGAAACGGGCTCTCTACGTTTGTGGAATGCGTTCTGCATGTGTTTGCCCATGGGGAGGTCAGTTTTTGTTTAAGTCTCACCTGATGGACTCTTGAAGGGGGAGTGGAACTGGTTGGTACTGATATTTACCTCAGGGAGGGGGGGGGTGGAATTTCCCTTCTATGGTGGCATCTGTGGTTTGAGCCTGTGCCCTCAAATCGTGAGGTCAACGCTTCAACCACTAGGCTATAATATACCGACCCCCTACTCTACTGTGCTGGTATATAACAAGCTGATGATGTGTGGGTCTAGCTATGTATGCTCCACTGAGGCTGAGTCAGTCTGTGCCTGTCAGTGTGCATACTACAATGCCCTGCAGTAGTTACAGCAGTACTGGGCCGGCAGTGCAGTGCAGTGAAATACGATCCGCCTTGGCTTGGCTTAGGCCTGTCCTGGCTCTACATCTTGCTCTGAGGGGATTGGTTGGTCATTGCTCTCTGTCTGTCTGTCAGTCTGTCTATCTGTCTGCTTGATTGGGTGGCTGTAGGCTTTCTTTTTCTGTCTGTCTGTCTGTCTATCTATCTCT
>CM060317.1:27788445-27790945 GCA_030674155.1 Stramonita haemastoma
GGGAGCATGTTCACAGAAGATGGACGCCTCAACAGAGAGATCGAGACAAGAATTCAAAAGGCCAACAGCGTCAGCTACCACCTTGCTCCACTTTTAAGACACCCCAATATCCCCATCGAGACTAAAGCCAAACTCATTGAGTCGATATTTAGATCAACCTTGACCTACCAGAGCCAGCCAGACGTGGACCCTTACCAAAAGTCTGGAAAGAAAAATCACCACCTGAGAGATGCGATGTTTCAGGAGAGCCGTCAATAAAACCAGACGTGACCAAATCAAGAACACCAAGATCAGAGAAATGGTCGGAACAATACCAGTTCTTCATTACACCCAACAGCAGAGAATCAGATGGTTAGGACACTGACACGCATGGCACCTCACCAGCTTGCCAGTAAAGCCTACTTATTTATTTATTTATTTATTTATTTATTTATTTATTTATTTATTTATTTATTCATTCATTCTTTTATATCGAGGATAACAGAATAAGCAATCATGTGCTTTTTTTCATCCGGTCCCCGTGTGTATGCAGTTTTGTAAATATTGTCATCTGTTCCCACCGGCACACGATGGCCTACTCCTACGAAAAGTGGAACAGGATTTAACGTGTGCGCAAGATGTTCTGCGTGCGTTCGCACACGGGGCCTCGGTTTAAAGTCTCATCCGAAGGACTTTTGGGGAGAGTGGAGTCAGCACTGATGTTAAATCCAGGAAGAAAATCTCCTCGACCGGACTCGAACCCGGGTCGTCAAATTGCCAGCGCAATGTTCTGACCACTAGGCTATCCCCCCCCCCCCCCCCAACATATCAAGGATGTTCGGGTACAAGGCAAGGGGAAGACCGAGGAAGACCTGGATTGAGGTTGTAAAAGAAACACTGAAGACTCACAACATGCCACCCACCCAGGCCTTCAAACTTGCAGCTCGACGCCCTAGATGGTACAAGAGGACGGATAAAGTAAAAGTGAAGCTCTCTGTTTTACCAACGGCGGTATTTCGCCAATGTGACCGTTTGTCCAACATTACGTAGCCAAATTCCAATTTCGGGGATGATTTTAAAACGTGGTTTTAGTCAACAGGAAGATCATTATACAAAGAAGAACACCCTTCATACGCTACATATGCATTCTTGAGAGTAATGTTCAAATTAGGGACCGATTTATTTAAATATTTATTTATTTATTTATTTATTTATTTATTTATTTATCTATTATTTATTTTTTTTTATGGGGAATAATGGAGTAACAACTCATGTGGGTTTCTTTTACATCCAGTCCCCGTGTATATGCAGTTTTGTAAATCTTGTCGTCTGTTCTAGTCGGCACACAATGGCCTACTCTTACGAAAAGTGGAACAGGACTTACCGTATGCGCAAGATGTTCTGCGCGCGTTCGCACACAGTTGCATTAATCCATACATGTATTGAAGACCTGGTTGATGCTAAGATAATCTATGACCACCAGCAGCACACAGTTTTACCCTTTCAGTGAGCTTCATAACAATCTAGGCATTTAGTTCTGACAGTTATATGATTTTCATCAGTATCAATCATCATGAATAAAGAAATGATGCTATTTCTGAAGGTGTGAATTATGTTGCTGTGGTTTTAATAGTAACCTTTCACTGGATTTCCCCTCTGACAGCATATCAAATGTGAGTTTGTGTCAGATTGTTTTTTATATAGAAATTCAAAAACAGACAATTACAGCAATGATGATAATAATCGACACTTCTTGAGCGGTTTATTTTCTTATATGTGTGTAGCACATCTTGATTAAAATTTTGTCAAGAAAATATCTAAAAGCAATACACCCAAATGCATAAAAATACAATACTAAACATACACTTACTTGAAATAAACAAAATCTGATTCAAACATCACACATAAACAATGCTTCCAAAAGACAAACAAGAGAAGGTACAAAATGATACATGTCACATGAATAATACTCTCTCTCTCTCATCCCCATTTTCTTCTTTTAAAATATTGGTTGAACTGCTGTTGGTGGTGATGCTGGTATGTAGGGGTAGGGAGGGGGGTTCTTAGCTTTATTCCCTGATCAGGGCAAGGGCCGGATGAAAAAAAGTATGTAATGCTTACTCTGTAACCCTTGACAAATAAAAGATTATTCATTCATCATTCATTCATTCATTCATTCTCTCTCTCTCTCTCTCTCTCCCCTCTCTCTCTCTCTCTCTCTTCTTCTCTCTCTCTCTCTCTCTCTCTCTCTCTCTCTCTCTCTCTCTCTCTCTCTCTTCTCTCTCTCTCTCTCTCTCTCTCTCTCTCTCTCTTCTCTGTCTCTCTGTCTCTGTCTCTCTGTCTCTCTCTTCTTCTGTCTCGTCTCTCTCTCTCTTCTCTCTCTCTCTCTCTCCTGTCTCTCCTGTCTCTCTGTCTCTGTCTCTGTCTCTGTCTCTCTCTCTCTTCTTCTCTCTCTGACGCACACCCACACCCATAATCACCACACACACACACACACACACACACACATCACACACACACA
>CM060317.1:27798445-27800945 GCA_030674155.1 Stramonita haemastoma
GTGCTGTAAGCTCCGTGATGACATCATTGCTACTAAGTCCTGTATCATGTCATGTTTAATCCTTTGTAGCCACGTGAAGTTCTTTGTTTTAAAATGATAGATTATCTGTATTGTATTGTGTTACACAGTATTACAATGTAGGTAAAAGTTGATAAAATTAAAGGTGCTCCATAACCTATGAAGTCGTTGGGGAGCGAGATGTCAGAGACCTTAGCTTCTCCAGGGACAAGCATAGTATGAACGGCGGCCATCTCCTCTCCCATGCTGTTTTACCTTCCCTGACTCTGGAGAAGACATGTACCCATTTACAGCTGGGTGAGCTGGGGGACTGTATTAAAGAGAAGGCATGCAAAGGGTCACCCATCCACTTGGTAAACACGCTCCACGCTGCTTAATCTTTTTGGGGGAGAAAGCGAGTGCTACGACCACTAAGCTATCCCGTCTCCTGTATTGTGTTATTTTGCATTGTACTGTATGGTATTGTAGTATCTATTAACACGCTGTCATACAGTATTTAAATTATCTATCAATACAGCACAGTAATACAGAGAGAGAAAGACAGACAGGCAAATAGACAGACAGACAAACAAACAGAAACAGAAAGGGTGGGAAAAAAACAAGCAGACAGACAGACAAAAGAAGAAGATATTGTAGCATATATAGACAAAAGAAAAAAGAAAACGAACAGTAAAACACACACAAATAACAAAAAAACAAAAACAACAAGTGGATAAAAGAAAGAGCTGGGAAACAAAGACACAAATATAAACAAATTAATACAACAAGTAGGACACCATAGTTTGCATTAGGGTAAGGTAGAAGAAACATTAGCAAACAGAAATCCGTGTAGTAGCAATGAAACAAACGTATCATCAACAACACAGACTGATAGTGTCATAAATAGCTGTTGTTGATGTTGTTGTTGTTGTTGTTGTTTTCATTGTCGGTGTTTTTGTTCCTGTTTTTGTTGTTTTTTCCTTGATGGTATATTTTTTTTTATTATTGTCAGTCACAATGATGCTGTGTCTTTGTTGTACAGTAGTGTTGTCTTTATCGTTGTTTTTGTTGTTGTTAGATTGCCTGTGTTGTCTTTTATCTATTGTGTTTGTGTGTTTGTTTTCATTCGTTGTATATACAGTGCTTTTAGTTGTACTTCATTTGCTTATCTTTTTTTTCAAGTTATGTTTCCTTCTACATTTATCATCATTATTTTGATTAGTTGAGGTTTTTTTCTAAATTGACAGACAGACAGACAGACATACACTCATACTCACATACACACATACTACATACATACATGCATACATACATACATACATACATACATACATACATACATACATACATACATACATACATACATACATACATACATACATACATACATGCATACATACATACATGCATACATACATACATACAATACATACATACATACATACATACATACATACATACATACATACATACATACATACATACATACATTCATACATACATACATACATACATACATACATACATACATACATACATACATAATACATATATACATACATACATACATACATACATACATACATACATACATACATACATACATACATACATACATACATCATACATACATACATACACACATGCATACATCCATACATACAACCATACACCCATACGTCCATGCATACAACCAAACACACAACCATACAAACAATACACACACTCACATGCACTATAAAAAAAAAATCCTATCATCCCATGACAATAGACACAAACTCTCTATCTCACACAACGTACACATATCATACAACACAGTCCTGCAGAAAATGGATGGCTCACTAAAAACACCTTCCTCCCAAAGAGTAGCTGATGATAGCCCTCCTACATACAGCTGACCCTCTTCTATTGGGTGTCGCCATCTCTAAGCAGAGCCTGTGCTGGGTTAATGGACATCTGCCCGTGTGCATTAGGGAGCAGAAGTCTGTCTGGACTTACTGCTTCTTCATATAGGGGGGGAAGTGTTTCTGTCTGAGTGTGATTCTTTTTTTTGTCTGAGTCTTTACTGTCTGTTTCTCTGTGTACATTCACACACGAGCGTGCACGCGTGCACGCGTGCACGCGCACGCGCACAAACACATACATACAAACACACACACAACCACACACGTCTTGTCTAATATCACTTTTTGTGAAGAGACATAAAATTGAAGACTACACACACACACACACACACACACACACACACACACACACACACACACACACACACACACACACACACACACACACACACATACACACACATAGTCTAAAATCACTTTTTTATTTGATAGACGTTAAAACGGAGACACACACACACACACACACACACACACACACACACACACACACACACACACACACACACACACACACACACACACACACACACACACCACACACACACACACACACACACACACACACGTAGGCACGTAGGCACGCACGCTCACGTACGCAC
>CM060317.1:27805945-27835945 GCA_030674155.1 Stramonita haemastoma
GGTGTTCAACATTTGGACTATGCCATGTCCATCTTCTGGATTTTTTATGTGGACCAAGTGTATTCACTACCTGGAGTTTTTGTTACACTGATGCGAACTCTAGAGAAAAAACAGGAGTCTGAAAGGTATCTCAAACCCTGGCCGTTAGACCTTGAGCTCAACGCTCTAACCACTAATCTTCCTTCACCCCCTACCCCCCCAAAAAAAAAAAAAAAAACTAAAAAAGAAAAACCCAGTAATAACATCAAACACTCTTCTATAGAGACTTTTGATCCATCCGCTGCTGCAACAGCAATAGCTGTTCCTCTGGCATCTTCAAAGCAGGAGTCAGTGCCCTGTGCAATAAGGTCTGCTGCAAAGACCTAGCTTGATTCATTGACCGCTGTACACTCCATCAGACATCCTGCTGAATGAGTCACTCCTCTACGGTCTTCATAAATCAAACACTGTATACACGCAGACAGACAGACAGAGAGGTAGACAGACAGAAAGGCAGGCAGACAGAAACGCAGGCAGACAGAAACGCAGGCAGGCAGACAGAGAGAGGCAGACAGAGAGAGGCAGTCAGAAAAAGAAAAAGAAAAGCAAACGCAATTTCATTTTCTGAGAGTCATGGATTCAGTACAATGACTCGTCTCTTTGATCTCCTCTCAAAGGGAGAGAAAGGAATAAAAATCAACACTTAACCATATGCATTACAATTGAAAACAATGTTTTACAAAATACACCTAAAACAAAGATAGAAAAAGCAGGTAGAAGAAAAACAAGAAATATCATATCCACTAAAAACGAGAAGACAGCCCTTTTAATGATTATCGTTGCCAAATGGGTGGTAGCAATTGTAGTAGCAGCAGCAGCAGCAGCAGCAGCAGCAGCAGCAGCAGCAGTAGTAGTAGCAGTAGTGGTAGTGGTAGTAGTAGTAGTAGTAGTAGTAGTAGTAGTAGTAGTAGTAGTAGTAGTAGTAGTAGTAGTAGTAGTAGTAGTAGTAGTAGAAGACAAAGAAGAGAAAGAAGATCAGAAGAAGAGAGAGAGAGAGAGAGAGAGAGAGAGAGAGAGAGAGAGAGAGAGAGAGAGAGAGAGAGAGAGAGAGAGAGAGAGAGACAGACAGACAGACAGACAGACAGACAGACAGACAGACAGACAGACAGACAGACAGACAGACAGACAGACCGACCAGACCAGACCAGACACACAAACAGATAGACAGACAGACCAACAGAGGCAGAAACAGATACAGACAGATACAGAGTCAAACACAGAGACAGACAAACAGAGAAAATAATGGCCAATGAATTTTATCGTTTCTTGATGTGAAGCTTGTTATTCTCTTTTTTTCTTCTTCTTCTTTCGATGCCTTCTATAAGAGAAGGCACACATTGCAGTACACCCCATACTGTAGCAAGGAAACAGAAGGGCCGACCTGCTAAAAGAGAGAGAGGAAATGGATATAAAAAAAAAAAAACGTTAACAGGCATGTTCTCACAGACCTTGACATTCTGCGTTAAGGAGGAGAAAATATTGCTCAGACAACGTTTTAACATTAGGACAAACAGAAACATGAAAACGCTCTGCTTGTCAGGAACTCCGGGGGACTGTAAACAGCGTAAACAGTGTAAACAGCAAGCAGGAATGATCTCCACTTTCATTGTCGGTGATTATTATTGAGGTGTCAGAGTTGACTCATTATTTTGGCAATGTGTTTTTTATCTGATGTCCAGATTATGCAGCGGGGAAAGCTTTCCACGTTTATGTCTGGGATTGTAGTGTGAGGAGGTGTAAAAAGCTTGATGATTCTTTTGCCTAATGCTTTAAGATGTTATCAACATGACTTTAAGAGAGAAAAAAACAACATCATGACGTGGGAGATAATTAGGAAGATACCGTGACTTGGATATAATCAGGAGGATATTGTGACTTGGAGATAATTTTAAATATATCGTGACATGGAAATAACTAGGAAGATGTCGTGACGTGGAGATAATTAGGAAGACAATATGATTTGGAGATAATTAGGAAGACACCATGGCTTGGAGATTATTAGGAAGATATCGTGACTCGGAGATAATTAGGAAGATATCATGACTCGGATAATTAGGCAGATATCGTGACTCGGAGATAATTAGGAAGATACAGTGACTCGGAGATAATTAGAAAGATATCATGACTAAGAAGACAGCATGACTTCGAGAAAACTAGGAAGACATCATGGGACAAGAGTTAGAAAGACATCATGACAAGGATAAAAATTAGGAAGATGTCATGACAAGGATAAAAATTAAAAGATGCCATGACAAGGATAAAAAATAGAAAAACATCATGACAAGGATATAATTTAGAAAATCATCAAGACTTGGAAATAACTGGAATACACTATGACGTGAAGCCAATTAAGGAAGGCTTTATAACTTAAGACAAACAGATAGATCCATAGACAGACAAAATTAATGAATGTACAGTGAGATAGATTAAAAGGCAGACAAGCATACAGACAGTAAAACAGACAGACAGACAGACAGACAGACAGACAGACAGATAGATAGATAGATAGATAGATAGATAGATAGATAGATAGATAGATAGATAGATAGACAGACAGACAGACAGACAGACAGACAGATAGATAGATAGATAGATAGATAGATAGATAGATAGATAGATAGATAGATAGATAGATAGATAGATAGATAGATAGATAGATAGATAGATATGTAGCCAGGTGCGGTAGATCTAGTGAGCACGAGTGAGAGAGAGTTTGTTAATAACACGATTGTTTGTATGCTAGATATAGTGTGTGAGACTTAGTGCGAGAGGGGAGTTAATTAGATTATCTCCCATGCAACCTTGTCGCTGTGTAGTGTTACTATTTTCGGACACACCTGTAAATTGTGAGACACTTTGTCTTTTTAATAGGAAAAGCTAAATTGACATTTCGGTTTTCATCCATACCTCAATTTACACTCTGTTCTTCATTCTAACGTTGTCATCATATCTGAACCACCATTAGCATGCGGGCGAGCAAATTAAGAATGTTCAGCTAGCTGTTGTCTTTTCCTGAGTGTTCTACTGCCCGGTTACAGTGACTTCTTGATTGAGTATTGTTGATCTACTGTTCCCATAACTTGTCTTATTCTATACTTATTGGCACCATCACAGACAGGCAAATAGACAGACGGAAGGGCGGAGACAGACATAGGCACAGACAGATAATTTATTTACTCTTATCTGTATTTAATTAAATTTCAGAGATGAGTTATAGAGACTTCAAAACTAAATGCAACCGATGATTCAAACAAAAGACATTGATGCTAAGTCAGCAAAAGACAATCTTTAATTGGCTTGAACATTAATCTAAAGACAGATGCATAAATAATGATTAAGTTAAATAGAGTGAAAATAGGAGATAAGAGTATGTAAAAAAAAAAAAACACAAAATTCTTAAATCACAGAAGTTTTATAATTATAATGATGCACTTTAACAAGAGAAAAGAAACTCGCTGAAATCCCTCGCACCATCGACCTTTCGTCTCAAGTCAGAAGTAATGAGTTATAAACTGCTTTCATTAATTTCATTTAAAAGAGAAATACTTTGAATAAATTCGATTTCAATTAACTTTATTTCTGTCCTTACTTCCATGCCATTTTGTTCTCTAATCTCTACTTCATTTTAGTTCCTCTGCGGTTTTTTTTTAATTTTTGTCAGCCTATCTTGTTTTCTGAATTTCATTCTGTGTGTCTGTCGCTGTCTGTAGTTCGTTTTTTTTTATTCTATCGTTTTTGCCTGTTTTGTGTTATAGAATCGTTTTTATTTCAGAGGATAGGAATGGTCAGATTATGTTTGTCTGTTCGTGTTTTTTTATGACTTTTGCACTTTGGGTTTCTGCTCTCTTGTTTAGTTTTGTTTTTTTTACATTCTTTTACTTCGATGTTATTTCATCGGTTTTTCCCTCCATTATCTATAATTATCTTATTTGTCTTGTTTTGTTTTGTTTCCACGTGCTATAGTCGCACTTTTTGCTCTGGGTATTAATGGGCCTTTCATTACCTTTATCGGCTTTTGTTCAACTTTTAGTGCTCGTTTTCTATATACCTCACCTCTAATGATCTCTCTCTGTCTGTCTCTAACTGTCTCTCTGTCTGTCTATCTGCCTGTATCTCTCTGTCTCTGTCTCTCTCCATCTCTCTGCCTGCATGCCCCACCCCCCCACCCCCCCTCTCTCTCTCTCTCTCTCTCTCTCTCTCTCTCTCTCTCTCTCTCTCTTTTCATTTTCATTATCTATTTTCATATTGTGTACATTTGCAACTTTTCATGTATATTGTTGGGGTTTTGTTTGCTTGTTTATCTTTTGTTTTGGGTGTGTTGGGGGGGGGGAGGTGGGGGGGAGTCTTTTCCGAGGGCTGGATGTAAAAAAGCAATCTTTGCTTATTCTATTACCCTCTTTGAATAAAGAAAGTTTTCAAAGTTTTCTCTCTGCCTCTCTCTCCTCTCTCTATCTATCCCTCTCTGTGTCTCCATACTCTCTCTGCGACTCTCCCTCTCTGTCTCTTTCTTTATCTCTGTCTGCCTTTTGCTCTCTCTCTCTCTCTCTCTCTCTCTCTCTCTCTCTCTCTCTCTCTCTCTCTCTCTCTCTCTCTCTCTCTCTCTCTCTCTCTCTCTCTCTCTCTCAGCGCACACGTACAACTACATACACACATGTACCTGGTCGCATACACACACCCGCATACACACGCGTGTGCATGCACATACGTATGAAACACACACATACACTCACACACATACACACTCGCTCACAGCTCTCTCTCCTCTCCTCTCCTCTCTCTTCTCTCATCTCTCTCTCTCTCTCCTCTCTCTCTCTCTCTCTCTCTCTCTCTCTCTCTCTCTCTCTCCTCTCTCTCTCTCTCTGGAATGCGAATGGATTTGCTTTCGCTTTCGCATTCACATTGTCTGTCCCTGTCTCTCTGTCTCTCTCTGTCTCTCTGTCCTCTCTCCCTCTCTCTCTCTCTGTCTCTCTCTCTCTCACACACATACACACACACCCTTCTAAACGATGTATACAGATAAAGATCAACAAACAAGAGAGAAAGTGGCGCAGAGTCATGAACGCGTGATGACCCAAAAGCAAAGAAAGAAAGAAGAAAGTGACCACACAGAAAAAGAAATGAAGAGACATATACACACACACAGACAAACGACTATTAAATGCACAGACCGAAAGACAAACATATGGAGAGACTGAGGGACACATCTTTGAAAGTTGACACCAAACAAAGGAGAAAAGTTGTTCCTAAGACAGTAAGCACAGAGCCTTCGATTCTGTCGTAGATTAAAAAACTGAGCCATCCATCACTTTCATTCTTGTTATTCTTATTTGTTAAAAAGTAGCTAATACTAGGTGATTATGCTCCGATTTTGACGTAGGCTACATATCTTATGCCTTTCTGTTTGTTTGTTCTTTTAAATTATCTCTCTCTCTCTCTCTCTCTCTCTCTCTCTCTCTCTCTCTCTCTCTCTCTCTCTCTCTCTCTCTCTCTCAACACTCACGCACCCTCACGCTTGCACACACACACACACACACACACACACATCACACACACACACACACACACACACACACACACACACACACACACACACACACACACACACACACACAAAACTGACCGACAGATAGACATAGACAGCGACAGTGGACTCTCGACTCTCGACCGTAGAGTTGCTATTATGCGGACTTATTCTGCTATTGTTTTAGTCCATCATAGATTGTTTGATTGCCTTTTGCTCTTTGGTTTGCATCAAAATAAATGGGTAGACATAATTATAATTATAAGAATTTGGATATGCTGAAAGTGCTCTGTATGATTCTTAGTCACTTGTCCTGTGTCAATTGCGGAAACAATTTACCAATCAACATTAAGAAATTGACAGTAAAAGTAATCATTAGTCTGAAAAGCATGCATTAAGCTACTTTCTTCGCCCTCTAACCCCTCTCACTCATCTATCCCTTTTTCGATACATTCATAGTGTGAATGGATTTTTTTTATCACCTTGCAGAAAATGAACATTCACCTAATGAGGAGAAAAAGGTTAAAGGTTACAGCAACACATAATACATTTTTAATTATTTTATTTCGAAACTAAACACTCATGTGCTTTTTTCATCCAGTTCTCGCGAGTGTGCAGTTTTATCAAATCTGACATACGTTATCACCGGCACACAGTAGCTTACTCTTCCGAAAAGCTGACACAGCTTTTAAAGTGTGCTCAAGATATTTTCTTAGCGTTCACACCCAGGGCCTCAGTTTGTCTTAACCAAAGGACTTTTGGCGGGAGTGGAGTCGGCAATGATGTTAACTCCAGGGGGGGGAAAAATCCCCTTAAACAGGATTCGAACCTGGGTCAGCAAATGGTGAGCGCAAACAATCCCATCCCCCGAGTGCATAGCGTCTGCTGTTACAAACACCTCACAGAAAATTATTCCCCTGATGGTCACATTTGAAGCTTAGAACTGATCCCATTAAAACTGGACGCAGCGCCAAAAGGCTTTGGTGCACACCCGATCTGACACTTCTTTTTGGCTGTGACGTCGGCAAGTGGCGTCATTTCACAGTTTTGACTTGGTTTGACTCTGGTCTCTGAGTTCCAATGAAGGCAACTGCTGTTCCTTTACGGTGGCTGACCCTGGACTGCTGCGGGTAATGCTTGGGCTTTCTGTTTCTGTGTCTTGTCTGTTTTTGTATATATATATGTGTTGCTCTGAGTTGTTTAAATCTTTAATAGATTACCAAAGCATGTGTTATTGCTCTCTCTCTCTCTCTCTCTCTCTCTCTCTCTCTCTCTCTCTCTCTCTCTCTCTCTCTCTCTCTCTCTCTCTCTCTCTCTCTCTCTCTCTCTCTCTCTCTCTCTCTCTCTCTCTCTCTCTCTATATATATATATATCACTAAATAAATTAAGGGTCAGCGACAGACAGAGAAGGTGTACACAAAAAACAGAAATAAACTACAACACACAATTAAAGATAAAGAGAGTTACATTAGACAAACAAAATAAGGCAGGCAATAGACAGACTACTTTTTGTATATAAAGAGACCAATTACACAAAATAAGGAAAATAAGCAAAACACACTCACACACAAAGAAAACACCAATCAAAAACAATTAAAAGAGATTGACAGACAGAAACAGACAGGATCTGAGACACAGAGGGACAAAGGCCAGAAAAACAGATTTCCAAAAAAAAGAAAGCAAACCTCGTCATGATCCCCCCCCCCCCTCCACTTTGTGGCATTGTCAGGCCCAGGTCTGATACCAGAGGACACAGGCAGCTGCAGAGACAGGGAGGAAGGAAACAGAGGAAAGATAGAAAGAAAGAAAAAAGAAAGAAAGAAAGAAAGAAAGAAAGAGGAAGTGTCAGCACCACACACTGCACGGGGCAGGAGAAGGGAGACAGTGCTTGTGAAGTGCCAGAACAATGCCGATTGTCTGTGACACGTGAAGCCACATCCTGCTGAAGATGTTTTCAAGTATATAAGTCATATCTATAAAGATAATGATGTAACGGATTGCACACATTTACACACTTACACACACTTACACACACACTTACAAACAGACACACACACACACACACACACACACACACACACACACACACACATATATATATATATATATATATATATATATATATATATATATATATACATATATACACACACACACATATATACACACACACATATATACACACACACATATATACACATATATGTATATATATGTGTGTGTGTGTGTGTGTGTGTGTGTGTGTGTGTGTGTGTGTGTGTGTGTGTGTGTGTGTGTGTGTGCGTGCGCGCACACACACGTACTCGCGCGCAAAACACACCATAAAATAAAATAAAACCATGGGCTGGGGTAGAGAGAGAGAGAGAGAGAGAGAGAGAGAGAGAGAGAGAGAGAGAGAGAGAGAGAGAGAGAGAGAGAGAGGTAATCTCCCCTCAGTGTTCATGATCCGAGATGCACGTGAAAACATTTCAGTTCAGCCACAGAGGGCGCTGACATTGGCCTACTTAGTCCTGAGCATTTCACCGTTCCCTGGACTGACAGATTCAAATTTTGCAGCGACCACTGGACACGATGCAGTGTCCCCCCGCTCCCTGCAACTTTTGCCCGAAGCTACAGGTAAATAATACCATTTTGTGTGTTTGCAATTATGTCTAGGCCCTACATGTTTCAGTCTAAACATATTGGAAAGCAAGAGAAGTTAGAAAAGAGTTTACAGGAGATTTTTTCCATTGGAAGATTGGCAATACCCCATCAGTTTCAAGCCCTAAACATTTTGACAGTCAATTTTGACATTACGCTTTTTTTGTTCATAGGCTTCCACTCCGAAGTTTACCAATGGTGAGATTCTGAGTATGCGACCGTTGTATGAAAATTATTTATTTTATTTTGCTTCCCTGAATAATTATCGCATTCCAGAAAGTCGTATTAATTAAGTCAGAGTAGAGTTTCAACCTTTTGAGGCCTAGAATTTAACAATTGTTTTGACTTATGAGATCTTGTAATGTCCGATAAAAAAAAACACAACAAAAATGGCGTGCAACTGGGCCAACTCTGTCCCTTCGGTGACATACAAAAATCTTGCCCCTTATGTGATTTTTGTTAGATACTTAGCTTAGGACCAAATTTGGAACTGGTGTTTTTCATATTCTCTACTGTCAAGACTAGTTTGGCAACTTAGTTGATGCAAATAATCGTTTTCAAAATGCAAAGTATTTCAAGCCAGTTTCTTGCGAAGTGCATATGGAAGCATTTGTATTTTACATGAAGTGTACCTATACATTCTACAGATAGGTTATTGTTTTCGTGCAGAAATAAAAGGTAGCGCTTGTTACATCCTGATGTCTCATGCACAGGGAATGTTGACATTCACTTCTCCCTTTGTAAACCAAAAAATACAACAAATAAGGCAGACTCTAATTTCACCTGAACTCAAGGTCTTAGGGTGCATGTCGGAAATGTTCATGTCATCGATAATTAGGTAGTAAACCTATACAGTATTTGTTTTTCCTTTCCTCTGCTAGACCTACGAGGTTCCCCATTGGTGAGATTTTTGAGTATGTGCGACCGTTTCTCTATGAGTACGGTTTATTCGGAAGGCACACTATGGAACGATAACCCTGTTTATCTGAAAACAAGAAACGAGTTTACCGCTTAAGAGAGTCTATCCCAGACAGCCCTTTTTCAGTATTATCATTGGAATTTATTTTAGTTTGACATTTTTATCTGTAGTAGTCATCGTAGAATTCGTGTTATGTCATTGCAATGTCCATGTATCCGTCTGTTTCAATCAGTGTCCCTCTGTCCACCGCCTTCTCTCTGTATCTGTCTCTCTCTCTCTCCCTCCCTCCCTCCCTCGTTGTTTTTTGTGTGTTGTGCTTGTTTGCTAATTCATTTTTCTCCCTTGTGTGACAGCCTAGTCATTTTATGTAGTTAATGTTTATAGGATTTGATAATTATGATTTTCACAGCTTCATTTTAGTGAGTTTAAAACTGTTAATAGAGTTTGATGATTTTTTTTTTTAAGACAATGATGTAAAACAGTCGAAAGTTTACCCATTTACTCTCGACATAGTTTTTAAGTCTTCTTTGTTTATTGAAAATATGTTCTAAGTTTGAGTTCTAGCCAAGTAAATGATTCTTTGTCTAGATACAAGAACCAGTTGGTAAATATACTTTTGTTGTCATCTGTGAGTAGATTTCACAACACACACACACACGCGCGCGCGCGCGCGCGCGCGCACGCATACACAAACGCGCGCGCGCACGTATACACAAACACGCGCGTGCACCCACACACGCACTCGTACGCACACACACACACACACACACACACACACACACACACACACACACACACACACACACACACACACACACACACACACACACACACACTGGGATTAGACATGAAGCAAAAATATCGCGGTAGACTCATAACGCAGTGCTTAGCACTGTTTAAAATCAAAAGCGCTGGTCAGAACTGACAGAAATCTTGATGTTCGCAGGGAGGCACTGGGGAAAACGGACGTACCGAATGCAGGCTAGCGGGCATCTTGCAGTTGTCAGTGTCATCCACAATACAGGGTGTGTGTGTACGCATTCAATACTATAATCAAAACTGTGAGTATGCTTTTAATAAGAAAAATGAAGCTCGCACGCACTCCTTACTTGATATTGTCTGGCTGTTTCATACAAAGACATGTTTGCAGCCAGGCGTGTAGTCCGTGATCACACACCTGGGTTCCAATCTCGTTCAAGAGGACTTTTCCTCCGGAGTTAACATCAGTGTCGAACGCACGCTGAACATCTTGCGCACACGTTAAATCCTGTTCCGCTTTTCGTAAGAGTAGGCCATCGTGTGCCGGTGGGAACAGATATTTACAAAACTGCATACATACGGGGACTGGATGTAAGAAAGGACAAGAGTGCTTATCCCATTATCCTCGATATAAAAGGATAAATCAAATCAATCAAATCAAATCAAATCTCCTTTTCTCTCTCTGTCTCTCTCTCTGTCTCTCTCTCTGTCTCTCTCTCTGTCTCTCTCTCTGTCTCTCTCTCTGTCTCTCTCTCTCTCTCTCTCTCTCTCTCTCTCTCTCTCTCTCTCTCTCTCTCTCTCTCTCTCTCTCTCTCGCTGTCTGTCTCTCTGTCTCTCTGTCTCTCTCTCGCTGTGTCTGTCTGTCTGTCTGTCTGTCTGTCTGTCTGTCTGTCTCTCTCTCTCTCTCTCTCTCTCTCTCTCTCTCTCTCTCTCTCTCTCTCTCTCTCTCTCTCTCTGTCTGTCTGTCTGTCTGTCTGTCTGTCTCACTCTGTCTCTCTCTCTCTCTCGATCTCTCTTCTCTCTCCCTCCTTCTCTCTCTCCATCTCTCTCTCTGTCTTTTGCTCTCTGTCTCTCTGTCTCTGTCTCTCTCTACTCACCCTCCCTCCCTCCACCCCCTCTCTCTCTCTCTACTTCTCACCCTCCCTCCCTCCCCCCCCCCCCCCCTCTCTCTCTCTCTCTCTCTCACACTACTTGCCACCCTCCCTGCCCCCTCTGTCTGTCTGTCTGTCTGTCTGTCTGTCTGTCTGTCTGTCTGTCTCTCTCTCTCTCTCTCTCTCTCTCTCTCTCTCTCTCTCTCTCTCTCTCTCTCTCTCTCTCTCTCTCTCTCTCTCTCTCTCTCTCTCTCTCTTATGCCCCCTCTCGATCTGTCTCTCTCTGACACATGCACTGACTTTATACACATTTAAATCCACACACACTTTCCTGTTTAATAGACAGTACTGTATATTCATCGCACGTTTATGTTATGTTTTCTGTTTCCAGATGTTTTCCAGCAATCTTTGACTTTGTCACTACTGATAGGATGCCAGTGACACATGATATTAATTCAACCTTGTTAGGTCCTTGTTTTTAAAAGATTAAGAAAGGAGGAGGTAAGAAAAAGTAGAACAAAACCTTTTATGTTTTGTTTTCTTTGGATCTGGGACATGATAAATTTGAGATCTTCGGTTTCACCATGGGGATATTATACAGTGCTTCAAAATTTCGCGAAAGCCTGCTGTAGGCTCCCAGATCCTTAAATCTGGCTGGAACTAAGAGAGCCTACGTGACTGATCAGTTCTGAAATACTGATTTAAAAAAAAAAAAAACCAGCAGTGAGTAATCGCGAGAAATCCTGTTCAGTATGGGATTGTATGAAGAAGTTTAGATACAAAAGTCACTTGCCACACATCCACCGTGTTGTACACATACTCTGCCTTTGTCACAGGCATATGCGAAAGAGAAACTGAAAAATGTAAACCATGCTCATAAAAAAGGAAGACATATTAATCTCACATTTTCTTTGTCTTCTGCGGTAACTCGTTTTTGTGATAAAAAAAAATGCTGTGTCAGGCTGGACAGCCCACTTTGTGGTGTAAGATATCAGTCGCTTTTGTCACTGGACACCAGATATGATTGCACTAATGTTCCCCGCTAAAATAGGAAAATGAATTTTTATAGATTTGAATAATAATTAAACTGAATTTTAAAAAGATAGAATATCGATAAATTTTTAAAGACCTTATAAACCTGAAATAAACTTAGACAAGATAACATTTTAAAAATTCAAATAAAAATGATTAAAAATTAAAGAATTTAAAATCGTTAAAAAAAACTAAAACCTAACCAAACAAAAATATAAACAAAAATAACCAAAATTAAAATTAAATAAACCAAAATGAAATAGCATAACCAAACCAAAAATAAAATAAAACCAAAACAAAATCTAAACTAAACCAGATAGGGATATAGCGATAAGGGGAGAGCAATCCTGGTTCCAGTGATCTTGGCGTCTGAAAATATCTACTACAAAGTCTTTGACACGGTGGTCAAGAAGGGCTGTAACTCCGTCAGTCCTCTTTTCTAAATTATTCCCATGCGAAAAATTCCCTCTTCCTCCTCATCCTTACGTACATGGGTCCTAACCAGGCGGTTAAAACCATGTAGATCACAGAGGGTCATATCTTTGTGGGCTGTGCCTGGCTGTCCCTCCTCTGGCAGGAAGTTTGCTCCGAGGCCTTGCACTTGCACGTGTATGTGTGTCAATGATTGTACAGCAGCTACAGTGGTACTATTTTATTGTGGCTCTTTTTTTTTTCTTAGCTATAAGCATGTTTAGGGGGGGTTGTCTTGAATAAGTGTCCTGTGTTGTTGTTTTTTGTAAAGAGCTTGATAACTGTCCTGGATTATTTTATAAAGAGTTTGATAACTGTCCTCGATTTTTGCAGAGAGCTTGATAATTGTTTGGTTGTTGTAAATACGACAGTGTATGAGTCTGGAATGAGGAGTCTAATGTAGAAAGAAGGCAGAAAATTTTAGAGTGGTATTTCAATGACTTTGGAAGATGTTGAACTGAAATCGACTCTCTCTCTCTTCTCTCTCTCTTCTCTCTCTCTCCTCTTCTTCTCTCTCTCTCTCTCTCTCTCTCTCTCTCTCTTCTCTCTCTTCTCTCCTCTCTCACGCGCACGACGCACAGACATGTTCTCTCACACTCTCACTCACTCTCATCGTCAATCCTCCACTGCGCAACGCCACGTCACTCCCATCTCTCTACCGCTACTAATTGTTAAAAAAAATACAAAAACTTCATATTTCACAACTGCACATCAATGTACATACTGAGTGCAAAATCCATTCCTTGTCTTTTTGGGCTAGGTCAACTGTCCACGTTTTTTTTCTTACCTCTCATCTTTTTTCTTCCTACCAGTCTATCTAATTGCTTTAAAAAGAAAAAAAAGAAGTCGGACAAAAACTTTCAATATTTTGACATTTTTCGTATATTATTTGCTGTATAGGACAATGCAGTGAAATCTTAAGAAATTACTGAGATAAGCAAGAAGATATCCAAATGTAGTATTCGCTTCGGGTATTTTATGGAGGTTTGGATTGTGGTTTTTTGATTGGGTTTATTTATAGTATTTTGTTTTTACTCTCATCATTTGAGATAATTAAGTGGAATGGCTGGCGTTCTCAGTACAGTGTTGTTAGCGCGAGAATCTTTCCTTGGTGAGAGCTATTATTTGTTTCTTTTTCAGACGGAGTGCTGGTTTTGAAGGAATGTTACCGAGCCCTTGGACACCACCAGGGTTTAAGACATGAGCATCTATCAAGACATTATCAAGAACATATAGATACTATATATAAAAAGACACATCTACCAAGACATTTAACAAAAACATTAAGTGAAAGACGACCCTGCTACTAAGGACACCAACCAAGAACATTAGTCAAGAGCACACCATACCAAGAACACACCCAGAACTTCGTTAAGACAACCCCGCTACCAAGGAAATCAACCAATAACATTCGTCAAGACAACCCCGCTACCAAGGACACCAACCAAGAATATTATAGTGAAAAAAAATTGAAAAAAAAGAAAAAAAAGACAGCCCTGCTACCAAGGACATAAACCATGAACATAAGTAAAAAGTTAACCCCGTTACCAAGTTGTCATAATTCTTATGAGTACATACGTATACAACTCGCGCTAGGGCAATTAGTGCTTTAGTGTGGAAACATTTTGTTAATGGTTTGCTGTTGTTGCTACCTTTGAAGAATTGTGTGAAACATATTTACCCAGAAGAGATGAAAAAGACCCCTGCCCCTCAAATTAGAGGAGGAAAAGTGTTATCATGAGTAGAGAATGGTAGAGAAAACGGTATTGGCAACCAAAAATATATCTACATAAATGTTAAAACGGGAAAAAAAAAGCCATTAAACTCTGCATGTAACTGAAGGAAATTGGTGAAACATGATTATAAAATGAAATGGTAGAAAGACTAATCAGTTGAGAAATGAGACAAAAAGCTAGCTGATTGAAACAGTTTATCTTTATGCCCTTTTCATTTGTATCTTGAAACTCGAATTCTCTGTTAAAATTGCAAAACTGCTGACATCTATCCTCAAGCCTTATAAGTGATATTCAGTTGGGAGAGAAGAGGGCAATATAGCACCAAAGAGTATATTTGGGTTAATGGAAATGAATTCGACTCTTTTTGAAAGGGGGAAAGCATATAAATTAAGTTAAGATGGTACATAGGTTGAACAAAGACGGATAACTGAATGCCTGACAATATCTCTACATATGAAGTGTAAAGATTTATTTTAATGTTTTTGCTTTTCATGAATTAGATGTTCTGGTTAAAACTATCCTAGTTTTACAAGACCCATTGGTATTTGTGACACCCAGTTTTTTTCAAAAATCCTGTATCATAGTAAGTTGAAAAATACAAATTTTGTGGAACTCGAAATATATTTTTTCAGCATACTCTAAATTTTGTTATTGGGTCAGATCAAATAATAATTATTTGGAAAACACTGTTGTGATAATTTGCTTCTCAATATTTGCATAAATTAAAATGCTGTCTGAATTTCTTTAAACCATTGAAAAATAGACACGCTGTCCCATAACCTATTTGTTCACTTGGCGGTGAGGTAGTCTGAGACCTCAAAGATTGAAAACTAGGTGAATATGTTTGCAGGAGTAGAAAATCCTTGAAAGTATTTTTGCTCTTATTTAAAGCAGTCCAAGCAATGAAAATTTAGAGAAATCTATGCTCTGGCCATTACTGACATAAATTATGTAAAACCTCAGACATCTGTTCCTGTCCAAATAGCTTTTTATATTAGCAGGAATAGGTTACACATTATAAATCTTAAGGATTTACCAGTGGTATATTAGTCCTAATTGCTGTGGTGTGGAAAGTGCCATAGACTGAATTTGCTGATTTTTTAAAGAGGAATACTTCTCATATTTAAAAAATCGATTTTAAAATTGAGATGGTATGTAGGGTGTGTGTGTGTGTGTGTGTGTGTGTGTGTGTGTGTGTGTGTGTGTGTGTTTGTGTGTGTGTGTGTGTGTGTGTGAAGGAGGTAGATGGGGGGGGGGGGGAGAGACATCAGGATGGTAGCCAATGCAAGAAATTTAGAGTTCTCAGGAGTAGAAGTTAAGAGACCAGACAGAATAGAAGAGGGCTGGATGAAAGATCTTTTTCTAAAAGAGAGGTCTGGCTAAAAGATTAGCTTTCTAAAGAAGAGGGCTGGCTAAAAGATTAGCTTTCTAAAGGAGAGGCTTGGCTGAAAGATTTGTTTTAAAGGGAGAGGACTGACTAAAAGAATTTTCTTAGGGAAAAGGATGGCTAAAATAGGAGAGGGCTGACTAAAACAAATAATCTAAAGGAAAGGGCAAGCTCAAAGTATTTTCTAAAGGAGAGGGTGAGCTGAACAAATTCTTTTCTTAGAAAACTTAATGTTTATCTTAAGGAGAAGGCTAGCTGAACAAACTATTTTCTTACAGGGCAATTCTTTTTTCTAAAAGAGTTGGCTAGCTGAACTTTTTTTGTTAAAAAACTTATTTTATTTTTCAAAAGGAGAGGGCTAGTTCAACTATTCTTTTCTTAGAGGGCAACCTGAATTTTTCTCTAAAGGAGAGGGTTAGCTGAACATTTTTTCTTAGAGGGCTACCAGAAATACTCAAAAGGAGAGAGCTAGCTGAACAAGTTTTGGTTTTCTTAGAGGGCAACCTGAATTTATTTCTAAAAAGCTAGATGAACTTTTTTTCTGAGGGCAGCCTGGATTTGTTTACTAAAAAAGACTAGCTGAACACTTTTTAGAGGTTAACTTGAATTGTTTTTTTTTTCTAAAAGAGAGGGCTACCTGAAAGAAATTAGCTTTAAAAAATGTAAGGCTTTGTAATGGTTACAACTTCTTCAAAATAGTTTGGGCCTGATTCAATTTAAAGCAGAATTAGAAATTTGTAAAACACAGAAGTCTAAAACATGGTCTTGGCTGTTGACAGGGATGGTGATTTTGTTTTAAAGTTGCTATTGTAGGATACATAACCATGTCTAGAGCAACATACCATTTGTCTATGTGCTATTGTGTCCATATGCTTTCTAATATTCAGACTGACAAGCTGACACTCAACCTCCCCTCTATTAACTCTTTAACACTAACCCTAAAACTAATACCAACTCTAACCCTGGCCCTGCATGTGGACACAAAAGACAAGGAGATAAAATGGTGTAGGCTGACACACTGGCTACTTTTTTTTTTCTCTGGGGTTGGGGGAGGGTTGCTGAAATATTTTTGGAAAATGCTAGAAAGAGGGTGGGGCAGAATGTTCTTGAACATAAGAAATGGGAGGTCATGACAGAGAAAAGGGGCAGTGAGTCAAACTTTCTGATAAATTTAAGAGAAGTGGGGACCGTTCTAAAAAGTTCATTTAAAAACAAAAGTAGATGATGCTGGTTTTAGAATGTATAATGGGATAATTATTCAAGGAGACGCCTCTGAGAACTTTTTTTTTAAATGAAGGGCACTGGGTTTTGGATGTTTGATTGAAGGGGAGGCCTTTTAAAAAAACATTTTTTGTAATTTAAAACAAAAATGGAGTGCTGGTTTTAGAATGCATAAAGTTACCTAACAGGTAGATGCAGTCAGGAAAATAGTTTTATTCTTAAATCAGAAGTAGGGGGCATTGGGCTTAGAATGCATTAACTATTCATTGGAGGGTAAGAACAAGTTTAGTTAAAACAAACAGGTAGCTGGTTTAGGAATGCATGATTGAACAGTCTTTGGAGGGGAGGTGTTTCAGAGGGGAGGCCTTTTAGCACACATTTCTGTAAAACAAAAACAGAGGGTGTTGGCTTTAGAATGCATGGTTGAACAGTCAATAGAGGGGAGGCCTTTCAGAACAAAAGTTTGTAAACAAAGAGGATGTTGTTTTTAAAATGCATAATTAGTCACAGGAGGGGAAACCTTTTAGAACAAATTTCTGTAAACAAAAATAGAGGGTGCTGGTTTTAGAATGCATGAACTATCATTTTAGGGGAGGCCTTTTATAACAAGTTTACTTAGAACTAAATAGGTACTTGTTTTAGAATGGTGACTGAATAGTTAAATTATTTATGGATACTGCTTATAGAAAGTATAGTGAAAAATATAGGGGGATTGGCTTTAAAATACATCGTTGAACAATCATTGGGTGAAGGTACTGGGATACCATGATTATATTATATATAAAAAAGACGCGGTCTTAAAATTAGAAAATGTTTTCTGGTTAAAAGGATGAAAAAAAAACCGTCTGAAAGAGTGGGTAGATGTGCATGAAAGGATGTATATATACACCATGTAAATATAGGGAATAGTACATCACAGGTATTTATCATTATAAGCAGATGCTAAGTTTTACAAACTGCTAGAAAGTTGAATACATCTTTGTGGACCTTTTTCTTTGTTTTATGTGGAAAGTTGCAGTCAAGAAAATTATAACAGTTATTACATCAAAAAAATTCTTACATAAGTGGCTGGATTTGTGGCTGTAACCAATGACTACAAATTCATGATTTAAGAAAATGAAATTTTGCTGAAATTGTCTTTGTTTTGAGAACATTTTTTGAAGTGTAGGTTTTTTCCCTTAACACCTCGCATTGAAAAGTGGTATTTTCCTTTTTTTTAATTCTAGTAAATCTGGTATAGGGAAACATTTTTGCCTTTTTATTTTAGCTGTTGTGCTCTCAGATACCTGGGTCATGTAAAACTAGATGATGGTTTGGTATGTCTGTATTTTAGTATTAACTGGAAACTGTTTATCAGCAGCTGTGATGCTTTTGGTTTTGTTCTCTGGGATGGGGTCTTTTTTTTTTTTGCTTTGAATTTGTTTAAAGGAATATCGGGGTGGGATTTGTTTTGGTTTTTTTTTTGTTGCTTTAAATCATGTTCATGCAATTAGTAATAGTATAAAAACAAATAGTGAAAGCTGGTAGAAGCTACCATTGTATTAAAAGTGGCTTGCCTTTTTTTCTTGTCGGTAACATTTTGATTTGAAACATTTAGGATAATTTTCATCAGATGAATCAAAAGCTGATGTTCATTGATTTTTTTTTAAGGTGCACTTGATTTGAAGAACTATGAACCAAAAAGGAGCAGTTTTCTACTGTGCCATGTTTATTCTTTTCATTGTAGATGACAGCTTTTTGATATTGTCAACAACTGTTATAGCCACTATATCACCATCATTCCAGCATAGCCTTGCATTTTTTGTCAAAAGTTGTCTGACTTAAAACAATTTTTTTTAACCATCTATGGGAATGCGTGTGTTGAGTGGTTTCTCTTCCAAATTAGCCAGCATAAGACACTATGTATGGCCCACTAGAAATTTAGAGTTTTCTTCTCATCATACTACGTTTTGAAAACCTGCACAGTACTTTAAATCTTGTTTTCAATGTTTTGTATTGAATGTTTTCAATATTTTATGAGGATTAAAAATGTCTTGGCTTAATTTGGTTGCATATAACTAATCCAAGCAATCCCCACATATTGTGTGTATCAGTTGTAGTTATGAATATTGCTTTTTACCTGTATTAATTCTTGATCACAATCTGAAGGAATTGCATTTGGTTGTAAAGGTCCTTTACGTAAAATTAAGAATCTGAGAGGGTGGATTTATAGAGTATCTGGGAAACTGACCTCTTTGTCTATTGCTCCCTTCCCCATTTCCTATTATTCCTGGATCAAAATTAGTGTGCATTATTCAAAACATTGTGTATTTGAAGCAGTTTGTTTGTGTGGGATTTGATGCATTTTACATTTGAACCAGACATTGGTGCTAACTATTTGAAGTGTTTTATATTTGAAGGAATGCTTTTAGTGTGAAACATTCAAAATGTTCTCCATGTGAAGCAGAGGTTTTTGTGTATTTGAAATATCTTGCATTTGAAGCAGTTTTGTGAGTTATTTAAAGCATTTTATTTTCAAAACGGTAGTTTGTAAATATTAGAAACATTTTACATTTGAAGCAGAGTTGTTTGTAAATGCTTAAATAATTTACATTTGAAACACAACTATTTGTAGATATTTGAAGGATTTTACATTTGAGGCAAAGTTGTTTGTGGATATTTGAAATATTTTATATATGAAGCCAAGTTGTTTCTAAATATTTGAATAGTTTGCATAATTGTGACGCTCCACCACATAATGAGACGGAGTGCACATGAGGTCAATTTTTAGTTATTGACATTTATTAATGTGCAATAAAGTGGCTATCAAATACAAAAAACAGATTGAAAATCGGACAATTCTGTGCAAAGTTATTACAAGTTGAAATGATAGACTACAGGAAGTGGCAAAATGAGAAACGGACAAGTTTATTTTCGTAACACGTTGTCAGAATAAGGGCTTGGGTATTTTCAAAACACATTTAAAAGCAAAAGGGATAAAAAAATTATGGCTTGATATTTCATTATAAGGTAGATAAACGGATATAGTTTAATAATTAATCAAAATCTCAAAATTGACAACTTGACCCTACCTGCCTTTAATGGCTCCTAGAGCAAAATTGGGTAATGTGCTAAGCGACTCATTTCGTGGCGGAGCGTCACAATTATGATGATTATGATGATAATAATAATAATGTTTGATATTTATATATTCTGACTCTCCGAAAGAAAGAAATCCAAGCACTTGCATTCAAATTATTTACACACATGCAACCCTCCACAAAACATCAGAATTAAAATAGATCAGATCTATGCTTAAACACAAATAGAAGTATAATTCCTTGTAAATATTTGAAAAATTTAAAATTTGAAGCAAGGTGTTTTTAAATGTATGCAATATTTTACATTAAACAAAAATTATTTTGTAATTTTTCTGTTTTTTGTTTTACTTTTAAAGTAGTTTGTTGTAAGTATTTCAAATATTTAAATTTTTGAAGCAGAGTTATCTGTAAATATTTGAATTATTTTACATTTGAAGCAGTTTGTAGATGTTTGAAGTGTTTTTACATTTAAGCAAAATTATGTGTAAACACTTGAAATATTTTAGATTTGAAGGACAGTTATTTGTGAATATTTGAAATATTTTACATTTGTAGGAGAACTGTTTTTATCTCGGATACAGAGCCGTTTGTGAATATTTGAAATATTTTACATATGAAGCAGAATTTTTTGTAAATGTTTCAAATATCTTATATTTTAGCGAAATTCTTTGTATATATTTGAAATATTTTACATTTGAAGCTGTATTGTTAAAAATCTGAAATAGTTCATATTTTAGCAAAATTCTTTGTATAGATTTGAAATATTTTACATTGGAAGCAGTATTGTTACACAATTGAAATATTTATTTGAAGCAGAATTTTTTGCAAATGTTTGAAATATATTTTAGCAAAATTCGTTGTAGACCTATACATTTGAAATATTTTACAATTGAAGCAGTATTGTTTATAAATATTCGACATATTTTATATTTGAAGCAGTATTGTTTCCAAATATTAAAAATACTTAGCATGTGAAGCAGTTTTGTTTGTAAAAATTTGGCACGTCTTTTTTTTAACATTTGAAGCAGTATTCCTTGTAAATATTTGAAATATTTTATATTTGAAGCAGTACTGTTTGTAAATATTTGAAATTTTTGACATTTTGAAACAGCATTGTTTGTAAATATTTGCATTTTATTTTTTTTGAAGCAGTATTGTTTGTGAACATTTGAAATACTTCTATTTGAAGCATGATTACATGTGAGTATTTAAAACATTTTATAAATTAAGCAGAGTTATGAATCTTTGAAAAAAAATAACATTAGGAGGACACAATAGAAGCAAACGTGCTTGTACAGATTTGAAATATTTTTGAAATTTGAAGCCGAGGTGTTTGTAAAGGAATGCAATATTTTACATTAAAGAAAAGTTTTGTAAATATTTAAAATATTTTATATTGATATTTACAGCAGAGATATTTGTAAATATTTGAAACATTTGCAATCGAAGCAGAGTTGTTTGTATTTGGATTATTTTACATTTAAAGCAGTGCTTGCAGATGTTTGAAGTGTTTTCACATTTAAGCAAAATTGTAAGTATATAATTGAAACATTTTACGTTTGAACCACAGTTGTTTGTAAGCATTTGAAATATTTCACCTTTGTAGCATAGCTGTTTTTGTCTCGGATAGAGAGTTGTTTGCGAACATTTGAAATATTTTACATTTCAGGCAGAATGTTTTGTATCTTTTTGAAATATTTTATATTTTAGCAAAACTCTTTGTATACATTTGAAACATTTTATATTTGAAGCAGTATTGTTTTTAAATATTTGAAATATCTTATATTTGAAGCAGTAGTGTTTGTGAATATTTGAAATAATTTACATGTGATGCAGTATATCATGTAAATATTACCAGATTTTTTAATGTGAAGTAGTGTTGCTGTTAAATATTTGAAATGATTATTCTTTATTTGAAGCAGTACTGTTTGTAAATATTTGAAATATTTTACATTTGAAGCAATATTATTTGAAAATATTTCCTTTTTCATTTATTTGAAGCAGTATTGTTTGTAAACATCTGAAATATTATTTAAAGAATGCTTTTATATGAATATTCAAAATATTTGATACATTAAGCAGAGATATGAAAGTTTGAAACAAATAACATTAGGACAGAATACAAACATGATTGCTTGTAAATATTTGAAATATTTTAAATTTGAAGCCAAGGTGTTTAGTAAATGTATGCAATAGCTTACATTCAACAATTTTTTTGGTAAATTAAAATATTTTATATTTGTATTTATAGCAAAGTTATTTGTAAATATTTAAAACAATGTTTGAAGCAGAGCTGTTTGTAAATATTTGAAATATTTTGCATTTATAGCTGTGTTTGTAGATATTTGAAGTGTTTTTACATTTAAACTAAATTGTGTGTAAATGAAATATTTTACATTTGAAGCACAGTTGTGAACATTTGAAATATTTTACACTTGTACCAAAATGTTTTGTCTCAGATACAGAGATCTTTGTAAATATTTGAAATACTTTATATTGAAGCAGAAAGTTTCGTAACTATTGAAATAGGTTTTAGTTTAGCTTTTTTTTTGGATACATATGAAATATTTCACATTTGAAGCAGTTTTAATTTTTAAATATCTGAAATATCTTACATTTGAAGCAGAATTGTTTCCAAATTTTGAAAAAATTTTGCATTTGAAGCAGCATTGCTTGTAAATATTTGCAGGTTTTTTTAATATTTGAAACATTATTGCTCATAAATATTTGAATTTTTTTTTATATTTGAAGCAACACTAATTGTAAATATTTAAAATATTTTACAATTGAGCCAGTATTCTTTGTGAACATTTGTGTGTTTTTTTAAGATTTAAAGCAGTAATATTTGTGAACATTTGAAATATATCTATTTGAAGATTGATTACATGGATTATTTAAAATATTTGATACATTAAGCAGAGTTATTAAACTTTGAAACGGATAACAGTAGGACACAATACAAGCATACTAAGATTTGAAATACGTTAAGTTTAAAGCCAAGATGTTTGTAAATGTATGCAATAATTTACATTGAACAATCTTTTGTAAATATTCAACATATCTTGTATTGATATTTAAAGGAGAGCTATTTGTAAATATTTGAAACGTTTATATTTGAAGCAGAGTTTGTAAATATTTGGATTATTTTACATTTAAAGCTGTGTTTGTAGATGTTTGAAGTGTTTTTATGTTAAACAAAATATTGTGTAAATGATTGAAACATTTTACTATTGAACCACAGTTGTATGTGAACATTTGAAATATTTTACTTTTAGGCAGAATTTTTTGTATCTTTTTGAAATATTTTATATTTTAGCGAAATTCTTTGTATATAGTTGAAATATTTTACACGCGAATTAGTACTGTTTTTAAATAGTGGAAATATTTTATATTTGAAGCAGTAGTGTTTGTGAATATTTGAAAATTTACATTTGAAGCAGTTTTGCTGGTGAATATTTGCAGTTTTTTAGTCATTTGAAGCAGTATTGCTTGTAAATACTTCACATATTTTGTATTTGAAACAGTACTGTTTGTAATTATTTGAAATATTTTACATTTTAAACAGTAATGTTTGGAAATATTTGCTTTTCTAAAATTTAAACAGTATTGTTTGTGAAGTGTAAAATATTTATATTTGAAGCATGATACATGTGAATATATAAAATATTTGATACATTAAGCAAAGTTATGAAATTTGAAGCAAATATTAGGACGCAATACAAGCATGATTGCTTGTAAACATTTGATTGTAAATTTATGCAATGTTTTACATTAAACAACTAAGTTGCAAATAATTAAAATATTTTATATTTATATTTATAGCAGTTATTTGTAAATATTTGCAACATTAACATTTCAAACAGAAATGTTTGTAAATATTTGAATTATTTTGCATTTAAAACCGTGTTTGTAGATATTTGATTTTTTTCACATTTAAACAAAATGTGTATAGAGAATTGAAACATTTTACATTTGAAGCACAGTTGTGAATATTTGAAATACTTTATATTTGTAGCAGAAACTGTTTTGTCTCAGATACATTGTTTGTGAATGTTTGTAATATTTTATATTTGAAGCAGAATTTTTCATATGTATTTGAAATATTTTATATTTTAGCGATTTTTTTGGTATACATTTGAAATATTTCACATTTGAAGCAGTATTGTTTTTAAATATTTGAAATATTTTACATTTGAAGCAGAGTTGTTTCCAAATATTTGAAAAAAAATTGAAGCAGTATTGCTTGTAAATATTTGCAGTTTTTTTGTTTTTTTACATTTGAATCATTACTGCTCGTAGGTATTTGAAGTATTTTATATTTGGAGCAGTACTGATTGTAAATATTTGAAGTATTTTACAATTGAGCCAGTATTATTTGTAAACATTTGCAGTGTATTTTTAAATTTGAAGCAGTATTATTTGTGAACATTTGAAATATTTCTATTTGAAGCATGATTACATATGATTTTTTAAAATATTTGATACATTAAGCAGAGTTACGAAACTTTGAAACAAAAAACAGTAGAACACAATACAAGCATACTTGCTTGTAATGATTTGAAAATATTTTAATTTTGAAGCTAAAGTGTTCGTAAATGTATGCAATATTTTACATAGAAAAATCTTTTTGTAAAAAATTAACATATTTTATAATGATATTTAAAGCAGAGCTATTTGTAAATATTTGAAACCTTTATATTCGAAGTAGCGTTGTTTGTAAGTATTTAGATTATTTTACATTTAAAGCCGTGTTTGTAGATGTTTTTGAAGTGTTTTTACATTTAAGCAAAATAGTAAGTAAATAATTGAAACATTACATTTGAACCACAGTTGTTTGTGAACATTTGAAATATTTTACCTTTGAGCATAGCTGTTTTTGTATCAGATACAGAGTTGCTTGTGAATATTTGAAATATTTTACATTAGAGGCAGAATTTTTTGTATCTTTTTATATTTATATTTTAGCAAAATTCTTTGTATACATATGAAATATTTTACATTTAAAACAGTATTGTTTTTAACTATTTGAAATATTTCTTTTTTGAAGCAGTGTTTGTGAATATTTGAAGCAGTATTGCTCGTAAGTATTTTAGATATTTTATATTGGAAGCAGTACTGTTAAAATATTTGAAATATTTTTGATTTGAAACAGTATTGTTGGAAATATTTGCATTTTTTTAATTTGAAGAAGTATTGTTTGTAAAGTATGAAATATCTATATTTGAAGCATGATTACATGTGAAGATTTAAAATGTTTAATACAGTAAGCAAAGTTCTGAACTTAGAAACAAATATTTGAAGGACATAATAGAAGCATAATTGCTTGTAAATATCTGAAATATTTTAAGTTTGAAGCCGTGTTTGTAGATATTTAAATTGTTCTTACATTTAAACAAAATTGTGTGTAAATGATTGAAACATTTTACATTTGAAGCACAGTTGTGAGCGTTTCAAATATTTTACATTTGTAGCAGAACTGTTTTTGTCTGATACAGTATTTGTGAATATTTGAAATATTTTACATTTGCTGCAAAATTTTTTGTATCTATTTGAAATATTTTATATTTTAGCGCAATTCTTTGTATCCATTTGAAATAAGTTACATTTAAAGCAGTATTGTTTTAAATATTTAAAATTTTATATTTGAAGCAGTACTGCTTATGAATAGTTGGAATTTTACATTTGAAGCTGATTTGCTTGTAAATATTTGCAGTTTTTCGGTTGTTGTTTTTTTTACACTTGAAGTAATATTGCTTGTTGATAATGAAATATTTAATATTTGAAGCAGTGCTGTTTGTAAATATTTGAAATATTTTACAATGAGCCAGAATTGTTTGTAAATATTTGCAGTTTTTTTTACAAAATAATTTAAAGCAGTATTATTTGTGAATGTTTGAAATATTTCTATATTGAAGTATGATGACATGTGATTATTTTAAATATTTGATACATTAAGCAGAGGTATGAAACTTTGAAACAAATATTAGGACTGAATACAACCATAATTGCTTGTAAATATTTGAAATTTTTATTGATTTTTAAAGCAGAGCTATTTGTAAAAATTTCAAACATTTATATCTGAAGCACAGTTGTTTGTGAACATTTGAAATATTTCACATTTGTAGCAGAATTTTTTTGTCCCAGATACAGTTGTTTGTAAATATTTGAAATATTTTACATTTGATACAGATATGTTCGTAACTATTTGAAAGATTTTATATTTTAGCGAAATTCTTTTATACTTTTGAAATAAGTTACATTTGAAGCAGTATTGTTTTAAATATTTGAATATTTTATATTTGAAGCAGTACTGTTTATGAATAGTTGACAATTTTACATTTTAAGTAGTATCTCTTGTAAATATTTGCAGTTTTTTGGTTTTTTTTTTTTTTTACATTTGAAGCAGTATTGCTTGTTAATAATAAAATATTTTATTTTTGAAGCAATACTGTTTGTAAATATTTGAAATATTTTACAAATGAGCCAGATTGTTTGTAAATATTTGCAGATTTTTTAAAATTAGTTTGAAGCAGTATTATTTGTGAAAAATAAACATTAACATAAGACAGAATACAAGCATAATTGCTTGTAAATATTTGAAATATTTTATATTTATTTTTAAAGCAGAGCTATTTGTAAAAAATTCTAACATTTATATCTGAAGCAGAGTTGTCTATAAATATTTGGATTATTTTACATTTAAATCCGTGTTTGTAGTTCTTTAGATTTGAAGATTTTTTTTTATATATTCCATTTTGATATTATTCACTATTAATGCGTAGTTTGGGATATTATCTAAACTACATTATTTTTGAAGCAAGTTTTGTGTACATTAGTTAGATATTTTATATATGAGAATTTTGTTGAATGAATAATGTATTGCATTTAGACATAAATGAAATATCAAATTTTTATGTTTGGAACAGTTGTGTGCACTATCTGTAATTTTTTTTTTTTAATTTAAAGCAGAGACTTGGATGTTTTATTTAAATCTAAACTGTTTTTGCATTTGAAGCAGTTTTGTTTGTGAATTATCTGGAAGTGTTTTTGCTTTTTGTTAACTTTTTGGGTATTATTTTAGGTATTTTGCATTTGAAGCAGAGTTTTGCGAGTTATTAGAAGTATTTTGCTTGTGAAACAGTTATTTGTAAATGATTTGAAATGTTTTACACTTGAAGCAGAATTGTCTATAAATATTTGAAACAGATGCATGTGAAGCAGAGTTCAAAATAATTTAAATATCGTCTAGTTAAAGCTGGGTTATTGAAAATATTTGAAACATTTTACATTGAAGCAGAATGTTTTGTATATATTAGAAATATTTTGCATTTGAAGCAGAATTGTTTGTAAACGTTTGGAATATTTTACATTTGAAGCAGAATTGTCTGTAAATATTTTAAATATTTTACATGTGAGCAGAGTTGTGAATATTTGGAATATTTTACATTTGAGGCAGAGCTGTTTAATATTTTAGATATTTTACATTTTAAGAAGAAATGTTTGTGAATTAAAATATCTTATATTTGAAGCAGAGTTGTTTGTTGATATTTGAAATATTCAGGTTTGAAATATAGCTTTTGCGTATTGTCTATTATCTTATCTATTATCTTTCTTTCTTTCTTTCTTTCTTTCTTTCTTAATTTCTTTCTTTCTTTCTTTCCAGTCAAGTAAAAAAATAAATGCAATCATTCCATGGTCAGTACAATATTGACGGGCATAGTTATACGAATCATAATCTCAAATCTACATTTCAAATTGGTTCAAACATTCTAAGTTAACCTCGAATAAAAATACCCCAGACAGACAGACGACAGACAGACAGACAACAACAGACAGACAACACACACACACACACACACACACACACACACACACACACACACACACACACACACACAATGAGTACAAATGAAAAAGACCATCAAACACATACATTACAGATTATACACAAACAAAAACAATTAGCCAAAACAAAACAAATATTTATAAGCATGTTGTACATGGTCCCCTCCATATTGCACAACAAAAATCATTGTCTCTCTCTGTTTGTCATGCATGTTGCCTGGTTGTCCCTCCCGTCCGTCTGTCCTCTGTCCTCTGTCCCTCTGTCCTGTCCGTCTGTCTGTCTGTCTGTCTTCCTGTCGTCTGTCTCGTCTGTCTCGTCTGTCCGTCCTGTCTGTCCGTCTGTCTGTCTGTCTGTCTGTCCCGTCCGTCCGTCGTCCGTCCGTCGTCTGTCCGTCCGTCTGTCTGTCTGTCTCTCTGTCTCTCTCTCTCTCTCCTCTCTCTCTCTGTCTCTGTCTCTCTCTTTTAGTTTGATACAGGCTGAATACTAAGAATTGTGGAGATAGGAAGCCAGTATATACACACTCACACACACACACACACACACACACACACACACACACACACACACACACACACAGGCAGCCACACACACACATAGAGGAGAAAAGTTTACAGAGAGGCAGCGACAAAGAAAAAAAACTACAAAAATCGACAGATAGACACACAGTCAGAAAAAAACTTAAGATGTGTATACAAACAAACTGACAATGAAAAGTCTTCAATAAATCGGTGCCAATGCTTTTTCGTTCTACTAAAAGCTTCGGTTCACCAACGATGAGCTTTTGTGTGTGCAACCGCTTTACCAACATCAAGGTAACTTTATATGACTTCGGGGGTGACCCTTTAACAAGACACCAGTGTGCATATCGGGTTTTTTTCTTACATTTTGTCATCCTTCCTACTGGCACGCAATGACCTACTCTTCGGAAACGCAGAACGGGTTTAATTTTTAAAATGTGCACAATATTTTCTGTGTGCGTGTGTTCGTGCACGGATCTCTGTTGATAGTCTCATCCAGAGGGTTTTCCGGGTAGGGAAGTTCGGCACTGATGTTAACTTCAAGGAAAAAGTCCCCTCCCTAGAACAGTCGTCTCGGTGTTGGCTCGAACCCACGCCGCCAGATCGCAAGCTCAAACCTTCTAACCACTGAACTGTCCCACCTCCTGGCGTCGATTTATAATGACCTGCTGTGGTCTGCGAGAAAAATTCATAAGCTGATTGCCTCCCTCCCCCCCCCCCAACCCCCACCATCCATCCATCTCCCCATTCCAGTCCACAAGTACAGTGTTAACGGATTTCTCAGCATCAAGGCCTGCAAAAAACACAGGTCCTGAGATTTAAAAACACAAGAAAAGAGAAGAAAGCGTTTGACGTCAGAAGATGATTTTTTTGGGGTATTCTTTTGCTAATTTTTTTTGGGGGGGTTGTCATTTATTTCTCTGTCATTAAGCTTCATTTTGCTTTTTAAAATAAAAAGAATGTCTATTGATTTTTCTTTCATATCTTTTTTTTCTTTTCTTTCTTTCTGTCTCCCACCTTAACCTTTTGTTAATTTCTTTTTTTTCTTGTGCTTTCTTCTGCATATAATTTGCTTACATTTATCTCTTGTTTTTTATTGCTTTAGAATTAGGCTCTTTAGCATCTCATGAAATAGATGGATGGATTGAGAAAGAGAAAGCGAGAGAGATAGAGGAGGGAGGGACAGAGAAATGGAGGTGGGAAATAAAGAGGAATTATGATTATTTTAATTTTGTTCTTTTATTTGGTGGATATGAAATAAGCACTCGTGTGTTTTTTTCATCCAGTCCCAGCGCGTATGCACTTTTGTAAATGTTATCATTCGTTCCACCGGCACACGATGGCCTACTCTTTCGAAAAGCGGAACGGATGTTAACGTGTGCGCAAGATGGTCTGCGTGCGTCCACCACGGCACCTTGGTTTCTAGTCTCATCCAAGGACTTTGGGGCGGGGAGAGTGAAGTCGGCACGGATATTAACTCTGACACAGAGAGAGAGAGAGAGAGAGAGAGAGAGAGAGAGAGAGAGAGAGAGAGAGAGAGAGAGAGAGAAGAGAGAGAGAGAGCAGACGACAGACAGACAGACAGACAGAAGACAGACAGCAGACAGACAGACAGACAGACAGACAGAGAGACAGAGACAGACAGACAGAGAGAGACAAGACAGACAACAGACAGACAGAGATAGACAGACAGACAGAGACAACAGGAACGAATACAGACAGCACAAGACTGAACACGAT
>CM060317.1:27850945-27867131 GCA_030674155.1 Stramonita haemastoma
AGCGAATAGTTAAGCGTCTGCAGACTCTAATGTTGTTGTTGGTTGGTTGTTCTTGTTTTTGTTTTATTTGGGGTTTTTTTTGGTTAAGTTTTGTGTTTTTCATGAGGGGAGGGGGAGATTCTGTATGTCATTTTGTTACTTTTTCTTTTTTTTGCACTTTGTTCTGTTAGTTTCATTTTTTGTTTCAATACAATACACACAATATGATACACTCTGTCACTTCATAGCAGTAAGGAGGGTAGATAGGTGTAATATATTCTAAAGAAGTGACTGATTTTGGGTTAAGTTACTTCCTGCGTCCCTCTTACTCTGAAACTGTCTGTTTGTCTGTCTGTTTGTCTGTTTGTCTATCTGTCCGTTTCTTTGTCTGCACTTCTCTGTCTTTGTTTGTCTTTCTTTCTGTCTCTCCCTCTCTCTCTGTCTGTCTGTCTGTCTGTCTCTCCACACACATACACACACACGCGCGCGCACGCACGCACGCACGCACACCACACACACACACACACACACACATGCGCGCGCACACGCACACACACACACATTTTGCTCCATTTAATTCATTCATCATCGTCACAATGAATGGAATCTCGAACTACGTGGGAATGGATGGAATGGCATTAAATGAATTCCACTATTATAATTCTCTCTTCTCTCTCTCTCTCTCTCTCTCTCTCTCTCTCTCTCTCTCTCTCTCTCTCTCTCTCTCTCTCTCTCTCTCATTTTGACTTTTAGGATACAGTTGAAAAATGTAATGTCCAAACTGTTCCTCCTTCTTCCTTCTCCAAGAGCTTTTGTTGTGTTTGTTTGTTCGGGTTTTGCTATTCAGTAATATTCTCATATAGCTCACTAACAGTAAGGATTCAGATTCTATAAATGCGCTTTCTATCAATAAACTTGAGTATTTCATAATATTCAGATACTCATCTTTTGAGCGTCAGATTGCACATTCTCTCATGATAATTATCCCCTCAAATCACTATCTACGTACTTATCCTGGGAAAGTAAAACTGATACTTTCATAGTTTAAAGAAAAATGTTATATTAATTTGTATAATGTGTGACTGTGCTCTCCCCTTCACCCCACCCCCACCCCCACCGCCAATAAAAAAGCCCCAAACAGACAAGCAACAAGAAAAAAAACTGAAAATAAAAAATACAGAAAAACAAGAGCAAAAACAAAAACAAAAAAGGATTTTAATGTGTTTATCCTGAAAGGCTAGAAAAGCTCTATCTTAAGTTATTTGTTCTTTTCTATCGAGGATAAAATAAGCATTCATGTGTTTTTTTACATCCAATCCCCATGTGTATGCAGTATTGTAAATTTTGTCATTTGTTCCCACCGCACACACACACTCTTCGAAAAAGCGGGTAGGTTTTGACGTGTGCACAAGATGTTTTGCGTGCGTTCGCACACGGGGACTGGGTTTATGGTCTAATCTGAAGGACTTTTGGGGAAAGAGTGAAGTCGGAACTGACGTTAACTCCATGGGAAAAATTAATCCCCTCGAACGAGATTCGAACCGGGGTCGTCAGATTGCGAGCGCAATGTTCTAACCACTAGGTAATCACGTCTCTCAATTGTATAAGCTGCATAACAGGGGATAAGCTAAACTGTCAGGTATGATAGACACATACCTGCATATCCATTCATCACCCTCGCCATATCCCTGTTGAGATTCTGACAACAATGATCAGTCGGTGGAGAAACACTGAAATTTTGTAAAGTAATGAACTCTAAAAGTACATAAAAAAAAAATTTCAGACATTTCATTTTCTGAAAAAACAGAGAAATTCATGTGGGTTACAAGCCGTACATAAAAGGTAAATAGAAAAACGTTTATCACAGAGGAATGACACAGAACAGTATATAACGATTACCTCGGACACACTACAAGACAATACATATATCAATACCAATACCTGCACTTTATCAAAAAGTAGTTCACGTGGTCACAAGCCAAATATATATAAAAAGGATAAAGAGAAATACACAATCACAAAAGTAAAAAAAAAAAAATCTTTAAGAGCAGATACATAGGCGTGCATGCACACACATACATGCGCACGCACGCACGCACGCACACACACACACACATACTCATACACATGCTCGTGCGCGCAGTGCGCAGTCACACGCCAGTGCACAAAATTAATGATAACAACATGCCATACAATAACAGCACAATCAATTGATAAGATGTACATAATTTATTACACTTTAATAGTGAAAAACATGAGGGATTCGATCTGATAAAAAAAAAGTTCAGATGCTGTTTCCCATATTTGCTCGACGGCACACGTCACTTTGGATTCCTTTCCCTGATAGCAAACACAGATGCCTTCTTTAAAACTACTTCATTTCTTAACAATTCGTCGCCGCAATAACTTAGAGCTTCCTCCCCTGGTAAAGACTACCGTTGTCTTCTTTGCTACATCGCGCGCGCACACGTGTGTGTGTGTGTGTGTGTGTGTGTGTGTGTGTGTGTGTGTGTGTGTGGTGGTGTGAGTGTGTGTGTGTGTGTGTGTGTGTTCTTTTTTTTTTTTCCGGCGTTAATGGAATAAGCAGTCGAGTCATGAGTTTTTTATATTATCAAAATTAATAATTATAGTCCCATTGTGTATTCTTCTTCTCATTGGTTTAATGTCCGTTCACTACAAGGTGATTTAGACAATGGTACATTCACGTTAAGAATGCACTGAAAAGGGGATGAGGGGAAAAAGTGAAAGGATAAAGAAAATAATGGATGATGATAAGTTTATACAATTTCATTTATAATAACTGACCTACTGGTGACTGGCAAATACTTGCTGCAACTGATATTAGGACATGCGACTCGGAATCATACAGAACACTTTGGAAATTTCCGTATTTTTCCCTTAGATCTATCCCTTTGCTTTTATACGAGGCAATGAGCACAGGGCAATCAAACAGTATATGGTGGATTGATAAAATAGCAGAACAAGTACAGAAAACATCTTTTGAATATTTAGTTTTCCAAGCATTTAGACGTAATTTATGAATTATAATTTCTATATTTCGTGGGCAACACAAACGATTTAAGTGAAATCTAAAAAACTTTGAATATACAGAGTTTGCAAGAATTGAAATAATTTCAAATGAAGATAAACGCAGACCTATACTATTAATCATTATGTCACTTGTACATTCTGAAGCACCGCGTTTTGCCAGAGAATCTACCAATTCATTCCAGTAAAGACCGCAATGTGATGGCACCCAGCAAAATGTTATCCCAATACCTTTAGAAGCAAGAGAATGCACAAGGAACTTGATTTCAAAAATAACATCATTTCTCAGTTTAGAGTCCCAATGTTTTAAAGCCAGTAAAACTGATTTTGAATCAACACAAAAAAGGACATTGTAAATCGCAAGAGAAATATTTGAAATATAATTTAGCGCCATAAGAATTGCGAACAATTCAGAAGTGAATATTGTAAAACCTTTTCCAATACAAAAAGGTCTTTTTACTTTTAAGTCGGGTATAACGAATGCAGCCCCGCACATGCCCGATTCTAAGACAGATCCGTCCGTGTATACTTTCAAGTGGTTTAAATACTGACAATTTATATGATTTTGAACCTCAGTTTTGAGTAGGTTTTGATTAGTGTCCTTTTTTTGTTTCTGTGTAGTCAATATCAAAATTTGCATATTGATGTTCCCATGGTGGAATCTGGGGAACTACTGGTAAAACTGGTACGTTTGATATATCGATATTATTTTCCTTCAAAAGGTCTTCAGTATAATTTCTTATTGGCTGCAAAAAAGAGATATTCCTAGCTCTTTTTGGATAATCCTTTTGATTAATAAATATTTCATCGCGAACAGAATTTGAAATAGCAAGACTTCGAATGACATATTTAGAGACAGATAACATTCTTTGCTCAGAAAGTGGAATTAAATGAGCTTCTGTATAAGTTTTTAATGTACTGGCATGAATCGGCACTCCTAGAGCTATTTTAATTGCTTTGCTATCCACACTTTGCAACTTTTTTAAGAGATAATTTGGAGCAGAAAAATACACTTCTTGACCAGAAATGAGTTTAGATCGAATTAATGAAACAGCAAGATGCATGAGTGTTTTAGTATCCTGACTCCACGGCTGAGCACTCACAATCTTTAAGAAGTTTAATCGTTTCCTGGCTTTTAAAATCAAATTTTCAATATGCATTTTCCAGTTTAACTTGCTAGTTAAATGAACTCCCAAGAATCTGGCGTCTTGTTTGTATTGAAGTGTGACCCCATCAAGTGTTAATAACGGTAGCGTTTGGGGGTTTTTCCCATTGTTAAAAAGAACTAGACAAGTTTTTTCTCCAGATAACTCCAATCCATTCTCTTTCATGTAATTACTAAGTTTATTCAGTTCAACCTGATAAATCTTTTGAACATATTTTATCACTCTACTTTTCGTATTCTTTTTAAGAGAAGTGTTGATCCACATGGCAATGTCATCTGCATACTGAACAATAGTCGTATTTTTTGACAATGCCTGAGGAAGATCATGAATTAAAATAGAGAATAATAATGGAGCCAAAATTGCTCCCTGGGGTATTCCCATATCAACAGATTTAAAGTCTGAATATACACCATTCACTTTGGTACAGATTGATCTTTCAGACAGAAAATCCTTTAAGTATTGAAACATTATGCCTCTAACGCCGATATTTTTCAATTTGTATAATAACCTCGTATGCCAAACCCTGTCGTATGCTTTCCTAACATCAAAAAAAGTAGCTAGTGTACTCTTTCGTTTGGAAAACTGCTTTTTAATATCATGGGTTAACTTTACTAGGTGATCAGTTGTACATCTCCCTCTTCGAAAACCAGCCTGGTTTATAGGAATTATATTGTTTTTTTCACAATAATGCCATAGACGTTTTTGAACTATTTTTTCAAGTACTTTTCCAACATGAGAAGTGAGGGCAATTGGTCTGTAGCTGCTTAATGCTGATTGCGATTTGCCGCTTTTAAGAACTGGGACTACAATCGACTGCTTCCAGACATTAGGAAGAGTGCCATTTATCCAACATTTTTGGAGAAATGAAAATAGTACTTTTTTCCAACTCTCGGGCAAATTAATTAACATTTGATAAGACAAGCAATCAATACCAACTGCTGACCTGTTACTTCTAAAAGATTCAAGGACTTCAACAAATTCATTGTATTGAATTTCAGAGTTTAGATAATGCAGATTATCTACTGGAGGTTCTGCCATATTTACTAGTTCAGCTTCTTCTTGTCTTTTATGTCTAACATCAGGAGACAATTCTGAAGTCAAACTACTTTCAGAAAACATTGTATTAAAGGCTTCTGCTTTTTCTGCTGTGCTTGGGAAACTATTGTTTTCTAATTTTATTGGATAAGCTGGTAAGTGAAATCCATTTTTCATTTTATTGATCTTCTTCCAAACCTTTTGCATATCTTTTGATTCTGATACTTCCTTTAGGCAAAATTCTGTCCAATATGTCTTTTTTGCTTTTGCAATTGTTTTCTTGCATAGCTGCTTAGCTCTTTTACTATTGATAAGATTTTCTCCAGTTCTATCTTTAAACCATATTTTGTATTTCTCTTTTTTATAATGAACTGCCTCTTCACAATCTTTTGTCCACCATATATTGCCTTTATGCTTCCCACTGCATTGATTTTTACGCTTTGGAATAGAGAGCTCAGCAGCTGACGTAACAGCTTTCGTAAAAAGCCTGTAGAAAATATTTACGTCATCATTTTCCACATTTGCCAAATCATATAGGTCAAGGTGTGTTCGGAATGACTCCCAGTTTGCCAAATTAAACAAGTACTTTGGAACTTTACCTTCAAATTTTGGTAAATCTAGGATAATGTTTTTACTAAATGATATAGAAATAGGAAAGTGGTCACTACCAAGACAATCTTCATTAACATCCCATTTGCAATCGAGTGCTAAAGAAGGGGAAATCAATGATAAATCGATGGCACTAGGCTTGTGATAGTGAATATCAGGTGTTCTGGTTATCCTGCCATCATTTAAAAGACATAATTTAGAATCGATAATATTTTCCACAATACGATTATTGGTAACAATTGTACATTCCGAATCCCAAAACGGGGCATGCGCATTAAAATCTCCCAATATCACCCATTTATTCTTTGTAAAATCTACGTTTTTAGGCCAGTCAGTATTATCAAGTTTTGGACCTTGGGGAAGATATAGAGATAAGATATTAAATACTATAGATTTGTTAATCTTGACAGACACACCAGTACAATAAATATCCTTGACATCTGGAGGTATTGGCCACAAAGCTAACTTTTGATAATCTAAACCCTGCCTTATATATATGGCGGTTTTTACCTTTTTAGAAACATCATCAATGTTACATAATGGCGGGTAATAAAAATGCTCTAGTTTGGGCATTTTATTTTTACAAACATTCAAAGACTGCAGGGCTACTATAGAATAAAAGTGACAACTTAAAAAATGTTCAAAACTTAAAATGTTTGTTGCAATGCTCCTAGCATTCCACTGAAGAATCTTTACTCCTTCAAATAATTCAGGTTTTCTTTGTCCGTTTTTCTTCATGATGTGGCTGAAATACTAAAATTGAACATTTCTATGATTTTAACTACAATTATTCAATCAAGTTAGAAAGGACTAAAACAGGATGCAGTCCAATGCTGAGCAAAAGAGCTAAGGACCAGAAAGCCATGGCGGAAGTAGAGGACAGAAGCCAGGAGGTGGCAGGAGGTGGCGGGGTCTGGGAGGCCAGTGGTAGCCTTGTCTAGCGTTGGAAGCGCCGAACCTTCCCCCTCTCTGCCTTCGCCGGGGCTGTTCCCAGTAGAGGCGGTGCAGATGTCGCCCCAGGTTCCTGGCCAGCAGACTAGCTCCCTGCTCTGTAGGGTGCAGACCATCTTGAAGATGTCTAGATGGAAGAATGTTCTCATGGTCTACATAGGATAGCTTTTGAATATTTTGTTCTGTAGCCTCTGAAAATGTATGGGCATTGTAAACCACGCGTTTCGACTCCAGATGTTGTTGTTTTACTGGTAGAGCCTTGCTGCACACGATGTGTGATCGAGGAAAGATGCTTTGCACGGCTTTCACAGCAGACGCCATGTTCTTGCCACATAGTGTAGCATCTTTCCCCTTGAGATCATTGATCCCCGTGTGCAGCACGACACAATCAGGAGCAGGGTGCAGGTGTTGTCTGGCTTCTTCAGCAACGCTCCTGACGCTGTCCACAGTGTAGGCCTTTCTTGCCGCCACTTGAAGCCCGTAAGACAGGCCTAAACGAACAGGATTTACTTTATTTAAAGTAGAATCATGTAGTACAAGCACTCGTGGAAGATCTTCAGGCATGGAGGAACTTTTTTCAAAGACTGAAGTGGTCGTAGACTTTTTTCTTTGGATTTGCGTGGCCTTCATGATGTCATTTTTACTTCTTAAAATTACGTCATTTTGTACAGTTCTTTTTGAGCTCCTGGGAGTCTCAGTTGACGCCTTTTCTGTCCAAGACGGCTTCATTTTCTTGGACAACTGAGCCCCATTTGACTTTGGCACTGATGGTTTTTGTGCTCGAACCGATGGTTTAGCTTTCACTACGTCTGCGTAAGTTGAAACGTTCACAGTGCTATCTGTCTGTGTCTGGCTGTCTGACACAGGCACTGGAATCCTTTTCAACTTCGCGATTGTCTCGTTTTGCTTTTTCACCATCGATTCGAGCAAAGCCAACCTATCGCACAATTTTAATATAACTGATTGCATGTCTTTTAACAATCCTGCCGTGTTGTTGTCGTCTTTTTCTTTATTTTGAACTTTCGTACCTTCAAGTCCGTCATCAGTGTCAGTTTGAAGGTTTTGTCGTATGGTTTCTTTCAACAAGTCTTTTCTGAAATTCACACTAGTTTTTGAAGAGTCAGGGATGCTTTTTTACTCACTGACATGGACCGCCCTCCCACACATCTTGATCTGGTTGTTCGTTTCATGTTTACCAGTTTCTTTGCAAAAATCAGCAGACGTTACTTTTCACTTGTTTACAGCTCCGCCATCTTGATGACGTCCTCCCCCATTGTGTATGCAATTTTGTAAATGTTGTCATCGGTTCCAACCGTCACACAATTGCCTACTTTTCCGAAAAGCGTAAGGTATGCGCAAGATGTTCTGTGTGCGTTTACACACTGGACATCGGTTTGTAGTCTCACCCTAAGGACTTTAGGGGAAGTGGAGTCGGCGCTTACGTTAACTCCAGAGGAAAAATCTTCTTGAACGAGATTCGAACCCGGGTCAACAGATCACGAGCGCAATAGACATTACTCTAACCACTAGGCTATCCCGTGTGTGTGTGTGTGTGTGTGTGTGTGTGTGTGTGTGTGTGTGTGTAGCTTGTTTAGGTGCTGTAAATCTTTATTTCTTAGTTAAGCAAATTTGATTATAGGTTAGTGAAACATATCTTAAGTAAGGCTTGAAGCTTCTGTGCTTTAGAATGATATAACACTTGAAGTCAAACAAAATTTGACCACATAAGTGTGTTTTTTCTACAAAATCTGCACACACAGAAATATAGTATAAGTAGATCGATAAATCATGTGTAAAATGAATAAATTAAAAAATGAATATTTGCTTAAATAAACCCGAATACAGATGAATGAATTAATAAGCAAAAAAAAAACCCGAATAAACAGAAATGTTTGATACATTAGTCCAGTCAACAGCACAGAGAGAGAGAGAGAGAGAGAGAGAGAGAGAGAGAGAGAGAGAGAGAGAGAGAGAGAGAGAGAGAGAGAGAGAGAGAGAGAGAGAGAGAGAGACAGACAGACAGACAGACAGACAGACAGACAGACAGACAGACAGAGACAGACAGACAGACAGACAGACAGAGACAGAGAGAGGCCGGCGCGGCTGAATATATATATATATATCTTTTTTTTTTTCAATGAAAGAAAACTGAGGCAGCCTGAGGGCAAAACCCACTTGTGGTGCCCTCCCTTGCTACACTTCCTGTCCTTTCTGCATGGTTAGCTCCCCTCTCTGACGTATATCACGGACTCCTTTCCAGTTTCCGCTTCCTTTTCTCCCGTTTTCAAAGCAGTTCTTGTCAACCCTTCAGGTTTTTTTTTCTCCAAAAACTGGAGTCCCTGACCTTGGTCTAGTAATATTCCATTGATCTTGTTTTTGTTTTGTTTTTTTATCTTGTCACCATTTCGTTAAAGCGTCAGGTTTGTGTTGGTTTTCTTTTCTTTTTTCTTCGTTCCTTAGCTAGAGCTCCAAGGATCATCACCAATGGTGAGATTTTGTGTATGCCACCGATTTTTTTGTTTACGATTAGAGTAGCTACATTCTGACTATGTGAATTAAGTGATATGAGAGTAGTGTTTTTAAGTTCCTGCTGCATTGTAACGTGGAATGGGTTTTCTCCTTAATATCTGGTCTTGGTTATGATTCTGTTTTGTTTCCATGCAGGTCTGTATAAGACTGTCAACCGTGGTCCTGTATGTAAATGAATGCATACCATCTTCTGGACTGGTTCAAAACTTCTCTCAATCTTATCTTTGAAATTCAAATCAGGTACGGATGCAAGCATGGGTTGTTTTTTTCTCTTTGGCTTAATATCTGTTCACTACTAGGTGTTTTGGACGGTTTGGATTACACCTACATCAGTGTATTGTCTCTTTAATCACTTCATGTTGTTTATAGCCCCGCTGGCCAGAAAGGCTATACCAGGGCTGTCTCCTTATTCACTGTTCACAAGCCTGATAACATGCACATTAAGTTCAACATGAGCAGCACCAAATCCCTCAATCATCTAATACTTTCAATCTACAAGAACACCAATAAATGACAAAATACCTCCATCGTTTCATTCCTTAAGGCAATCTGTGATCATGAGCGTGCCCAACTAGAAAACGATAAGAATGGGGTTCAATCTTATTTAAAGGTAAACGTCATTTTTTTTTTAAACCTACTAGACCATAAATGGAGGTCCGAGTAGCTTTTTGAATGAGAGCAAAATCTAGGTTTCATATACATCACATACTTAACACACATGAAAGAATCCAGGGCAAAAGTAAAGCTGTCCCTGGGAAAATTCTGCTGAGAAATGCCATTTTTGAAGGGAATCATAATTGATATGAATACAGACAGATCTTGACACAGACAGAGATTAAGGACGACAGAGACACAGCAAAGCACGGTAGGAAAATAAGGGACAAAAAAGAACCATACCAAACATTATAATCATCACACATATTCCCTCCACCTCCAATCCACCCCCTTTATTCCCCTCTCCCGGATTCATTGAGTTTGGTGATAGTTCAGAAAAAAGAGGGACGTGCATGTTGTCTTTTAACACGAGGAAGAAAGTTCCAAGGGACGCCAAGATCTTTGAACTCACAGCGTTTATTCACAGCCTGGCTGACGCAACTTTATAAGACATGTCTGGAGCTAGTTTGGCTTCTGTCGTTTTCCTTGGCTTGGTGCTGCCAGACTAAGGTTGCCCGTGACATATTTCATGAAAAATTCCGTCAAGGCAATTTTGTTCTGATTTTATTCTAGAACGTCAAGTTATTATCCGACACATTGCCAATGACACGTCACCTTCATTTCTTTCGATTTATTCTAACAAACTTGCTTTCTGATTGTGTATAACTGTGGGCTTAACGATTGCATTAGAATTCTTTGATGATCAATTGACAGGTGTGTGTGTGTGTGTGTGTGTGTGTGTGTGTGTGTGTGTGTGTGTGTGTGTGTGTCTGTGTGTGTGTGTGTGTGTGTGTGTGTGTGTGTGTGTAAAAAGACATTGAGAGAGAAACAGATGGATATGCAAATAGATAGCAACACTGAGATTACTTACCTGAAGAAATCGGGTTTGTTTCGAATCAAATCTGCCTTAGTAAAAATACAATATTCCATGTAATACCCTTCATAGAGATGGTTTCAATGCAACATTTTTTATAATTGTCAATACAAAATATCTTCAATTATATTGTCAGACTAAACTGTTTTATTTCGATGCAAAACTAATAGTTCTACCTGTTTTCTTTTGATGTATATGATAACGTTTTTCTTTTTTCTTGTTGATCTGTAACTAGTTTCCTCTTCAAAGTGGTCTTCATTTTGATTCCCATTGAGGTTGCCTTTTTCTTTTCTTTTTCCTTTCTGCCTATTTGCATACAATTTTTTTCATTGTATAACTCTATTGTGTGGTGATACGCACGCTTATAATGATAAAAAAAATGCGTCACATATACACAGGCGGACTAATAAAATATGATACACTCGTTTATCATGAAAAAAACATCCGTCACATATAGGCAGGCATTCTAACAAAATAAACAGACAAATAGGAAGTAATAAGAGAGAACGGGGTTGAAAAATGGAACAACAATCCAAAAATGGCCTCCACTACACATTTGGCTTTGACAGCACAAAATCTGATAGCAATTGCCCTTGCTGCCCCTTTTGCCTTTAACGAAGCAAGCGGTTCCTCTAGAGTTCATATCCGGAGAATTTAGCACATTAAATCTTCGTGATTGGCTGAACATAAAATTAAAAATGGCCTCTGTGTCAGCGCAATCTGTTGTCCCTACTTCATTTCCTGTGACGTTATCGTTGACGTCATAGGAAAAAGTGGTGTGTGTGTGTGTGGTGTGTGTGTGTGTGTGTGTGTGTGTGTGTGTGTGTGTGTGTGTGTGTGTGTGTGTGGTGTTGTGTGTGTGTGCGTGCGTGTGTGCGTACGTGCGTTGTTGCTGTTGTTGTTGTCGATGTTATTGTTGCTTTTCATCTTCTTCTTCATCATTATTAATGTGCCAGTCATATGCTACAGAGAGACAGAGACAGAGACAGAGAAAGAGAGACTGAGACAGAGACAGAGAGAGCTGCTGCTGCTGCTGCCTATGGGTGATGATGATGATGATGATGATGATGATGATGATGATGATGATGATGATGATGATGATGATGATGATGATGATGATGATGATGACGACGACTTTGGATGGAGATGGATTTTACAAAGTGTACAGGTCGTCTTTATAGATATGTAATTGTTTTTAGAATGAAAATATGCATATATTTTGTGAATGGCTGCATCTGTGTAAAGGGTTTAAATGCTTTGTTTGCTTTACAAGATTCAGCACTCTAAAACGATTTTGTTTCTTTTATTACTGTCAATTATCATCTTTATAAATATTAGTATTTTCAAAGTTAATGTATAGAATGTGTTCAGTTCTTATTTGCATGCAATGGTTGTATATGATTTGAAATTAATATAGATATTTTTAAAGATGATGTTTCCATGTACACATTTTGTATTCTAATCATGTCTAGTTCTAGCTTCTTTGGCCCTGCTCCACGATGCTTCTTCTAGTAAGTGATAGCCCCCTTGTAAAGATGACGGAACATGTAGTTATACAGAATTCTCTCCATGCTTTGCACCTCTCTTTGCAGCTGTTAGCCTATTCATTCTGGTTAGAATCCCACGTGGGAAGGTACCCAACAAAAAGTGCCGGCGCTGTCATATTCTTCCTCGAACGCTCAGACAGCAACTATTGACTGTCACATGAGCGAAAATGCGTTGCGCTGGCCCTAAGCACCTAAGAAGTCAGGCCCAGCGTATCCTATTTCGATGAGGGAGAGAAATGTTGTCTTTTAAGTTTTTCTAGACAAAAAGGGCAGGAAAATGGACACAGACGACCAAAAAAAACCCAGACAAGAAGGAGGTGATGGAGGGAAAAATGACAAGGCAGAAGTGATGAGAAGAGAGGAAAAGAGGGAATTCCTTGCACATAACTTCCAGAAAGTGGGGATGCTATTTGTACTGACAGATCCCCAGCATCCCCACTGGGAAAAGGGGGCACAATGACGCCTGCAGTACGTTAGGGAGGGTAAGGAAGAGCGGAGACAAGATAAATGCTTTCGATGCCAAGGACCTAATTCTCTTTTACCATTTTGTTATTCACTTCTCTCCCCACCATCTAAAAGCCAAGTCCTCAAGAACGGTAAGCCCAGCCGAAATAGGAAGGAACAAGGAGTATCTCTTGACATTTAGAGACCTTCCTGTCCGTTTTGTCTGTTTATCAGTCTGTGTGTCTGTCTCTGTGTGTCTGTGTCTCTGTCACTGTCTCTGTCTCTCTATCTCTGTCTCTCTATCTCTCTTTCTTTCTTTCTCTCTTTCTCTCTCTCTCATTTTTTCTTTCTTTCTTTCTTTCTTTCTTTCTTTCTCTCTCTCTCTCTCTCCTCTCTCTCTCTCTCTCTCTCTCTCTCTCTCTCTCTCTCTCTCTCTCTCTCTCTCTCTCTCTCTCTCTCTCTCTCTTTCTGTCTGTCTGTCTGTCTGTCTGTCTGTCTGTCTGTCTGTCTGTCTGTCTATCTATCTATCTATCTATCTATCTATCTATCTATCTTATCATTTATTAAAATTATTTATTTCGATAACAATGAATAACTGTTGTTGCTGTCACTGTGTGTAAGTCTCAGTAGATATTTCCGTTTTAGGATCTGAAAGCAAAATAATAAGCACTCATGTGCTTTATTCTATACCAGTTCCAACATGCATACGTGTGTATTTGCACGCATGACGATAGCTCGTGGTGTGTGTGTGTGTGTGGTGTGTGTGTGTGTGTGTGTGTGTGTGTGTGTGTGTGTGTGTGTGTGTGTGTGTGTGTGTGTGTGTGTGTGTCTGCATGTGTGTGTGTATGTGTGTGTGTGTGTGAGTATGTGTGTGTATGTGTGTGTGGTGTGGTGTGGTATGTGTGTGTGTGTGTGTGTGGTGTGTGTTTGCGTGTGCGTGTGTGTGTGTCTTGGTGCGTGTGTGTGTGTTGTGTGTGTGTGCGCGCGTGCGAGCGTGCTTGCGTGCGTGCGTATGTGTGTATGTGTGTGTGTGTGCGTGTGTGTAATACATTTTCAATTTTATTCCCCCAAGGAGCACGCATGACGTGCTCCGAAAAGATGACGTAGTTCGCTATCGGTCGTGAAAGTGAATGTTTTTTGTCATCTTCACAATGTGGTTCCAGAATGTTCAATGTGTGTCTGCGATGTCCATTACCTCTGCTGTCTGCTGGCATTGCTGGGTCCCACAGAAAGGAGGGAATAGGGAAAAGGATTGGAGGTCGACCGACATGGGAATGAGGAGAAAGAACAGAACAGAAAGTGAAAGAGAGGAAAGAGTAAACAGAAAAGGTAAAAGGTAAAGGGAGGTAGGATAGCGAAGTGGTCAGTCAGAGCGCTCGCTTTCTCCCCAGTCAAAGTTTTAAGCAGCATCGAGTGTGGTTACCAATTGGATGGGTGACTGTTTGCGCGCCATGGCTTCAGAACAGTCCCTCCCTTAGTTCACCCAGCTGTAAATGGGTACTTGCCCTCTTTAGTGTCAGGGAAGGTTAAGTGGAGGAAAGAGCAGTTTTGATCAAATGAGCTTGCTTATTATGTGCCTTTTTTCTGCTGGCAAAAACTAAAATGCAGCAAAAATGTGTGTTTTGGGTAAGTTTTGTTTTATTATTTATTTTGGTTTTCCTGAAATCCATAGCTTTTGTTGTCAGTTTTTTTTTGGTTATAAGCTCTTGCTCAATAACAAATACTTTACAAACCAATAAACAAAACTTGAGATGAAAAAATACAAACTCCAAAACACAGGACAGATCACACAGCAAAATGAACCAAAATTCCAGCATGAAAATTGATATTATAATCCTGGATGATATTGTTCTTGACCTGACAGTAGGAAAAACCTATTTTCTAATATATTTTTCTTCTTGTGGATACGTTATCTTTCTGGTGTATCTCATTAAAGCTATTATTTTTCCTCTTTTTTTTAGATATCTAAACAAATGCTATACATTCAAAGCTTTTTCTTTTAGGTTCTAGATAAAACACACAGTGTTTTCATGATTGACTTGCACTTTTTCCTTTTTCCTTTCCTGTTCTATACAAGTCTTTCTGACACTTTTTTCCCATTCAATGTTCAGCCTACCACCGTTTTCTAATTCTGTGTCTATGCAAACCAAACCTACTCACTGCAGACGTGACTGACTGCTAATAGTGACAGAAGTACATCGTAAAAACATGAGAAAGAAAGCAGAGGGTAGGGAGTGCTGACTCATCTCTCCCCACAAGTCCTTCGGATGAGACTATAAACCGAGGCCCCGTGTGCAAACGCATGAAGAACATCTTGTGCACACGTTAAATCCTGTTCCGTTTTCGTAAGAGTAGGCCATCGTGTGCCGGTGGAGGCAGATGACATTTACAAAACCACACGCACAAGGGAACTGATATAAAAAAAAAAGCACATGAGTGCTTATTCCATTATCTTCGATATAAAAGACTAAATAAATAAAATAGAATAAATAAAGGGAGTCTGCTGCTTCTCAAAACAAGCAGGCCCTTGTGTGCCGGTGGGAACAGGGCACAAAAATGTTCACAAACTTCATGCACACAGGGACTAGATTTTTTTTAAAAGGCACATGAGTGTTCATTCCATTATCCTCGATGTAAAAGAAACAAACGCATAATAGATAGATAAATAAATAAAGCGGCAGAAGCGCTTTGTTTTGTTTTGTTTTCTATTGCTTTGGTTTTTACTTTTGTTTCTCCGTCTAAAGTTCGAGAACCCTACAATGGTAAGGATTTTAGCGTATGCCACTGTTACCTTACCACGAAGGTAGCTGTATTTTGACTTCAGGGATGATGAGTTAACACTACACTGGTGTGCATTTGTTTTTCTTTCTAATTCAGTTATCCGCTTTTTCTGGCAAGCAATGGCGTACATATCTAAAACGCGGAAATAGTCTTAGCGTGTGCCTAAGATGTTCTGCATGCGTGGATTCATGCGCGGGATCTTGGTTTATAGTGTGATCCGAAAAACTTACAGGGGGAGTGGAGTGGGTACTGATGTTGACTCCAGGGGTATAATCCTTTCTAAAGACTATCTTGATGATGGCTAAAACCCGGGCTGTCATGAGCGCTCGATGACGACGACGATAAAGAAGAAGAAGAAGAAGAGAGAAGAAGAAGAAGAAGAAGAAGAAGAAGAAGAAGAAGAAGAAGAACAACAACAACAACAACAACAACAACAACAACAACAACAAGATCATGAGTTCAACACGTTAATTACGAGAGAGAGAGAGAGAGAGAGAGAGAGAGAGAGAGAGGAGAGAGAGAGAGATGAGAGAGAGAGAGGGGGGGGGGGGGGGGGGGGGGGAGGGGGG
>CM060317.1:27867231-27869731 GCA_030674155.1 Stramonita haemastoma
CACACACACACACACACACACACACACACACACACACACACACACACACACACACACACACACACACACACACACACACACACACAAGGACAGACAGACAAACAAACAGAAAAGTCAAGGGGAAAAAAAACTCAAAGAGAAAAAATAAAATCAGTTAGACTGGTCTTGTAATCACCAGCTTTGGTTGGAGAATGCATTTTTCAAATAAAAAACTGATTACCCCGCTTCACTGTTATGCTTTCTCCAATCAGTGTAAACACTGTAGCTGATTTCTCTCTGATTTTTTGTTATCAATACAAAGACAGGATAAAAAAGGTTAAAATGTATGTGTGATGTCAGTAGCAATTCTATTTTGTTTTCTCAATAGTTTGTTTCCTTGTGTTTTTCGTCTGCACTGTTGTTTCTTTCTGATTTTTACATTCTTTTTTCTTTTCGTTTCGTTTTTTATCATCCCTGAATTCACTTTTCCTTCCTCCTTTTCTTACTTTTATTTTCTTCCCTGATTTTTAAAAACATTTCATTTAACTTGTATATGATTGCATGCACTGTGTTTTGTTTTTGTTTTTGTTGTTTTGTTTTTTTAAACTCTGGTGTAACTTTACAACCTTGCAATAAGTGAGGGTTTTCAGTATGTGTAGTATTGATTCCATTTCTTGAACTGAGAGAGAGAGAGAGAAGAGGAGAGAGGAGAGAGAGAGAGAGAGAGGAGAGGAGGAGAGGATGAGAGAGAGAGAGAGAGAGAGAGAGAGAGAGAGAGAGAGAGAGGAGAGAGAGAGAGAGGAGACAGACAGACAGACAGACAGACAGACAGACAGACAGACAGACAGACGGACAGACGGACGGACGGACGGACGGACGGACGGACGGACGGACAGACAGACAGACAGACAGACGGACAGACAAAGACAGACTGACAGGATACACACACGCACACACATAAAGAGAGACAGAAACAGGCAGACAAGTCAAACCAGAAAAAAAAACAGACCCAAAGACAGAAACAAAGTTGGGCAACATAAAAAACAACAGAGACAGACGCACAGACCTACAGAAAAGAAAACAAAACGGGCAGCAAGAACAAAAGTGGCCTTAGCAATGCCCGAGCTGCTGGGCTCTTTTACATAATAATCACCAAGTTGTGCTATGAGATTGATGTTAAAAAATAACAATCAGAAAAATCACAAACTGATTACCCCACTCCATTGCCATGCCCACTCCAAATAGTGTGGAACGTGTAGCTGGTTTCCTTTTGATTTTTTTTTCCACACAGATAAAAGGTAAAGGTAAAAAATGGTAAAGGTGTCCCATAACATAGGCGGTCGTAGGGGAGTGAAGCATCAAAGACCTCAGCTTCTCTAGGGGCCAGAATATTAAGGTTGGTGCCCATCTCCTCTCCTTCGCTGCTTTACCCTCCATGACCGTAAAGAGGGTAGGTACCCATTTACAGCTGGGTGAACTGGGGGACTGAACTGAAGCCAAGACGCGCAAACGGTTACCATCGAACTGGTAACCACGCTCGACGCTGCTTAGACTGACTGGGGGAAAGCGAGAAGTTAAGCGTGTGAAGTCTGTAGATTTTAATGTTGTTAATGTTTGGTTGTTCTTGTTTTTGTTTTACTTCTTTTGGTTTAGTGTGGGGGTTTTTTCATGGGAAGGAGGAGGGAGAACATTCTGTATGTCATTTTGTTACTTTCTCTATTTCTTTTTTGGACTTTATTCTATTAGTTTTATTTTTGCGTTTCAATACAATACACACAATACGGTACACTCTGTCACTTCAAAGCGGTAAGGAGGGCAGATAGGTGTAATATATTTTAAAGAAGTGACTGCTTTGGGGTTAAGTTGCTTCCGGCCTATATTTCACTCTGAAACTCTCTGTCTGTCTGTCTGTTTGTCTGTTTGTCTATCTATCCGTTTCTTTGTCTGCACTTCTCTGTCTCTGTCTCTGTCTTTCTCTCTGTCTCTCTCTCTCTGTCTCTCTCTCCACGCACACACACACACACACACACGCACGCACGCACGCACGCACACACACATACACACACGCGCACACGCACACACACACACACACACACCACACATTTCGCTCCATTTAATTCATTCATCACCGTCACAATAAATGGAATCACGAACTACGTGAGAATGGATGGAATGGCATTAAATGAATTCCACTGCTATAATTCTCTCTGTCTCTGTCTCTGTCTGTCTGTCTCTCTCTGTCTCTGTCTCTGTCTCTGTCTCTCTCTGTCTCTCTCTGTCTGTCTGTCTGTCTCTGTCTCTGTCTCTCTCTCTCTCTCTCTCTCTCTCCTCTCTCTCTCTTCTCTCTCTCTCTCTCTGTGTGTATTCTGACTTTCAGAATACCATTGAAAAATGTTATGTCCAAAGTGTTCCTCCCTCATCTTTCTTCAAGAGCTTTTGCTGTGTTTGTTTGTTTGTTCGGGTTTTGTTATTCAGTAATACCCTCACTAACAGTAAGGATTCAGCTTCTATAAATGCGCTT
>CM060317.1:27874731-27884731 GCA_030674155.1 Stramonita haemastoma
GACCATAAATGGAGGTCCGAGTAGCTTTTTGAATGAGAGCAAAATCTAGGTTTCATATACATCACATACTTAACACACATGAAAGAATCCAGGGCAAAAGTAAAGCTGTCCCTGGGAAAATTCTGCTGAGAAAATAATGCCACTTTTGAAGGGAATCATAATTGATATGAATACAGACAGATCTTGACACAGACAGAGATTAAGGACGACAGAGACACAGCAAAGCACGGTAGGAAAATAAGGGACAAAAAAGAACCATACCAAACATTATAATCATCACACATATTCCCTCCACCTCCAATCCACCCCCTTTATTCCCTCTCCCGGATTCATTGAGTTTGGTGATAGTTCAGAAAAAAAGAGGGACGTGCATGTTGTCTTTTAACACGAGGAAGAAAGTTCCAAGGGACGCCAAGATCTTTGAACTCACAGCGTTTATTCACAGCCTGGCTGACGCAACTTTATAAGACATGTCTGGAGCTAGTTTGGCTTCTGTCGTTTTCCTTGGCTTGGTGCTGCCAGACTAAGGTTGCCCGTGACATATTTCATGAAAAATTCCGTCAAGGCAATTTTGTTCTGATTTTATTCTAGAACGTCAAGTTATTATCCGACACATTGCCAATGACACATCACCTTCATTTCTTTTGATTTATTCTAACAAACTTGCTTTCTGATTGTGTATAACTGTGGGCTTAATGATTGCATTAGAATTCTTTGATGATCAATTGACAGGTGTGTGTGTGTGTGTGTGTGTGTGTGTGTGTGTGTGTGTGTGTGTGTGTGTGTGTGTGTGTGTGTGTGTGTGTGTGTGTGTGTGTGTGTGTAAAAAGACATTGAGAGAGAAACAGATGGATATGCAAATAGATAGCAACACTGAGATTACTTACCTGAAGAAATCGGGTTTGTTTCGAATCAAATCTGCCTTAGTAAAAATACAATATTCCATGTAATACCCTTCATAGAGATGGTTTCAATGCAACATTTTTATAATTGTCAATACAAAATATCTTCAATTATATTGTCAGACTAAACTGTTTTATTTCGATGCAAAACTAATAGTTCTACCTGTTTTCTTTTGATGTATATGATAACGTTTTTCTTTTTTCTTGTTGATCTATAACTAGTTTCCTCTTCAAAGGGGTCTTCATTTTGATTCCCATTGAGGTTGCCTTTTTCTTTTCTTTTTCCTTTCTGCCTATTTGCATACAATTTTTTTCATTGTATAACTCTATTGTGTGGTGATACGCACGCTTATAATGATAAAAAAAAATGCGTCACATATACACAGGCGGACTAATAAAATATGATACACTCGTTTATCATGAAAAAAACATCCGTCACATATAGACAGGCCGACCGACAAAATAAACAGACAAATAGGAAGTAATAAGAGAGAACGGGGTTGAAAAATGGAACAACAACCCAAAACGGCCTCCACTACACATTTGGCTTTGACAGCACAAAATCTGATAGCAATTGCCCTTGCTGCCCCTTTTGCCTTTAACGAAGCAAGCGGTTCCTCTAGAGTTCATATCCGGAGAATTTAGCACATTAAATCTTCGTGATTGGTTGAACATAAAATTAAAATGGCCTCTGTGTCAGCGCAATCTGTTGTCCCTACTTCATTTCCTGTGACGTTATCGTTGACGTCATAGGAAAAAGTGGTGTGTGTGTGTGTTGTGTGTGTGTGTGTGTGTGTGTGTGTGTGTGTGTGTGTGTGTGTGTGTGTGTGTGCGTGCGTGCGTGCGTACGTGCGTTGTTGCTGTTGTTGTTGTCGATGTTATTGTTGCTTTTCATCTTCTTCTTTATCATTATTAATGTGCCAGTCATATGCTACAGAGAGACAGAGACAGAGACAGAGAAAGAGAGACTGAGACAGAGACAGAGAGAGCTGCCTGTGCTGCTGCCTATGATGATGATGATGATGATGATGATGATGATGATGATGATGATGATGATGATGATGATGATGATGATGATGATGATGATGATGATGATGACGACTTTGGATGGAGATGGATTTTACAAAGTGTACAGGTCGTCTTTATAGATATGTAATTGTTTTTAGAATGAAAATATGCATATATTTTGTGAAAGGCTGCATCTGTGTAAAGGGTTTAAATGCTTTGTTTGCTTTACAAGATTCAGCACTCTAAAACGATTTTGTTTCTTTTATTACTGTCAATTATCATCTTTAAAAATATTAGTATTTTCAAAGTTAATGTATAGAATGTGTTCAGTTCTTATTTGCATGCAATGGTTGTATATGATTTGAAATTAATATAGATATTTTTAAAGATGATGTTTCCATGTACACATTTTGTATTCTAATCATGTCTAGTTCTAGCTTCTTTGGCCCTACTCCACGATGCTTCTTCTAGTAAGTGATAGCCCCCTTGTAAAGATGACGGAACATGTAGTTATACAGAATTCTCTCCATGCTTTGCACCTCTCTTTGCAGCTGTTAGCCTATTCATTCTGATTAGAATCCCACGTGGGAAGGTACCCAACAAAAAGTGCCGGCGCTGTCATATTCTTCCTCGAACGCTCAGACAGCAACTATTGACTGTCACATGAGCGAAAATGCGTTGCGCTGGCCCTAAGCACCTAAGAAGTCAGGCCCGGCGTATCCTATTTCGATGAGGGAGAGAAATGTTATCGTTTAAGTCTTTCTAGACAAAAAGGGCATGGAATTGGACACAAGACGACCAAAAGAAAAACCAGACAAGAACGAGGTGATGGGGGAATAAATGACAAGGCAGAAGTGATGAGAAGGGAGGAAAAGAGGGCATTCCTTGCACAGAACTTCCAGAAAGTGAGGATGCTATTTGTACTGACAGACCCCGAGCATCCCCGCTGGGAAAGGGGACACAATGACGTCTGCAGTACGTTAGGGAGGATAAGGAAGAGTGGAGACAGGAAGAATGCTTTCGATGCCAAGGACCTAATTCTCTTTTACCATTTTGTTATTCACTTCTCCCCCGCCATCAAAAAGCCAAGTCCTCAAGAACGGTAAGCCCAGCCGAAATAGGAAGGAACAAGGAGTATCTCTTGACATTTAGAGACCTTCCTTGTCCATTTTGTCTGTTTATCTGTCTGTGTGTCTGTCTCTGTGTGTCTGTGTCTCTGTCACTGTCTCTGTCTCTCTATCTCTGTCTCTCTATCTCTCTTTCTTTCTTTCTCTCTTTCTCTCTCTCTCATTTTTTCTTTCTTTCTTTCTTTCTTTCTTTCTTTCTTTCTTTCTCTCTCTCTCTCTCTCTCTCTCTCTCTCTCTCTCTCTCTCTCTCTCTCTCTCTCTCTCTCTCTCTCTCTCTCTCTCTCTCTCTCTCTCTCTCTCTCTCTCTCTCTGTCTATCTGTCTGTCTGTCTGTCTGTCTGTCTGTCTGTCTGTCTATCTATCTATCTATCTATCTATCTATCTTATCATTTATTAAAATTATTTATTTCGATAACAATGAATAACTGTTGTTGCTGTCACTGTGTGTAAGTCTCAGTAGATATTTCCGTTTTAGGATCTGAAAGCAAAATAATAAGCACTCATGTGCTTTATTCTATACCAGTTCCAACATGCATATGTGTGTATTTGCACGCATGACGATAGCTCGTGTGTGTGTGTGTGTGTGTGTGTGTGTGTGTGTGTGTGTGTGTGTGTGTGTGTGTGTGTGTGTGTGTGTGTTGTGTGTGTGTGTGTGTGTGTGTCTGCATGTGTGTGTGTATTGTGTGTGTGTGAGTATGTGTGTGTATGTGTGTGTGGTGTGGTGTGGTATGTGTGTGTGTGTGTGTGTGTGTGTGTGTGTGTGTGTTTGCGTGTGCGTGTGTGTGTGTCTTGGTGCGTGTGTGTGTGTTGTGTGTGTGTGCGCGCGTGCGAGCGTGCTTGCGTGCGTGCGTATGTGTGTATGTGTGTGTGTGTGTGTGCGTGTGTGTAATACATTTTCAATTTTATTCCCCCAAGGAGCACGCATGACGTGCTCCGAAAAGATGACGTAGTTCGCTATTGGTCGTGAAAGTGAATGTTTTTTGTCATCTTCACAATGTGGTTCCAGAGTGTTCAATGTGTGTCTGCGATGTCCATTACCTCTGCTGTCTGCTGGCATTGCTGGGTCCACAGAAAGGAGGGAATAGGGAAAAGGATTGGAGGTCGACCGACATGGGAATGAGGAGAAAGAACAGAACAGAAAGTGAAAGAGAGGACAGAGTAAACAGAAAAGGTGAAAGGTAAAGGGAGGTAGAATAGCGAAGTGGTCAGTCAGAGCGCTCGCTTTCTCCCCAGTCAAAGTTTTAAGCAGCATCGAGCGTGGTTACCAATTGGATGGGTGACTGTTTGCGCGCCATGGCTTCAGAACAGTCCCTCCCTTAGTTCACCCAGCTGTAAATGGGTACCTGCCCTCTTTAGTGTCAGGGAAGGTTAAGTGGAGGAAAGAGCAGTTTTGATCAAATGAGCTTGCTTATTATGTGCCTTTTTTCTGCTGGCAAAAACTAAAATGCAGCAAAAATTTGTGTTTCGGGTAAGTTTTGTTTTATTATTTATTTTGGTTTTCCTGAAATCCATAGCTTTTGTTGTCAGTTTTTTTTGGTTATAAGCTCTTGCTCAATAACAAATACTTTACAAACCAATAAACAAAACTTGAGATGAAAAAATACAAACTCCAAAACACAGGACAGATCACACAGCAAAATGAACCAAAATTCCAGCATGAAAATTGATATTATAATCCTGGATGATATTGTTCTTGACCTGACAGTAGGAAAAACCTATTTTCTAATATATTTTTCTTCTTGTGGATACGTTATCTTTCTGGTGTATCTCATTAAAGCTATTATTTTTCCTCTTTTTTTTAGATATCTAAACAAATGCTATACATTCAAAGCTTTTTCTTTTAGGTTCTAGATAAAACACACAGTGTTTTCATGATTGACTTGCACTTTTTCCTTTTTCCTTTCCTGTTCTATACAAGTCTTTCTGACACTTTTTTCCCATTCAATGTTCAGCCTACCACCGTTTTCTAATTCTGTGTCTATGCAAACCAAACCTACTCACTGCAGACGTGACTGACTGCTAATAGTGACAGAAGTACATCGTAAAAACATGAGAAAGAAAGCAGAGGGTAGGGAGTGCTGACTCATCTCTCCCCACAAGTCCTTCGGATGAGACTATAAACCGAGGCCCCGTGTGCAAACGCATGAAGAACATCTTGTGCACACGTTAAATCCTGTTCCATTTTCGTAAGAGTAGGCCATCGTGTGCCGGTGGAGGCAGATGACATTTACAAAACCACACGCACAAGGGAACTGATATAAAAAAAAAAAAGCACACGAGTGCTTATTCCATTATCTTCGATATAAAAGAATAGATAAATAAAATAGAATAAATAAAGGGAGTCTGCTGCTTCTCAAAACAAGCAGGCCCTTGTGTGCCGGTGGGAACAGGGCACAAAAACGTTCACAAACTTCATGCACACAGGGACTAGATTATAAAAAAAAGGCACATGAGTGTTCATTCCATTATCCTCGATGTAAAAGAAACAAACACATAATAGATAGATAAATAAATAAAGCGGCAGAAGCGCTTTGTTTTGCTTTTTTTCTATTGCTTTGGTTTTTACTTTTGTTTCTCCGTCTAAAGTTCGAGAACCTACAACGGTAAGGATTTTAGCGTATGCCACTGTTACCTTTCCACGAAGGTAGCCGTATTTTGACTTCAGGGATGATGAGTTAACACTACACTGGTGTGCATTTGTTTTTCTTTCTAATTCAGTTATCCGCTTTTTCTGGCAAGCAATGGCGTACATATCTAAAACGCGGAAATAGTCTTAGCGCGTGCCTAAGATGTTCTGCATGCCTGGATTCATGCGCGGGATCTTGGTTTATAGTGTGATCCGAAAAACTTACAGGGGGAGTGGAGTGGGTACTTATGTTAACTCCAGGGGTACAATCCTTTCTAAAGACTATATCGGTGATGGCTGGAACCCCGACTGTCATAAGCGTTCGATGACAAAGACAATAAAGAAGAAGAAGAAGAAGAAGAAGAAGAAGAAGAAGAAGGAAGGAAGAAGAAGAAGAAGAAGAAGAAGAAGAAAGAAGAAGAAGAAGAAGAAGAAGAAGAAGAAGAAATAAAACATATTGGGAAGAAGAAGAAGAAGAAGAAGAAGAAGAAGAAGAAGAAGAAGAAGAAGAAGAAGAAGAAGAAGAAGAAGAAGAAGAACAACAACAACAACAACAACAACAACAACAACAACAACAACAAAACAAGAAGAACAAAAAGAACAAGAAGAACAAGAAATAAAACATATTGGGAAGAAAAAGAAGAAGAAGAAAGAAGAAGAAGAAGAAGAAGAAGAAGAAGAAGAAGAAGAAGAAGAAGAAGAAGAAGAAGAAGAAGAAGGTCGTGAGTTCAAGGCGTTAAGTACGAGAGAGGGAGAGACAGAGAGAGAAAGAGAGAGATTGACAGACACAGAGAGACATAGAGACAGAGAGAGACAGACAGACAGACAGACAAACACAGACACAGACACACGCAGACAGACAGAGACACAGATAAAGACACAGACAGACAGACAGACAGAGGACATATTTTGATACGAAGAGAAATGTTTCCATTACTTTGCTCCGCTACCCATTCTCCTGGAGCATGTGATGTATGTCTGAATCGTTTGACAACTGTATTGTGTTGTAGAGTACTTCTGCCTTGACTAAATGCAGTATACAATGGAATCCTATCCAATCCAATCCATTTCAATGACAACACAATGCAGTACAATGCAATGGAATACAATCCAAAACAGTGTAATACAGTACAGTACAATTTAGTACAATGGAATACAGTGCAATGCAGTACAGTACAATTTAGTACAATGGAATACAGTGCAATGCAGTACAGTACAATTTAGTACAATGGAATACAGTGCAATGCAGTACAGTTCAACACAATACAGCGCAATCCAATCCAATCCAATCCAATCCAATCCAGTCCAATTTCCCTTTTGGGTTATATAATCTCTCAATCGGATTGAAGAGAAAATGACAATAAACGTTGAAGACATTTTATTCACTTTATCATGTAGCTTGGTCTTTTTTTCTGTGGATAAAGTAGTGTATGGACTTTCGCACCAGGAATGTTTCTATTTTGTGAAATTTTCGATGAGCTGACAAACCCAAATCCCATTCACAACACACGTAACCGAACCCAGAGAAACAATGAAGTTTTTTTTGTCTCCTTTTAAGAAAGCTACTCTGATTAGAAAACCAAGACACATGCAAAAAAGAAAAGAAGACAGAATGACGCCGCTCTTGTGGCGACGTATTCTTTCCGAGGTGAGCTGCCCAATCTTTTATATATGTATATATATAAATATATATATATAGATAGATGATAGATAGATAGATAGATAGATAGATAGATAGATAGATAGATAGATAGATAGATAGATAGATAGATAGATAGATAGATAGATAGATAGATAGATAGATAGATAGAGATAGATAATACAACAATACAATATACTGCAATATAAAACAATACAACACGATACAATACAGGCAATAGAATACAACACTGCGTATTACATACAACACAATAAATAACAACACAACACAGTACAATCCGTTAGAATGCATTACAGATGACGACACGACACGACACGACACGACACGACACGACACGACACGACACGACACGACACGACACGACACGACACTACACGACACTACACTACACTACACTACACTACACTACACTACACTACACTACACTACACTACACTACACTACACATGCAAAATACAACACAACATCAAACAACACAACACTTCACTACACCACACCACACTACACCACACCACACCACACACCACGCCACGCCACACCACACCACACCACACCACACCACACCACACTACACTACACTACACTACACTACACTACACTACACTACACTACACTACACTACACTACACTACAATACACTACAACATAATACAACACAACGCAACACAACATAACACAAACAACACAACACAACACAACGCAACACAATACAACACAACGCAAAAAACACCACAACACAACACACAACACAACACAACATAAAACACAACACAACACACCACAAAAAAAAACAACACACCACAACATAACAACACACCATAAACACACCACAACAGATTACAATCCCCCTTCCCCCTCACAAAGTCTTTTAAAACTTCACTGTCCTGTCTTCATCCCAGTTTCCCAAGCCTACCTACCTGCCTACCTACCCGTGTTTATGGTGACAAGGCAGATAGATTTAACACGCTGACAATCACCACCACTGACAAGAGTCGCCACATCAGCAACTTTAGGCAGGAAGCAGACGGAATAGAAGACAAGAGAGGAGAAGAGGAGAGGAAGAGGGGGACAGCGAAATCTGGTATTACTGGAACCAGAGGGAAAAGGGGAGGGGGTGGGGGGAGAGGGTAGGGGTGGGGGGCAGATGTCTTAATAGGCCTACTACTGCCAGTATGCGAGAGATGAGACAGGAAGGAAGTCTTTCAGTGCTAGTCTAGTAGTAGTGGAAGGAGTTTCTATTACTTTTCTCTGCCTTAAGTCCCCACCCATTCTCACTAGGCGTAAGCACGTGATGGGTTTGTGTGTGTATGTGTGTGTGTGGGGGGGGGGGGGGTATGTGTGTGTAGTGTGTGTGGTGTAGTTGTATGTGTAGTGTGTGTGTAGTGTGTGTGTGTGTTGTATGTTGTGTGTGTGTGTGTGGTGTGTGTGGGGGGGGGGACTGTAGTGTGTGTGGGGGGGAGGGGGTATATGTGTGTGTGAGTGTGTGTATATGTGTGTGTGTGTGTTGTGTGTGTGTGTGTGTGTGTTGGTTGTGTGTGGTGTTGTGTTTGTGTGTCAAATTCAGTAAGTCAAAATTTATTCCAGATGGTCATTGGTAGCATATTGGTGTCTGTGTTGTGTGTAGTGTGTGTGTGTGTGTGTGGTGGTGCGTGTGTGCTGTGTGTGTGTGTGTGTGTGTGTGTGTGTGTGTTTGATGTGTGTCTGTGTCTGTGTCTGGACTGGTGACGTACCTACTCTGATCTTCCTAATGGAGACCACGTCCCAACATTTTCTCCCTGAAAGACTGGGTTAAAATGTCTCTCTTGTGAGTCTACAGGCTGTGCTACCTCTCCCTGTCTGCTAAAGCGGGAAAAAGTGATGTACGATTGACAGGGGCAGTTTAGGAGGGGGGGGAAAAGGGTGAAGGGGAAGGGTGGGGGGTGTTGGGAGATGGAGTGTACGGCTGGAAAAGAGTGAGATGACGGAATAAGAGTCTGGCCCTCAGTGTTGAACTGAACCAAGCAGTGATTTTGCTGTTTTACATGTATTTCTATTAATTCGATAACTTTTTTTTTGCTTTTGTGCTCTCTTTTTTCAAAGAATGATCTGCTTAAAAGGTTTTTAGGAAACGTAATGGTAGCGGGTGCTGTCTGGGAGTAATCTAATAAAAAAAAAAGAGAAAGAAAAGAAAAGAAAAACGCAAGCATGATACGGCAGTATTTTTTTTTTGCAGATTGTTCTAAATTTTCTTTTTAAAAAATCATTTTCATTGGAATGTGGGACAGAAATGAGTGTTGACATTGAAAAGTTAGTCCGGTGTCATAGATGTTGATACCTACTTTTTTTAACTTGCATTTCTGCTCTGTAAATAGTCTGTACATTTAAAACAATAACTTGACATCGATGATGTTTTTTTCCCTGCCTATACGAAAGAAAAAGCGTTTTACATGGAATAAAAAAAAGGTAAGGTAAAGGTGTCCCATAACCTAGGCGGTCGTAGGGGAGCGAGGCGTCAGAGACCTTAGCTTCTCTAGGGGCCAGCATATTGAGGGCAGCGCCCATCTCCTCTTCCTCGCTGCTTTACCTTCCCTGACCCTAAAGAGGGTAGGTACCCATTTACAGCTGGGTGAACCGTAGGGACTGCACTGAAGCCAAGGTGCGACAACAGTCACCCATCTAATGGTAACCACGCTCGACGC
>CM060317.1:27892231-27897231 GCA_030674155.1 Stramonita haemastoma
AACAAAATTACAGATACAAAAAATATATACATAAATTTAATACACAGAGGGAGGGAAGAAGGGATGGAGGAAAGCCCGCCTACATGCAGATAGTCGCATTGCAAGTTTGTTTATTCTTTTATTTATTCATATATTTATTCTTTTATATCGCAGATAATGGAATGTGCACTCATGTGTTGAAGGATGCAGGAAGACAAAGAGTCCACACTATAGGAAAATAAAAACATAGTTGTTTTTTTTCTTTTTACTCTTCCTCTTGAATAACTCACTCCACGGTAGGTTTTCCATTAGTGAGACTCTGCGTATACACCACCGTTTGCCCCGCCATTAAGGTCGCTGTACTCCGACTTCGGGGAAGATGTTTAAACACAAAACTGACGTGTTAGCGATTGTTTTTGGTTTATTTTTTACTTTTGTCATTAAGTCATACTGGCATGAACAGGTATGATCTTTCTAAAAGGTTCCAACTGTGCTCAAAATGTACTGCGTGCGTTCGTACACGGGACCAAATTAGCAGTCTCATTTGAAGATCGTTCGGGAGAATAGAGTTGGTACTGATATTAAGTCTACGTGAGGGGAATAATCTGCTTATACGGCGACTAAGCGTTGGCTTGAATCCCTACTTTCAGATTGCGAGCTCAACGTTCTAACCATCAATTGTCTATCCTGCTCCCCCTCCCCTTTCGGTTTCCACCAGACCTTGTTTAAGTAACTACATCCACTAACTAACACCTAGCAGTCTGCCTTTCACCAACTTGCCGCTGAACTCAATTGAAACAGGAGGAGAAAGAAGGGGAGAGAATCATCCCAGGCCAGAGATAATTATGTCCCTTGATCGATCCCTTACTACCTCTTTCTCTCCCTTGTCATCACTCCGTGTACATTTTTTTTTGTTATCTAGCTTCTCTCCCTTGTAGTCCTGAAAGTCTCTTTTTTGAAGAAAAAAAGGGGGGGAGGGGTGCAAGAGGTTGAGTGTGGTGTGGTGTGGTGTGGTGTGGTGTGGTGAGATGAGGTGTGGTGTGGTGTGGCGTTATGGTAGAAAGAAAGAAAGAAAGAAAGAAGAGAGAGAGAAAGAAGAAGAAAGAAAGAAGAAAAGAAAGAAAGAAAGAAGAAAGAAAGAAGAAAGAAAGAAAGAAAGAAAGAAAGAAAAAGACAGACAGACAGACAGACAGACAGACAGACAGACAGACAGACAGAAGACAGACAGGGAGAAAGAAAGAAAGATTAGAAAGAAAGAAAGAAAGATAGAAAGAAAGAAAAGAGAAAGAAAGAAAGAAAGAAAGAGAGAAGAAAGAAGAAGAAAGACAAAACAGACAGACAGAAACAGAAAGAAGAAAGAAAGAAGAAAGAAGAAGAAAGAAAAAGAAAGAAAGAAGAAAGAAAGAAAAGAAAGAAGAAGAAAGAAGAAAGAAAGAAGAAGAGAAGAGAAGAGAGAGAGAGAGGAAGAAGAGAAGAGAGAGAGAGAAGGAGAGAGAGGAGAGAGAGAGAGAGAGAGAGAGAGAGGAGAGAGAGAGAGAGAGAGAGAGAGAGAGAGAGAGAGAGAGGAGAGAGAGAGAGAGAGAGAGGAGAGAGAGAGAGAGAGGAGAGAGAGAAAGAAAGAGTGAAAAAGAAGAAATAAAAGAAAGAATTAAACATAAAAGAAAGAAAAAAGAAAATTTTAAAGAAAGTAAGAAACAAAAGGACGAATAAACTCATTTAGACAAAGAATGGTTAATTTGTAGGTTGAGGGTGTATATAAGTAAAACACACACAAAAACATTTAAATTAAAAAAGAGAAAAAATGAAGAAAAAAATTAAAGAAAGCAAGAACCCCCAAAAACATAGACATAAAAAATCTGAAACAGACGGACAGTATGAAACTTAAAGGATCACTTCTCAAAAAAAAAAAAAATGGTGACACCAAGGTAGCAATTCACCCTGTGAATACCTCATGGCCTTTTTTTTCCAGGACAGTGTTATTCCAGTTCACACCCCTCCCTCTCGGCACAGCTTTTACAGTGTGTCTGGGGTAGGTTCCTAATCAACAGGCCAGACTGTCTACGTGCCTTTCATGGCATAGCAACAATCTTCTTCTTTCCATACTCTCTGCACAGTGTTTCTTCTGTATGGCCGGCTTGAAGTGTGGTGGGTGGTAAAAGTACGTACGACTCCAGAAACATACCACACATACAATGTTTAGCTGAAGCTTTAATAGTTATAAAAGAGCTAGATGGTAAGAAGGTAATACGCATGAGTTTGGAAGAACACATTTTCGAGGGTTGGAGAAAGGGGGGTGGTTGGTGGGGGTGAATGTGTTTGTTATGTGTGTATGTGGGGGTGGAGATTTATTGGAGAGGTTTTGGTTTTTTTCTTTTCTTTGGGGTGGTGTTTTTCGGGGGGGGGGGGGGGGGGGGGGTATAGGGTTTTTCTTTGCTCCTCTGCTCGAGTTCCAGGTTTCACCAATGGTAATTCATTTATTTATTTATACACAAACACTACACAGACATATGCACAAGCACATACACACACGTACACACACACGCATGCACACACGCACTACACCCACGTACACACAACATGCACACACACACACACTACACAAACACACGCACGTACACCTACACTTACACACACACACACGCACGTACACACAACACACACATACACACAAACACACACGTCCCCCCACCACCCCCCACCCCCACCCACCCCCAAGCCCCCGACCTTCTTCTACCCGCACACACACAATAATCTTCTCTCCTCCTTTATCTATCACACAACTACAGACGGACGCAACAGAATTTTGTATTCTTGGCCAAAAGTTTGGGGAAAAAATGTTAATGGTTTCGTTTCCATGCAAACCACATGGTGCTGTAATAAATTTGTTTACATTGTGTGTGCTCAGCAGCCGTTTATCATCAAAGGACTCAGCATCAGTCCTTCATTAGCAGACAAAAGGATTCTGTGCCAAAGTTGTCCTGTTGGAACGGTCATTGTCCTGGAACACTCATCCCTGCTGGGAGTGTTGTACATACACCATTCTCAGTCACAGCAGAGTTCTCTGCATGAAATTCAGGGGGGCTGCTCTCCATCCCCAGGGAGAGAGCGTCGCCACAAGAGCAGTGCCACGTCACTGCACTCAACACTATATTGTACTATGCAATATTCACACTCCCCACTCCAGCCACCAACCGCCATCCTCTTCACATCTTCTTCACCCTTCTGTTCCGAAATCTAGTAGATCATTGGGACACCACTGAAGATTTTGCAACCAGCTTCCTCCACCCTTCACGGTTCCAAGCTTTCAGTGATAGGCTATGCTGTTCCACTCAAGGCCATTCAAACTCTCTGTTGTTGTCTTGCCATCGTTTTCTCTGTCTGCATGTTCACATTGGTAAAGGGGTTCACACAACCTGTGCAGTCGTTGGGGAAAGACACATCAGATACCACACTTTCTCCAGAGACCTGCATATTGAGGGCGGCGCCCATCTCTCTCTGTCTCTGTCTCTGTCTCTGTCTGTCTGTCTGTCTGCCTGCCTGCCTGTCTGTCTGTCTGTCTGTCTGTCTCTCTCTCTCTCTCTCTGTCTCTTTGTCTCTCTCTCTCTGTCTCTCTCTCTCTTGCTTTTTTTAAATTCTTCCTTGACCCTAAAGAGGGCAGGTACCCAGTGACAGCTGGGTGAACTGGAGGATTGAACTGAAGCAAAGGTGCGCAAACGGTCGGCCACTCATCCACTGGGTAACCACGCCCGATGCTGCTTAACACCACTGGCTTGGAGAAAGTGAGTGCTCTGACCACTGAGCTACCCCGTCCCCACAGGCCTGTTCATATTGTACCTATACATTAGTCAGCATAGTTGGCAGATGTGAAGAACGCAGGACAGAGGGGGTGATTTAGCAGCCTTCATCGTATCGTATGGTGCTACTGTGTGTGTGTGTGTGTGTGTGTGTGTGTGTGTGTGTGTGTGTGTGTGTGTGTGTGTGTGTGCGTGCGTGCGTGCGTGCGTGTGTGTATCTGTGTGTGTGTATGTGTGTCTGTGGTCTGTGTCTGTATGTGTGTGTGTGTGTGTCTGTGTCTGCGTCTCTGTGTGTCTCTGTGTGTGTCTGTGTCTATGTAATGTGTGTGTATGTATGTATGTGTGTCTGTGTGTGATAGAGAGACAGACAGACAGACAGACAGACAGACAGACAGACAGACAGACAGACAGACAGACAGACAGACAGACAGACAGAGCAGTCGTCTACTGACAGACCCACGAGTACGTGCCAAAGCTGCCCCGTTGAACGGTCATTGTCGCTGTACATTGACTCATGATGGCAGCAGCCTTGTCGTTTGTTAGCTTTAGTGTGGCCTTGTGGGGCTTTTGCCCTTGTTGTTGGTAGTGCTGTTGTTGTGGTTGTTGTCGTTGTTTTTACTTTCCTTAGTTAAACCTCCGACGTTGACCGACAATCAAATTCTGTGTTTGGGACCAATTTTCCCACCATTAAGGAAGCCACGATCCCATTTCGAGGATGATAACTATGTACAGTAAAAGCCAGCATGGGATTGGAGGGGAGGGGGGTTGTTTGCAATTTGTCATCTGCTCTTACTGGCACGCAACTGCCTACTCTTCTAAAAGGCGGAATGATTTTTAACGTGTGTGCAAAATTTTCTGTGTGCATTCGTAGAGGGAGGTTACCTCGGTTTATAGTCTCGTCTGAAGGAATTTGTGGGGAGGGGAAATGGGGATGGCGTTGGTACTGATGTTAAGTCCAGGGAGAAAATCCCTTTTGCACGGGTGTATTGATAGTGGCTTAAACCCTCGCTGTGACATTGCAAGCTCAATGCTCTAACCACTACGCTATTCTGCGCTCAAGTTTGCTACTTGTTTTATTTCTTCCCTAGTTTGTTTGTTTGTTTCTTTCTTTCTTTCATGCTGGTTTTTGCTCTTTTTGTGTGATCGTTTTGGGTTGTTTTCTTTTGTTTGTTTTCCAGTTTGTTTATTTGTTTTTATGATTTAGGTTTTTTAAAATATTGTTTGTTT
>CM060317.1:27902231-27907231 GCA_030674155.1 Stramonita haemastoma
AGAGAGGGAGAGGTGGGAGGGGGAGGAGGAGGAGGAGAGAGAGAGGAGAGAGAGAGAGGAGGAGAGAGAGAGAGAGAGAGAGAGAGAGAGAGAGAGAGAGAGAGAGAGAGAGAGAGAGGAGAGAGAGAGAGAGAGAGAGAGAAGAGAGACAGAGACAGAGGACAGAGAGAGAAGGAGAGAGTGAGATGGAGAGAGAGAGACAGAGACAGAGACAAAGACAGACAGACAGAGACAGAGAGAGACAGAGATAGACAGAGACAGAGAAAGAAACAGAGATAGAGAGAGACACAGAGACACTGAGAGACACAGAGAGAGAGAGAGAGAGAGAGAGAGAGAGAGAGAGAGAGAGAGAGAGAGAGAGAGAGGAGAGAGAGGAGGAGAGAGAGAGAGAGAGAGAGAGAGAGGAGAGAGAGAGATAGAATCAGCTCATCGATAAGGAAGCGGTAACTGTGTATACCCAAGAGGGAAAACACACAGGAATTAGCACTAGGGTGAAAAATGACCTTGGATGCTGTATGGACACAATTATTTACAATTACTTATCAGAGAGAGAGATCGATATGAACATTGATTGGCAGTCAGTCAGGCATGTAGCAGACTGACAGATAGACAGACTGACCGACATACAGATGGACGGATGGACAGACAGACAGACGGACGGACAGAAAGACAGACAAAGAAACATTAACAAAAAAAATGAGTCTGAGAAATAGAACGATAGGGAGGTAGTCATAGACCTCCCCATTCCTCCTATCCCATAGTCGTGTAGACCGTAGGGGCACCCTTGAAGGTTTTGAAACCAGCTTCCTCCACTCCTCACAGTTTTCCGCTTTCTGTAGCAAGTTGTTCCACTGAAGGTCAGTCTCTGATGTTATATTTCCATCATTTTCTTTGTCTGCCTTTTCGTCTCATTCCTTGGACTGTTTCTTGTAGGACAGTCTTGTCCAGTCTAGATGTTCGTGTGACGTGCCCGTACCACTTCAGTTTTGTTTTTTATCAGTCAAGACAGGAGCTCTTCATATAGCCCTAAGGCGTTTTCAATGTTGGTTTTTTTCTTCCTCGCTAGATATGGATTTGTATGAGATACCAGGAACTTTGCGAAACTTTCCCATCTCCACTGCCTGTATCCATAACCTTCCACGTTTCACAAGCGTAAAAAAAATAATTACAAGGAAACGCATCAGTCTGATCTTGAAGCTGATGGCGATTTTCTTGTTGTTCCAGAGGACTTTCGGTTTAGTTATTGCAGCTGTTGTCTACATTATGATGGAGAGGATTGTAGGATTTGAAAGAGAAGAGAGGAAGAAAGAGGAGGGGAAGAACGTAGAGATGGACAGATAGGCATAAAAACAACAGATAAATAAATTGACAGGAACTTTTCACTGACGATGGTACTATTATAGATATTGCTTCTATATCTGTTTTGTCACTACAAAGGCTTTTTTGGGGGAAGGGGTTGTAATAGGTCAAAATACACGATTCTTTTATTGACACACACTTTGACCGAACTTTACTTATTTTAATGTATGTAATATTTTCTATTTCAGCTCTTTTTGCATTGTGTGGGTGCCATACTTTCTATTATTGCTCTTTTTTCTCTGTGTGTGTGCATGGGTGCGTGTGTGTGTGTGTGTGTGTGTGTGTGTGTGTGGTGTGTGTGAGATGTGTGTGTGCATGTGTGTGTGTTTGTGGGTGTGGTGTATGTGTGTGTGTGTATGCGCGCGCAGCCGCATGCAAGCGTGTGTTATGGTTTTTGATGATGTTCTCTATTTGTTTCTTTGCTTCCTGATATGTGTCTGACAAGTTGTTCACCAGTTCTGTGTCTTCCTGATTATCTTTTAATAAACTCTTCTTTTTTTCTTTCTTTTTGTTTGTGTTTTCTCTATATCTTCCTGTCTGTCTTTTTTTCTTTCTGTCCTTTCTGTCATTCTTAATTGTTTCATTTTTGTTCCTTCTTTCTGTCTTACATTTTTTTGTTCTTTCTTTTTTTGCTTTCTTTTTCTTTCTTTCCTCTTCCCATTCTTTCTTTCTTTCTGTATTTCTTTTCTTCCTTCCTTTCTTTTTTCTTTCTTTCTTTCGTTCTTTTTCTTTTCTTTCTTTCTTCCTTTCTTTCTTTCTTTCTTCCTTCCTTTCTTTCTTTCTTTCTTTCTTTCTTATCTTGCCATTCGTTCTTTCGTTGTCTGTTTCTCAGTTTCTATAATATACACGTCAGATCATACCTTAATGAGCCTAATTAGCAATCTATAATGTAATGATTGATAACAAAAAATAACCAACCAAACAAAACAACACCAACATCTATAATCTAGTTTAGGAAAAAAACTACATTTCCCATGATGACAAACCGTGACTTTTTTTTAATGGCTAAACCATTCATCATTCTGTGTAGGGTAGGTGACAGCTTTTACCGATAGCAAAAAAAATAACGCTTCATAAAATCACAAAAATACTCTTTGTCATAGTGACAAATCTCTTTTAGCTGGTGGTAGTTAGTTACTCATTCTTCGCCTGGTGAAAACTGCTTTCTGTTGTCTGTGACAGGTGTTCTCTTTACTGTCAGCATCATAAGAGGCCAGACAAGCTGAGCTCAGCTCTTTGAGCCATGTACTCCTGCCTGAAGGGATGGAAATGGATGGCTCCTGTTCCAGACTCCTCTGAGATCCCTGTTCGAAAAGAGGCTTTGATTCCTCTGGAGTATCGTTGGTACTGACTCTATGGGGTTTATTCTTGTTGTTGTTGTTGTTGTTGTTGTTGTCGTTGTTGTTGATGCTACTGTGCTGTTGTTATTGTGTTGCAGCTGCTGCTGCTGTGTTGTTATTGTTGTTGCTGCTGCTGCTGTTGTTGTTATTGTTGTTGCTGCTGCTGCTGTTGCTGCTGCTGTTGTTGTTGTTGTTGTGCCACTGCTGCTGTTGTTGTTATTGTTGTTGCAGCTTGCTGCTGCTGCTGTTGTTGTAATTGTTGTTGCTGCTGCTGTGCTGCTGCTGTTGTGTTGTTGTGTGCTGCTGTGCTGTTGCTGCTGTTGTTGCAGCATGCTGCTGCTGCTGTTGTTGTTGTTGTTGCTGCTGCTGCTGATTGTTGCTGTTGTTGCAGCTGTTGCTGTTGTTGTTGTTGTTGCTGCTGCTGCTGTTGTTGCTGTTGTTGCTGCTGAGCTGCTGTTGTTGTTGATGCTGTTGTTGTTGTTATGTTGTTGTGTTGCGCAATCCCCAACTTAACACTCTTAACTTAACACTCAACCCAGAGTGTGCACTCTGACTCACTACATCCCACCTAGGAATCATTCTGAGGTTGAAACTGCACACTGAATGAGAAGTGTGCATGTATGACAGTTTTCGAGTACCTCGCGACATAGACAGCCATACTTTGACTTCAGAGAATTTTTTCCTCTCCTTGTATAGGAGAGTGCAGGTTGTTATGTTAAGAGAGCTTGTCATGGCTTAAAGTAATCTCAAAGCAATATTTTATAACATAACAATATTTTATCGTAGGCCTTGGCTACTAGGTAGCACCAACAACTAACACAGCTTTTGGCTTGGGCCATCTATAGGGGCTTAGTAAATGGTGTCCTGCGAATGTTAGCTCAGAACTGGCACCACTAAACCCCACAAAAATCACCCAGCAGCAGTGCAGGGTTCTCTCTGGCTGGTGACCCTCGGTGGTCTAACATTGACTGTGGACTTCCCCCTCTGAGGATTTGACGTAGCAAAGCTAAGTATTGCTAGGTTGGAGAGTTTGAAATGAGTTGCGCAGGAACAGCAGGAAAAAGAACATTACAGAAAAAAACAACCTAACCACTATCCTCATTATGGGAAAAAGTACTACCAATGACACACTAAGACAAAAAGGCAGGCAAAGAAACAGAAAGGCAGATAATAGAGGAAAAAAAAACAGACGAAAAGGGGAGGAAGAAGAGAAAGAGATAGAGAGAGAAAGGGGGAGGGGGAAGCAAAGACTTATCTTTGGTCGGCTTCCCGCTCTGAAGATAATGACGTCTAATATGTCGCGGGGCTACTTACGGTGACGTCAGCAGGATGTGCGTGTCTTGCCTTCCGGGCAGAGGGAAGTAGTTTGTCGTGACGTCAGACGCTTCACCTTGAAACGGCTGGCGGGAGGGAGAGAGTGAGCGTGTGTGTGTGGCTGTATGTTTGCTTTGTTGTGGCTGGGGTAGTTTATTCACTGACATAATATTAGTCTGTTATGTATGGACTTTAGTTCAGAAGCACGTCATTTGGGATTTGGTTTTATTCACTGATGTGTTAACGAAGAACGTCATTTAGACAGGCAAACAGACAGGCAGATAGGCAAACAGGCGGATAGACAGGCAGACAGACACGCAGACAGAAAGGCGGATAGACAGACAGAGAAGCGGACAGAAAAGCAGATATCAAGATCATGGAGATAATAATCCTTTTTTTTTAAGACTGTAGTAGACAGACAGACAGTCGGACAGATACAATGCAGTACAATGCAATGCAATACAACGCATGCAATACAATAAAACACAATAAAATACAAGACAATACAAAACAATACAATACACTAGATACAACATTTGTTGTTCACTGACAAAATAGACTTATCATGGAAAAGAAAAAATGTCTCAATAATAGCTATACAATTATGATTATCATCGTCATTATCACCATCACAGTCCTTGATGATCTGGACAATGGCGATGTTGAAAATCAATACCAACAACAACAACAACAACAACAATAGCTTAAAACTTCTACTATGAATCAGTGGTCACGCGCCTGTTTAGAAAGCGAAAAGTCCGGGTCGGAGTGTGCGGTGGTTTAAATCCCGTTTGGGCCCAAAACATTTCCCCATTACATTAGATCATGGGTACCGGGTGGTTGTCTGGGTGCTAGTCTTTCGGATGAGACGATAAATTGAGGTCCCGTGTGTTACATATCATTAGTTAGCCCACGTAAAAGAACCCACGGCAACAAGAGGGTTGTCCCTGGCAACATTATGCAGAAAAAAGTCACTCTGATAGTGAA
>CM060317.1:27909731-27927231 GCA_030674155.1 Stramonita haemastoma
GGTCACCCATCCAACAGGTAACCACACTCAACGCTGCTTAACCTGGCTGGGGGAAAGCGAGCGCTCTGACAACTGAGCTATCCCGCCCCATGTGCGCAGCTACCATGTTTGCAAAAGACAGACAGAGAGACAGACAGGCAGACAAAGAAAGACAAAGACAGAGAGAGACAGAAACAAAGACTGAATTAAACTGAACATCATTTTCAATCACCACAGGTTTCTTTGTGTCAAATTGGGCTGTTCTCCCTCTGGGAGAGTATGTTGCCACAATGTAGTCATTATACACTTCTTTACAACACAATACTTACACCAGTGACTAAAATCGTTTCCTGCAATGTGAGCAGAATGTCGTGGGCTGTTTACACTTGGGTGAATTAAATCCTTCCATCTAATTTGTTTGAATATTTTTGCCTTTTTATTTCTCTATGTTGCTTTTAGTTCCTCCCATGCTGCACAGCAAATTAACCTACTTTTTAGCCAAATTTCGGACAAAAAAGACACAGCCATAACACCAACCAGCCCACAGCAATTAGTTTCTAGTTAGACAAAAGAAATAGCAGTGACCACTGAGAGCAAAGAGTTTCCCAAAGGAGACAAAAAAATCAAGAAAAAAGAATTAATGTGAGATTGCCTTCCAAAGGAAAAAAAGAATAATGGTAACCAGCTTTAGCATTTCATGCAAAAGTTAGGTCTGGAGAACAGGAAGTATATAGCCTCCTTGCCTTGTCCTGGAGATTTCCGAGATCAATGGTCTTTGTTTTCAGCCATCTCAGACTGTCTGAAGTTAAAGCACAGTCATGTCACTTGATGTTCTGCACTAAAGGCTTGTTTTTTGTTTTGTTTTTTGTTGTTTTCTAGCTCTACACATGCATATATGTGGAAGTTTATGTTGTTGTAGCCATAGTAACGTTTGGGAAACCAGAATCCAGATAGTTTTAGTGTGTGTGTGTGTGTGTGTGTGTGTGTGTGTGTGTGTGTGTGTGTTGTGTGTGTGTGTACGTGTGTACGTGTGTGTGTGTGTGTGTGTGTGTGTGTGTGTGTGTGTGTGTGTGTGTATGTGTGTGTGTGTGTTTGTGTGTGTTTGTGTGTGTTTGTGAGTTTGTGCATATTGTTTAAGTTGTGGACAAAGTTTGTCCATGTACTTTTGAATAAGTATGTTTTGTAAAAAAAAAAAAAAAAAAAAAAAAAAGAGAGAAAAATTTGACAAGAGTTTAAACATAAATGCATAGCAGATGCTTTTTTGGGTTTACAATTGAGTGTGTCACATCATTTCATCTAATTTTTCTGAATAGTTTTTGCCTTTTTATTTTTTGTGTTACTTTTAGTTTCTTGTATGCTGCACAGCAAATTAAGCTACATTTTAAACAAAGGTCGGACAAAAAAGACACAACCATAACACCAACCAGGCCACAGCAATTATTTTCTAGTTAAACAAAAGCAATAGCAGTAACCACTGAGAGCACAGACTTTCCCAAAGGCGACCAAAAAAATCAAGAAAAAGAATTAATGCAAGATTGCCTTCCAAAAGAAAAAGAATAATGGTTACCAGCTTTAAATTTCAGGCAAAAGTTAGGTTATAGGAACAGGAACTATAAAGCCTCCTTGCCTTGTCCTGGAGATTCTGAGATCAATGGTCTTTGTTTTCAGCCATCTCAGACTGTCTGAAGTTAAAGCACAGTCATGCCACTTAATGTTCTACACAAAAGGTTTGTATTTTTGTTTTTGTTTTTGTTTTCCAGCTCTACACATGCAGATATGGGGAGGTTTATGTTGTTGTAGCCATGGTGTCGTTTGGGAAACCCGAATCCAGATAGTTTTAGTGTGTGTGTGTGTGTGTGTGTGTGTGTGTGTGTGTGTGTGTGTGTGTGTGTGTGTGTGTGTGTGTGTGTGTGTGTGTGTGTGTGTGTGTGTGTGTGTGTGTGTGTGTGTGTGTGTACTATATTGTTTAAGTTGCGACAAACTTTGTGCGTGTACTTTTGACTAAGTATGCTTTGTACAAAAACCAAATTTGACAAGATTTTAAACATAAATGCTTAGCAGATGCTTTTGGGTTTACACTTGAGAGTGTTACATCCTTTCATCTAATTTATCTGAATAGTTTTTGCCTTTTTTATGCTGCTTTTAGTTTCTTGCATGTTGCATAGCAAATTAACCTAGTTTGTAGCAAAAAGTCGAACAGAAAAAGACACAGCCATAACACCAACCAGCCCACAGCAATTATTTTCTAGTTAAACAAAAGAAATAGCAGTAACAACTGAGCACAAAGACTTTGCCAAAGGAGACAAAAAAATCAAGAAAAAAGAATTAATGTGAGATTGCCTTCCAAAGGAAAAAAACTAATGGTAACCAGCTTTAACATTTCATGCAAAAGTTAGGTTGTGGGAACAGGAACTATATAGCCTCTTTGCCTTGTCCTAGAGATTCTGAGATCAATGGTCTTTGTTTTCAGCCATCTCAGACTGTCTGAAGTTAAAGCACAGTCATGTCACTTGATGTTCTACACTAAAGCTTTGTTTTTTTGGTTTTTTTTGGTTTTTGTTTTTGTTTTCCAGCTCTACACATGGAGATATGGGGAGGTTTATGTTGTTGTAGCCATGGTAACGTTTGGGAAACCGAATCCAGATAGTTTTAGTGTGTATTGTGTGTGTGTGTGTGTGTGTGTGTGTGTGTGTGTGTGTGTGTGTGTGTGTGTGTGTGTGTGTGTGTGTGTGTGTGTGTGTGTGTGTGTGTGTGTGCGAGTGTGTGTGTGTGTGTTGTGTGTGTGTGTGTGTGTGTGTGTGTGTGTGTGTGTGTGTGTGTGTGGTGTGTGTGTGTGTGTGTGCGTACTATATTGTTTAAGTTGTGGCCAAACTTTGTTCATGTACTTTTGCCTAAGTATGTTTTGTACAAAAACCAAATTTGACAAGATTTTAAACATAAATGCATAGCAGATGCTTTGGGGTTTACAATTGAGTGTATGGCATCATTTCATCTAATTTTTCTGAATAGTTTTTGCCTTTTTATTGTTCATGTTACTTTTAGTTTCTTGTGTACTGCACAGCAGATTAACCTACTTTGTAGCCAAATTTCGGACAAAAAAGACACAGCCATAACACCAACCAGCCCACAGCAATTATTTTCTAGTTAAACAAGAGAAGTAGCAGTAACAACTGAGAGCAAATACTTTTAAAAAGGATACAAACAATCAAGAAAAAAGAATTAATGTGAGATTGCCTGCCAAAGGAAAAACAATGTTAACCAGTTTTAACATTTCATGCAAAAGTTAGGTTGTGGGAACAGGAAGTATATAGCCTCTTTGCCTTGTCCTGGAGATTCTGAGATCAATGGTCTTTGTTTTCAGCCATCTCAGACTGTCTGAAGTTAAAGCACAGTCATGCCACTTGATGTTCTACAGTAAAGCTTTGTTTTTGTTTTTTTCTTTTTGTTTTCCAGCTTTACACATGCAGATATGGGGAGGTTTATGTTGTTGTAGCCATGGTAATGTTGGGAAACCAGAATCCAGGTAGTTTTAGTGTATATGTGTGTGTGTCTGTGTGTATGTTTGTAGTGTGTGTATGTGTCACAAAAATACAAAATTACAGTTACAAAAAGGGAAAAGTACATTGGTCAGTTGCCATATAACAATGTGATTTCATTATTTATATTCAGGTGTATTAACCATTCTTTGCCTGATTGAAACAGGACAGTGGCATTCCCTGCGAAAATGGTCTTTGTAAACTATTTAACATGAAAATGATAGGAGATGAGTTTTATTTTATAATGGAATGTCCAAAGCTTTCTGAGCTTGGAAGAATGTCCTACCTTATGAATATTTGTATCTAAGATCTATGTTCACATTTTGTAATTTGTTCTCTTGTGATAAAAATGTGTTATTAAAACTTAGCAAATTCATAGTTAAAGGTAAAGTTGCATGACATTAATGAAAAGGTTGACTATATTTTTATTTCTGTGAAATTTTGTGTATTAATGTATTCTATAAATGCAAATTATATATTTTACAGTTGATTTTGTTTTCTAAAATCCTCCATGCCCCAAGAGGGGTCAAAGGTGAATTAAATTTTGAATCCTTGTGTGTGTGTTTGTGTGTATATGTGTGTGTGTGTGTGTGTGTGTGTGTGTGTGTGTGTGTGTGTGTGTGTGTTGTGTGTGTGTGTGTGTGTGTGTGTGTGTGTGCTATATTGTTTTAGTGGTGACCAAACTTTGTTCATGTACTTTTGACTAAGTATGTTTTGTACAAAAACCAAATTTGACAAGATTTTAAACATAAATGCATAGCAGATGCTTGGGGTTTACAATTGAGTGTATCACATCATTTCATCTAATTTTTCTGAATAGTTTTTGCCTTTTTATTTTTTGTGTTACTTTTAGTTTCTTGTATGCTGCACAGCAGATTAACCTACTTTGTAGCCAAAGGTCTGACAAAAAAGACACAGCCATAACACCAACCAGCCCACAGCAATTATTTTCTGGTTAAACGAAAAAATAGCAGTGACCACTGAAAGCACAGAGTTTCCCAAAGGAGACAAAAAATCAAGAAAAAAGAATGAATGTGAGATTGCCTTCCAAACAAAAAAAACAATGTTAAGCAACTTTAACATTTGATGCAAAAATTAGGTCTGGAGAACAGGAAGTATATAGCCTCTTTGCCTTGTCCTGGAGATTCTGAGATCAATGGTCTTTGTTTTCAGCCATCTTAGACTGTCTGAAGTTAAAGCACAGTCATGTCACTTGATGTTCTACACTAAATGTTTGGTTTTTCGTTTTGTTTTTTGTTTTTGTTTTCCAGCTCTACACATGCAGTTATGGGGAGGTTTATGTTGTTGTAGCCATAGTGATGTTGAGAAACCAGAATCCAGATAGTTTCAGTGTTGTGTGTGTGTGTGTGTGTGTGTGTGTGTGTGTGTGTGTGTGTGTGTGTGTGTGTGTGGTGTGTGTGTGTGTGTGTATGTGTATGTGTGTGTGTGAGTATGTGTGTGCGTGTGTGTGTGTTTTTTGCATATTTTATTGTTTAAATGGTGGACAAATTTTGTCCATGTACTTTTGATTATGTTTTGTGCAAAAAAACAAATTTGATAAGATTTTAAACATGAATGCATAGCAGATGCTTTTGAGTTTTTATTACACCTCCATGATTAGCTGTCCCAAAGTCTCGTGGACCGTGGGGGTACCACTGAAGGTTTTGCAACCAGCTTCTTCCACTCCCCATGGTCGTCCGCCCTCTAAAGCAGATCACTCCACCCAAGGCATGTCCACTCTCTGATGTTGTCTTCCCATTGTTTCCTCTGTCTGCCTCTTTGTCTCTCTTCCCTTACTGTTCCCTGTAAGACAGTCTTGGCTAGTCCAGATATTCGTATGACATGCCCGTACCACTTTAGCTTGCGTTTGTTTCACTGTAGTTAGAAGCTCTGCATTATATATGGTCCGATGGTATTCTTTATTCTGGTTTTCACTTCTTCATTAGAGATGTAATCTCTGTATGAAATAGCAAGGAATTTTCTAAAGCATCTCATCCCCATTGCCTGTTTCCTTCTTTCAATGACTGCTGTTATTTGTCCATGTTTCATATCCGTACATAAGTATGGACATATCAGGCAATGCATCAGTCTGACCTTGGAGCTGACGGCGATGCTCTTGTCATTCCAGTGGATTTTCAGTTTGTTCATTGCAACTGTGGTCTAGGCTATCCTGGAGAGAATTTCAGGTTTTGATCCTTCATATGATACTATGGCTCCCAGATGTTTGAAGCTATGGACAGTCCCGATTTTCTTACCATCTATAATTACATCATTGCTGATGCAATTGGCACTGTTTGTCATCAGCTGGGTTTTCTCTGCACTGATCTGCATGACATGCTGATGAGGCTTCATCAAAGGGATTTACCAGGTTGACTATCTCTCTCATCTCTTTCAATGGGGAGATCATGGGGTCACATTGTAATCATTGTACACTTCTGTGCTACAAAATACTTACAGCAGTCTCTAAGCCGTTTCCTGCAATGTAGACACATTTTGGGTTTTTTCTCCTACAATTTGAATTATATTAGTTCGAAAAACCTTTCCCGTAATTTGCTTTTTGGAATGTTTTGCCTTTTTGGTTTTGTTTTTGATTCTTTGCATGTTGCTTTTAGTAAATCATTATACACTTCTGTGCAGCAAAATATTTACACCAGTCACTAAGCCATTTTCTGCAATAGTGACATATTCCGTTTTTGTCTTCTACTATTTACATCACAGTAGTACTCAATTCTTTTCAGTGAGTTGGTGTTTTTTTTTAGCCTTTTCGTTTTCATTCCTTTCATCCTACTCAGCAAAGTAACCTGCTTTTAGCAAAAGGTCAGACAAAAAAGACACAGCCATAATACCAACAAACCCATAACAGTTTTTTTGGGGGGGGGAGTAATACAAGGGAAATAACAGTAACAACTGAGAGCAAAGACTTTCTCAAAGGAAACAAAACCGATCTCTTGGAAAGCTATTCTTTTTTGATGGTTTGCTAGAACTCCGAGGTTCATCCATGGTAAATACAAATACAAACGCGAATTGTTTATTCTCTGATGTGTTACATCCAGAAAAAAAACCCAAACCAGTTAGAAAACGGAACTAAAATCTCACCAATGGTGAACCTCAGAATTTTAGCCAATGATTTGGGAAAGAAAGCAAAGTAAGGCTCAAATGCAAAACTATATATACACTCTACGTCCTTGAGAGTGTGAGGTTAAAACCTATCTGGTTTCTGCCATCAGCCATTGTCTGAGGCTACATTACAGGCATTTGTCTTCCTCTTTTGTGATTGTGAGATTTGTTTGTATGCTTGGGTTCTTTTTTTTTGTTTTTTACTCTGGTATTGTAAACCTGGGTAATTTTAAGCTGTATTCGTGGTAATGGGAGGAGAACGAGAATCGTGAAATTTTGTTAAGTATGTGTGTGTGTGTTTTGTGTGTGTGTGTGTGTGTGTGTGTGTGTGTGTGTGTGTGTGTGTGTGTGTGTGTGTGTGTGTGTGTGTGTTGTGTGTGTGTGTGTGTGTGTGTTGTGTTGTGTGTGTGTGTGTGTGTGTGTGTTGTGCTGTGTGTGTGGTGTGTGTGTGCGGTGCTGTATGTGTGTGAATGTGTGTGTTTATGTGCGTGCATGCGTGTGGGGGGGGGAAGGGGGTGCTTGTGTGTGTGCATGGGTGCGCATGAAAGCGTTCTTATTCCTTTCCGATTTTTAAATAATAAGCTTCTCTACCTTTGAGTTATCATATTCTCTTTTCTTGACAGCTAAATTGGATGACAGAAAAAAGGACAAATTATAAGCTAGGAGAGACTCAGTAGAATTGAAGTCGTGGTGATGATGGATGGAGGAGAGAGATGATGATGATGAGTGAGATGATGTGAGATGATGATGGTGGTGGTGGTGGTGGTGTGGGTGGTGGTGGTGGTGTGTGTGTGTGGGGGTATGGTGATGATGATGGTGATGATGATGATGATGATGATGATGATGATGATGATGATGATGATGATGATGATAGACGACGACGACGACGACGACGACGACGACGACAAGGAGGAAGAGGATGAGGGGAAGGAGGAGGATGAGTAGGAGAGGATGGTGGCGGTGATGGTAAAGCGAAATATGTAATAAATGCTTAAACCTGGAATGATCATCTTTTCATGGAACTCCAAGAAGAACAAGTTTTTGTTTGTGCTCGATTTTTATTCCATGCTTTCAAACTCCGATCTATGCTTTAAATTAAAACTAGGGAATATTTATCGAATGAATACGTGAAAGCATGTGTGATCATTAGAGATATAGTTCGTTTTGAATCTCAACTATTTGGTTCTATGGGTTTTTTTTGCAAATAACTGGAAGTGTTTATGTTGTTTTTTCCCCATTGAAAGGGCTGTGCCTTGTTCAATAAATTGTGTCAGTGTCAGTGTCAGTGTTGAGTCTCTCTCTCTCTCTCTCTCTCTCTCTCCTCTCTCTCTCTCTCTCTCTCTCTCTCTCTCTCTCTCTCTCTCTCTCTCTCTCTCTCTCTCTCTCTCTCTCTCTCTCTCTCTCTCTCTCTCTCTCTCTCTCTCTCTCTCTCTCTCTCTCTCTCTCCTCACTCACTCTCTCTCTCTCTCTCTGTCTCTGTCTGTCTGTCGTCTGTCTGTCTGTCTGTCTGTCTGTCTGTCTGTCTGTCTGTCTCTCTCTCTCTCTCTCTCTCTCATCTCTCTCTCTCTCTCTCTCTCTCTCTCTCTCTATCTATCTTCTATCTATCTGTCTATCTATCTATCTCTATACTGTCTCTGTCTCTGTCTCACTGTCTCTCTATCTTCTTTCTTCTCTTTGTGCCGTCTGTCTCACTGTCTCTCTGTCTCTCTGTTCACTGTTTCTCTATCTCTGTCTCTGTCTCTGTCTCTCTCTCTCTCATCACAAGAAATGAGATCAGAGACAAAGTACAGATAAAACAAAAAACAACAAAAAACAAAGAGACGAAAAAGACAAGGAAGAAACAGAAACAATAGCAAAAACGACAAAACAAACAAGACGCAACGAGGTCATGAAGAAAGCCATAACGCTACACAGTGCCCCACACAGATCCCTATCCAAAGCAGAGCAGAAACATAAAAGGCAACCATCGTTGCTGAGAACTGGCTTTCTTACAATCATTAGTTGACGTGTTGTTGTTGTTTTTCCTGCGTACGCAAGCACGCACGCACGCACACACACGCGCGCGCGCATACACATACACACGTGTTCAACACACACATATATACACACTCACACACATACATATACACACACATATGCATACACACGCATGAGCACACGCATGCACGCAAACATGTACTCCACAAAGTCACACATACACACACACATACAAACACACCACACACAACATACACACACTCACAACACACACCACACAAAACACACACAAACACAAACACACACAAACTCACACAATCACACAAATGCACACACACACGCACACATTTTCCATTATCTCGATAAAAAAAGAATAGATAAAACAAAAAAGTAAAATAAAACAAACACAAACGCTCGCGCACACCCCCCCCATACACATACACACACACAAAACATATATATATACACACACACACACACACACACACACACACACACACACACACACACACACACACACACACACACACACACACACACACACACACACACACACACACACACACGCACACACTCAGTGATTAGCGCAAGCATGACACACAAATAACGCGTCCACACAGTCATACACGCAAACATGCACACACACATAACACACATACCACACACACTCACCACTCACTCACATACACACACAAGAGTGAGAGAGAGATAGAGAGAGAGACAGGCAGACAGACAAACAAGCAGAGAGATCGGCAGACAGACAGACAAAAGAGAAGAGACAGAAAGAGACAGACAGACAGACAGACAGAAATACAGAGATATAAAAACAGACAAACAGACAGAGAGAAAAAAACAATAAACAACCAAAACAAAACCGTGCGTCAGAAAGATAGCGTATGTTGCAGTGTAATTGGAAATCAATGGCTAACAACAGGGGGAATAACCCACAGACAGTGGAAAGGGCTGTAATCAGTACCCGGCTTCCTTCCTCCACTATACTTATTTCCCTTCAGCCTCCCTTCTGTCCTTCGCTCATTAGACGGGATGTTCTACTGTCTTCCTTCTGTTCTGGTTTTAGTGGTTTTAGTTTTTGCTTTTTTTTGTTGTTGTTTGGTTGGGTTGTTTTTTTTCCCTTCCATGGCTACAGGTCTGAAGTTTATCTTGTTGAGATTTTTTGCCTATGCATGCAGCCGTTTGTCCCACGTATTATAAAGGTGGCTGCGTTTCAAGTTTGGACATGATGTTTGAACACGATGCCAGGAAGAAATGCATGCACACATACATAGATACATACACACGTAGATACATTCATAGAGACATACATAAATACATAGATACATAGATAGATACATAGATACATAGATACATACATAGATACATACATAGATACATACATAGATCATACATAGATACATACATAACATACATACATACATCATACATACATACATACATACATACATACATACATACATACATACATACATACATACATACATACATACATACATCTTACATTCATTCATACATTCATTCATAATTATGCGTACATACATTCATTCATACATTCATTCATACATGCATACGTACGTACAGCCCTGATAAAGCAGCACTGGTACGGCAGCACTGTCACAGCACAGCAGCACTGGTACAGCAGCACTGGTACAACAGCACTGGTAAGCAACACTGGTACAACAGCACTGGTACAGCAGCACTGGTACAGCAGCACTGTACAGCAGCACTGGTACAGCAGCATAATACAGCAGCACTAATACAGCAGCACTAATACAGCAGCCCAAAGAGAGATTGAAAACGATAAGAGAGAGAGCGGAGGAGCGAGAGAGACAGACAGACAGAGACTGAGAGACAGACAGAGACAGACAGACAGAGACAGACAGAGACAGACAGAGACACCACAAGACACACAGACACACAGCACACACAACACAGACACACACAGACACAGCACACGGACACAGACAAAGAGACAGACGGGTCGAAAAACTATAAAGACTGAAAAGAAAATAGACAGACAGACAGACAGACAGACAGACAGACAGACAAAAGAAAGCAAAAAAACTAGACAGGAGAGAAAGGCAGACGACAGAACAAAAACAGAAAACGAAAAAACACAAACGGAAAACAACAAACACAAACCAACCAACCAACCAACCAATCAAACAAACAAACAAACGGAAACATAAGAAGGATAGAAAGAAAGAAAAACAGAGTGCGGTGACAAGCGTGTGCATTAAAAAGGCATGTAGCAAGATTACAGTTCATTTTCCATGCCACAAAGCTAGGGACTAAAAGCGCAAACAGGCCTGAATAGACTGTGACGCAACAGCCTGATTTTAGTTCTTTTTGTTTTCTTCCTTCCTTTCTTTCTTTTTCTTTCTTTTTGTCTTTCTTCTTTTTGTCTTCCTTTCTTTCGTTTTTTTTTCCATTCATTTATTCCTTTATTTCTTTCTTTTTTCTTTTTTTTGTGTTTTCTTTGTTGTTTTCTTTTTGTTTTTTCTTTCTTTCTTTGTTTGTTTTTTTCTTCCTTTTTTCTTTTGCTTGCTTTCTTATTTTTTTGATCTTTAGTCATTTCTTGCTTATTTTCCTTTCTTTCTATTCTTTTCCCTTTCTTCTTCTTTCTTTCTTTCTTCTTTCCTTCTTACTTTTCTTCGTTCCTTCCTTCCTTCCTTCATTTCTTTCTTCCATCCTTTTTTTTTTTTCTTTCTTCTTCTTTCTTTCTTCTTTCTTTCTTCTTCCTTCTTCTTTCTTCTTCCTTCCTTCCTTTCATTTCTTTCTTCTCTTTCTTCCTTTCTTTCTTTCTTCTCTTTCTTCTTTCTCTTTCTTTCTTTCTTTCCTTCCTTCCTTCTTCTTCCTTCTCCTTTCCTCAGTTTTTCTCTTTTCTTCTCTTCTCCATCAACTTTCTTGACACATCTACAGGCCCAGCACAATAAGCAGGAGAGGAATCAACACGTCGTAAATCATGTCAAGAAAAACAACCTTCTCCACATTTGAAAGGTTGAGCTTGAATAATGCATGCACACAACACGCAGGGGTATACTGTTCTTTCCTCTCTCCTCTGTCATCTCTCTTCTCCTCTTCTCACTCGTCTCTTTCTCTCTCTCTCCTCTCATCTCTTCTTCTCTCTCCTCGTCTCTTCTCTCTCTCCTCGTCTCTGCTCTCTCATCTTCTCTCTCTCGTCTCTCTTCTCTCTCTTCTCCTTTGTCTCTTCTCTCTCTCTCTCTCTCTGTGTCTCTTTTCTTGTCTCTTGTCTCTGTCTCTCTGTGTCTGTCTGTCTCTCTCTGTCTCTGTCTCTGTCTGTTTCTGTCTCTGTCTCTGTCTCTCTGCTCTTCTCTGTCTCTGTCTCTGTCTTGTTTTCTGTCTCTGTCTTCTCTCTCTCTCTCTCTCTCTCTCTCTCTCTCTCTCTCTCTCTCTCTCTCTCTCTCTCTCTCTCTCTCTCTCTTCTCTCTCTCTCCACAATTTGCTGTATCAGAAAGCATGTGTGTGGAGAGAGAGAGAGAGAGAGAGAGAGAGAGAGAGAGAGAGAGAGAGAGAGAGAGAGAGAGAGAGGAGAGAGAGAGAGAGAGAGAGAGAGAGAGAGAGAGAGAGAGGATCATTATATGTTAGGGTGTGGAGGGGGGAGATTGGAAGAGTGAGTGAGAGAGAAAGGGAGAGAGAGAGGGGGGGAGGGAGAGAGGGATGGAGGAAGAAGATAGAGAGAGGGGAGAGGAAGAGAGATAGAGTGAGAGGAAGAGAATGAGAGAGCTTGTGCGTATGTGTAAAGGGGAGAGGTAGACACAGACAGACAGACAGTCAGACAGAACAGACAGGACGAGAAGGCAAACAAACAGAGTCTGGGATAGCTAAACAGAAGACCATACATAAACATACCGATAGGATATTGTTTGCACTATGAAAACAGAGGTGGATCAAATAAGTGGGGGGATGGGGGGTATGCAAGAATATGATGAAACATCAAAGATTTTGTCTGTTTTGTTTGTTTTGTTTTTTTGTTTTGTTGTCGTTTTTTGGGGGGAGGTGCCATGCAGGTAGCCTCACTTCCACTTCGGAATTGATGTCTTAACATAAGACAGGTGTGTACTCATTTTTCTTGTTTGGTTGTTGTTGTTTTTTAAAAGAAGAAAAAACATTGCAAAAGGTTCCAACCGACAAGCTGTATCCTGCTTTTCCAAAAGGCGGAACGGGTTTTAACATGTACACAAGATGTTCGCTGGGAGAGGAGATGGGCGCTGCCCTCAATATGCTGGCCCCTAAAGAAGCTGATGTCTCTGATGCTTCGCTCCCCTACGACCGCCTAGGTTATGGAACACATTTTACCTTTTACCTAGCAAGATGTTCTGCGTACGTTCGTACAGGGGATCTCTGTGAATAGTCTCCTTTGAGGACTTAAGGGGGAGTGGGGTTGGTACTGATGTTAACACTAGGCAGGGTGGGGGGAGGGGAGGGATGGTCCCCTTAAACGGGGATGTCTTGGGGATGCTTGGACCCGTGCTATCAAATTGCGAGCACAACGTTCTTACCACTGGGACATTCCGTACCAATGAAAACAAAGGATTTAAAATAAAAATTTCGGTTGTGATGCAAATGTGTATGAAGAGAAATTGAAGAAGGGTGGATGTATAGACTGTTGCACTTTAAAATTTATTTTCTTTCCTTAATGCATTTTTTCGCCCATTTTTTTTGGTCACATAATCCCTGCACACTTGATGTTCCAGTCAGAAATAATGGCCAACACATCGTTAATCATGTAACAAAAACAGGATTGATCAGTAATTTAAAAAAATAATAATAAAAAAAACGTACGGCCCGATGTTGCAATGCTGCATTTTTCGACCAGTTGGTGTTTTTCCAGAAAGAATGTGTTTTGAGAGGAAGAAAAAGAATAAAAGAAAGAAGGAAACAGAGAGAAAGAAAAAGATTGGCTGGATTGATTGATTGATTGATTGATTGGTTATTTGGTGTTGGCTGATTGATTGATTGATTGATTGATTGATTGATTGATTGATTGATTGATTGTAATTGATTGTTCGATTGATTGATTGATTGATAATCTTTATTCTTAAGAGTTAAAGATAAGTGTTGACATTTTTTTTATCCAGACTTTGCTGTAAGTAGGGTGTATCATTGTTTATCACAGCTAATGATTAAGAATAAACGTTAGAGAGAGATGGAGAGAGACAGAGACATACAGGCAGACAGAGAAAGAGACAGGGAGACAGAGACAGAGAGAGACAGAGACAGAGAGAGACAGAGAGAGACAGAGAGAGACAGAGAGAGACAGAGAAGATGACAAACGCACCGACAGACACAGACACAAACAGACATGCAGACAGTCAGACAGATACAGCTTAAGTAGAAGTGAAGGAGAAGGGAGGCACTGAACAATTAAAAAAAAACAACAAAACAAGAGTAAACCAACAAAAAAGAAAAAGAAAGCATTCCAACACAATCAGAACCCAAGAGAAAATGGAACTTTTATTCTAATGCAAAGTGCTTCCAGAGAAATTAAATAAGGATAGTTCCTATTGATTGTTACATGGCAAACTGCTCTTATTGTGTTGTATTCTTCTTTTCTCTTGTTCCCTGGCGAAGTTTTGTTCTTGTTGCTGTTGTTGTTTTCTTATGGCAGCTGCTGCAGGAACCTTGTAATAGCCCGAAGAATAATTATTTCACACATCGTTACGCAAGCAAAGAAAAGAGGCTGCGTAATGTTTTTTTAAAGGATGAAGATTTTTTTTTCTTTTTTTTTCATGTTTTCGTTTTGTCGGCTAAAGTTCTGAGTTACATCTACAAACGGTGAGATTTTTGCCAATACCACCGTTTTGCCCAGCATGAAGGTATTGTGATGTATCGGGTTGCATTGTAGTGTGTGTGGTGTGGTGAGTGTGGTGTGGTGTGGTGTGTGGTGTGGTGTGGTGTAGTGTAAGTGTGGTGTGGTGTGTGTGGTGGGTGTGTGTGTGTGGTGTGGTGTGGTGTGGTGTGGTGTGGTGTGGTGGTGTGTGTAGTGTAGTGGAGGAGTGGAGAGGAGTGGAGTGGAGTGGAGTGTGTAGTGGAGTGTAATGTAGTTATAGTGTGTAGTGTTGTAGTGTGGTAGTGTGTAGTGTGTAGTGTGGTGTGGTGTGGTGTGGTAGGTGTGTGTGGTGTGTGTGTGGTGTGGTGTGGTGTGGTGTGGTGTGGTGTGGTGGGGGGATGGGGTGTGGGATGGGGTGGGGTGCAGTGCAGTGCAGTGTAGTGTAGTGTAGTGTAGTGTAGTGTAGTGTAGTGTAGTGTAGTGTAGTGTAGTGTAGTGTAGTGTAGTGTAGTGTAGTGTAGTGTAGTGTAGTGTAGTGTAGTGTACATTAATTTCAAGCAAAGCAGATTTCTCTGCGTGAATTCCGCCTGGCCTACTATTCCTGCATGTCGCCAAAAACAAAGCGCCACCCTTACTTTTTTAAGAATGGTCCCTTCTGCTTTTCTTTCAGAGGGACTTTCCCCGTATCCTTTTCCCAGGGACTACTCTTTTTGCGAAAGATTCTTTTGTGTCCACTGAATGCATGTTGTGTGTGGAGACCAGTTAATCGTCTCATCCAAAAGACTAGCGCCCAGATTACTACTCGAGGTCTAATGTTTGGGGTGCAAATTTTGGCACAAATGGGAATTGAACCCATACTTTTAACACGTAGTGGTGACTCAGTTTCTTTTTATCTATTTTATCTACTTTTTTTATTCTTTTTTATCGATGATAATGTGATAAACACTCTTGTGCTTTTTTACATCAGTCCCCGTGTGTAAGTAATTTTGTAAATGTCATCTGTTCCCAGCGGCACACGATGGCCTACTCTTACGAAAAGCGGAACAGGATTTAACGTCGCGCAAGATGTTCTGCGTGCGTTCACACACGGGGCCTCGGTTTAGAATCTCACTCGAAGACTTTGTGGGAGAGTGGAGTCAGTACTGATGTTAACTCCAGGGGAAAAATCCCCTCGACCGGGAGTCGAACTCGGGTCGTCAAATTGCGAGCGCAATGTTCTGACCACTAGGCTATCCGTCCCCGCTTTCTAGGCATGTGTGTTGTCTTTAGGCCACCTATCTACATTTCGATAAATTTTCACGCGCTAAAGACCCCATGTAGCAGTCAGAAAATGTTCCAATCATCGTTAATCATGTAACAAAAACAAACCACCCAATGTTTACGCGAATAAACAGAAGAAATGAATGATGAAATACCACTGTGCTTTTTTTGTCCAATAATGGAACACCCCTTTAAAAAAAAATCCAATCATGTTGGTGAGAGAAAAGAGAGAGAGAGAGAGAGGCAGACAGAGACACATACAGAGAGAGACAGAACAGACAGACAGGCAGAGACAAAGAGAAAGAGACCGACAGAGAAATGGACATAGAGACAGATAGACAATAAGAGACAGACATATAAACACAGATAAACATATAGATAAAACAGATAGATAGATAATCAGAGACAGACAGACAGAGACAGACAGACAGACAAAGACAACAGATAGGCATACAAACAGACAATACAGACATATAGAGTCGGACAGACAGACAGACAGACAGCCACAAACATACACACAGTCACACAGAATCACAGACATAATATTAAGAGGGTGTTCAACGATACCAACCACAGCTAGATCATACTTTTTTTCGAAATCAAAAGACAACAACAAAAGCAAAGAAATAAATAGGAGACATGGCAGACAAATGGTTAGAGTTTAAACTCGCAATCTGACGGTAAAGGTTTAAGCCAATCTCGCGATGCCCGTTCGAGGGAATTTTTTTTCCCTGTGGAGTTTACGTCACTGCCAACTTCCCTACTTCGAAAGTTCTTCAATTGAGACTAAAAACTAATGTCTCGTGTACAAACTCACGCAGAACATTTGTGCGGACGTTAAAAGCCGTCCCACCTTTTGCAACAGTAAGCCATTGTGTGCCTGTAGGAGCAAAAGACAATATTAATAAGCATATAATTTACTAGCATCGAGTTTAGACAATTTTTGTCCCCGAAGACGGAATGCGGCTTACTAAATGGTGGACAAACAGTGCACACACTAAATGTCATTATTGTTGAACGGAAGATGCCTGGCTGAGGAATGAAAAAAAACACAATCAAAATTTTCAGATAAACCAACAAACAAACACTCAAAACTTTAAAATAAACCAACAAACAACCAATCAAAATTTTTAATGAAACCAACAAAAAAAAAGCAATCAAAATTTCAAAATGAACCAAGAAATAACCAATCAAACTATTGAGATAAACCTAACAAATAGCCCATTTAAACTCTAAAATAAACCAACAAATAACCAATCTAAAAATTAGAATAAATCAACAAAATTTATATCCAATCTGAATTTTAAGATAAACCAATAAATAAACAGTCAACATTCATTCAAAAGCTTAGCAAACTCCGATCTATTCAGTTTTGACAGGAACCATCAATTTCTACAATGTCAATGATTTTCCTGTTTCTATGCCTTGTTCTGTCTGTCATTTTGTTTTTGTCTATTTGCAATCCCAATGTATCAGCGTGAGAATGTGCAACACATCATTCACCAAGTAAGGAAAACTAGCTGCCCAATATTTACACAGACAAACCGGAAAAAGGCATGAAATATTGCTACAGCCTTGTCCGTCCTTCTAATAAATGACTGCTGTTCTAAAAGAAGAAAAAAACTATGAAAAAGAAAAAGACTGACATTGAGACACAGACAGACAAACAGACAGACAGACAGAGACAGACTGACAGGCTGACAGACACACACACACACACACACATACAAACACACACACACACACACACACACACACACACACACACACACACACACACACACACACACAAACAGGCAGACGGACTGACTGACTGACGGAC
>CM060317.1:27942231-27964731 GCA_030674155.1 Stramonita haemastoma
TTGCTTGAGGCTGGTTGATTGAGATTGGTTATTGATACTGGTTGCTTGAGGTTGGTTGCTTGATAGAGGTTGGTTGCTTGAGGTTAGTTGCTTGATTGAGGTTGGTTAATTGATTTTAGTTGATTAAGGTTGGTTGCTTGAGACCGGTTGCTTGAGGCTAGTTGCTTGAGGCTGGCTGCTTGAGTTTGGTTCCTTGAGGCTGGTTCCTTGAGGCTGGCTGCTTGAGTTTGGTTCCTGGGGGCTGGTTCCTTGAGGCTGGTTCCTTGAGGCTGGTTCCTTGAGGCAGGTTGCTTGTGGCTGGTTGCTTGAAGCTAGTTGCTTGAGGTTTATTTATCAAAATTTTATTCGTTCTATTTATCTATTTTATTTTTTCATTTATTTCGAGGATAATGGAATAAGCACTCGTGTGCTTATTTATACCCGGTCTCCGTGTGTATGCAGTTTTGGAAATTTTGTCGTCTGTTCCCACTGGCACACAATAGCCTACTCTTTCAAAAAGCAGATAGCATTACACATAACAATAATGATAGTAGTTATACAATATGATGCATCACAGCAAACGAACACACAAACACGATCGCGCGTACGCATGCTCGCTCAAGGCACATTTCGAGAAGATGTGTTAAAAGGTGTGGGAGTTCTGTCCTACCCGACTTTTGCACAGTAGCCCAGCCCCTGGTATTAAACAAGTCTTCAACTGCAATCATATGGTTTTCTACATCCAGTCCCCGTGTGTATGCAGTTTGTAAATGTCATCTGTTCCCATCGGCACACAACACACGATGACCTACTCTTATGAAAAGCGGAACAGGATTTAACGTGTGTGCAAGATGTTCTGCGTGCGTTCGCACACGGGGCCTCGGTTTATAGTTTCATCCGAAAGATTTGGGGGGGGGGAGTAAAGTCAGCGCTGATGTTAACTCAAGAGGAAAAAATCCCCTCGACCGGGAATCGAACCCTGGTCGTCAAATTGCGAGCGCAATGTTCTGACCACTAGGCTATATGTGTGTGTGTGTGTGTGTGTGTGTGTGTGTGTGTGTGTGTGTGTGTGTGTGTGTGTGTGTGTGTGTGTGTGTGTGTGCGCGCGCGCGCGCGCGCGCGCGTACGAGTGTGTGTGTGTGTGTGTGTGTGTGTTGTGTGTGTGCGCACGCGCGTGCGTGCGTGCCTATGCACGTGCTTGTGTGTGTGTGTGTGTGTGCGTTTGTGTGTGTGCATGTGTGTGTGTACGTGTGTGTCTGTGTGTGTGTGTGTGCGTGCGTGCGTGCGTACGCGTGCCTACGCACATGCTTGTGTGTGTATCTGTGTGTGTGTGTTTTGTGTGTGTGCATGCGTGCGTGCGTGCGTGCGTGTGTGCGTGTGTGTGAGTGGGTGCGTGCGTGCGTGCGTCCATGTTTGTGCGTGAAGGGGTGCGTGCGTAATTTTGAGTTTGAATTTCTATGTTTTCTATGATAAATGGTTCTTTTTTTCTTTTTTATGAATGTAATTATTACTTGTGGCCCACTTAATACCCTCTTTTTAATGTTATGATTAATTGCGTATTATTGTTATTATGCACGCACTAATGTTCTTATACTGTGTTATATATCATCTGTGGTAAATGTTTTTTGCATTCACTTTATCATGTATGACTTGTAATCCACTTCAATTTCTCTTTTGAGATAATAAACTTATTGAAATGGAATCGAGTAACTACTAACATACGTATGTAGACATATATAGATAACTATACAGGTGTTTATATCTTTATGTCTGTATATATGTGTATATATATACATAATTATGATATATATATGTAATATATATAAGGAAAGAGACAGACAGACAGAGATAGACAGACATACAGAGAGAGAGAGAGAGAGAGAGAGAGAGAGAGAGAGAGAGAGAGAGAGAGAGAGAGAGAGAGAGAGAGAGAGAGAGAGAGAGAGAGAGAGAGAGAGAGAGAGAGAATGACAGACAGACGGACTGACGGACAGACAGACAGACAGACAGAGAGACGGACAAAAAGCTGCACATACATCCCAGCACATACTCTACACTTGCAAACACCCAGTCAGTCAACAATATAACTCTGAACAAAGACCTTGCTCAAAATTGTGTTTTTATTTTTATTTTTTTGTTTTATTTCTCAGTTGTAGTACTAATTCTTGGAAATGTTTTCCAATCAGTCTAAAGTTTTTATTATTAGTTTACTACAGCTGCGAGCCGGCTACTCAACCCTAACTCCAGCTTTTGTTTCGGCTGAAGGGGGAGGTAGGCTTTTCCCAGTGCTCTGACCAGCAGTGACACAAAGACCAACCCACTGACACTTTTTCGTTTGTGAATTCTCACACAATCATTTGACACATTTCAGACCAGAAAAACGTGCTCATTCCAATCTGCTTTTAAAACACACGAGTGACAAAAAGCTTAATTCAAGCCATGTCATCTTTACAGCCAGAAAACACCCCGAATAAAAGTCCAATGCCTCATCTTGTAAGTTATAAAGAAGAGGGAGTTGTACAACGCTTGTATTTTTTTCTCAAGAAAGTCAATTGGGTGGTCAAGTCCTATTGGTGTGTGCTCACCACTAGATTTCTAAACTTTGAAAAAAATATATCAAGTTTGGATAGGGATGTCATAAAATACAGAAAATATGGAAGCAATGTTTGTTGCCAAAGAATATCTTGTTGGTACTCTAAACAAACCAAAAAAACCACACAAAATTCTCTTCTCTCATTTAGATGGACAAGTTTGGATTTACCTCACATAATTAGGATAAAGGTAATTCAATTGCTTTGCAATTTTATCCACACCATTGTACATTTACAGTTGAGATTCTAGTCTAGAACAAGCTTAACTGGGCATGAGGCAAACAGTTATTTTGCTTTGTTTTTTGTAATGAAGTAGAGAAAAGAAATCACTGACAATACTTGCAACCCATAAGCAAAAAAAAAAACCGCAAACAGCAACACCAAAAAAAGAAACGAGAAAAAAATCGCAAACAAACATACTACCGACAAATGGGGTTTCCAATTCATTTTATGGGAATAAAATCAATACATGCATCTGTTTTTCTTCTTTGGCAATAAATGGTTTTCGTCTACCAGAAATCGTAAAAAAGTGAAAGGTTATTAAACAGAATATACATTAATTTTGTAAATCAAAACAATGCAGTTTTAAAATGACATTTTCAACATTTCCTCTTCCGACATTTCTATAAAAAAAAGTGGCGATTTTCTTAAAAGTCACATTTTCATAACAGCTGCAAATCCAGAAATTTTCTTTTCTTTAAAACTACACACACAAAGAAGTTGATTTGTCATCACTTGAAAACACATGTGATAATGAATAGTTTGATTCGAATTTCTGCCTTTATCAAAGGCCAGTGCATAACCAAATTTCGTTTTGTAATGGTACTTGATTCGACAACTCAAAAAAAAGCAAAAACCATTAAGCCCCCAACACAGGCACACATAACGGACTACTGGACTACAGCATGAAATCCTTCAGATACATTCATTTTTCATAAGCTGTATTGGTGTAAAATCTTATGATCTGCTTGCAGAAAATCAATATATAGATCTGCCACCAATACACACTGACGTCATTTCAATACAAAGGCAAACACATAATCTGGTACATTTCCTATTAATGTATATGTATATTGGATGCCATTTCAAAAAGAGGAAGACAAAAGGAAAAGAAAAAAGGCACCCTCTTCCACATATACTTCACACACCATTATAGAAACTAATAACACCCTTGCTATTATCAAAGGCTATCGCAGGACTACATTTTCTCAACTTACATTAAAATTAAACCGGAATATTGCAGACACTTAAAGATATAAAGAATTAGATTGTATTTCTTGTATTCAATCTCATAAAAAACGAAAACTAGGTCTATACTATTGTATTTCTTGCATTCAATCTAATAAAATAAATAATAAGCTGCAAAAAATTGTCCTGGTGCGTTTCTTACTCTAAATATCATAAAAAGAATACTGGTGCATTCCTTGCATTCAATTTCATAAAAAAAGAAGAAAAATACACCTATATTTCTTGCATTCGATTGCAAAAAATCGAAAAATGACCTACTGTATTTCTTGTATTCAATCTAATAAAAACAAAATCTGAAAATATACTACAGTAATGTAAAAAAAAAAAAAAAAAAAAAAAAACCACCTCTCTCTCTCTCTCTCTCTCTCTCTCTCTCTCTCTCTCTCTCTCTCTCTCTCTCTCTCTCTCTCTCTCTCTCTCTCTCAAAAAAATAATCAAATCTGAACATGGATTACCATTCCTCCTAAACATTTCTATAACCATCCTCCTTCCTCTTCTTCCTGACCTTTAAAACTAAAAGACGATCACTTGTCCGTCAAAACATTTAAGCAAATACTAGCATGCACATGTGCATACATACATACCCTCAAGTCTATCTCTTGCACACTACCACACTAACAATGTTCCTTTCAGTTCTCAAAATCTCCATTTGCAAATGTACAAACATGCAATCACATTTCTTCATTTTTCTTCGTTACCTAACGTGTATAACGTTAATTCTGCAGCAGTCTGCAAATACAATTTGTGCCTCCTGTATAGAATTTAAAAATAAAACTTTACCTTTCTTGTGATTGTCATAGTACAAAGTCGGTTTTTTTAACACTTTTTCCGAATCAATCGTAAAAAAAGAATTCTAAAAGAAAAAAAGAAACAGCCTAAGACACCAGTGGTCGACCATACACAAACATTCAACTAAAAGTAATAAGTAGCAATCATGTTCCTAACTGCTTATTTCACCTAAATAGATGTACCAAAAAAGCACCCGTGCACGCGCGCACACGCGCACACACACACACGCGCCACACACACACACACACACATGCACACCCTTTTTCGTTGGTTTCGTTATATATATCTAATGAACTTGTAATCGAATACCAGTGATATACCATTCCGTAGATATGCCTGCAGTACACATAATTATACACACACTTGTGTGCCAGTGGGGAGGAGTAACAAAATTTGCAAACTGAATGCACATGGGGATTGGATGTAAGAAAAAAGCTTATTCCATTAACCTTGAAATAAAAGAAAGAGAACACGCACGCACGGACATGCGCGCGAAAAAAAACTGTCGGAGAGGATGACAAAATTGACCAAAGCGCATGTACAGGGAAACTGGATGGAAAAAAGCACACGAGTGCTTACTCCGTTATCTTCGAAATAAAAGAAACTGAACACACACACACACACACACACACACACACACACACACACACACACACACACACACACACATTCATACATTCATACATTCATACATACATACACACACGGCTTCTTTTTATCCCTACTGAACTAAACATATTTTCTACCCCTCTTAGACACCCCTGGCTTATAATACATCCGCTATCTTCCCCCCTCCTGTCCTCTCCCCCTACCCCCCCTCCATCCCATCACCCCCCCACCCCTCCCCACCTCTCAATTTCATAACTCCGCCATTCCTGATGATAAAATTATGCATCTTTAATTTGCACACAGTATTTTTTGTTTTTCACTTTTTTTTATATATCTTTTCTAAACTGCCCCCTCCCCCTCCCAAACTTACGTACGATGACTACCTATCCCCTATGGCATTCACATACTCAGCCCTCATACGTATTCCCACAGACCTGAACATTTTAAACACTCTCCCCCCCCCCTCCCACTTCCTAGCATCTCTTTCCTTAAAATTATAACCACCATTCCTCCCTCCTACCCCGGATGGGGGAGGGGGGGGGCTGTCAGTCTAAACAGCATCCCAACCTTCTCTTAAACTCAGTGCTAGAAATTCCCTCATTTCTCTCCTTATGCTTTTGCCTCTTTTCGTTTCTTCCCGTCATCTGTTTGTCTATTTTCTACCTTCTTGGTCCATTTTCCTGCCATTTAAATAACATGAGCCTTAAACGATAGCGAATCTTTCCTACGCCGAAATCATATTATACCCGTCTTGTCAGGCGCTTATCGACAACGTGACGCATTTTCGCTCATATGACAGACAACAGTAGTTGCTGTCAGAGTACGACGACGACAAAAAAGAAAAAAAGGTCTACAACCACCCCCAACCATATGAAACAAAAATGTTTTGCCATAGTGTCAGCATGTACCAAGGAATCTACCTGCCATTTGTGTCCACATAACGGGCCAGGTTTAGAGTAACTGTAAAGGTTAGTTGTAAAGGGTTAGGGTTAGTGTTAAAGGTTAATATTGGGGTAAGGGTTTGTCATTCCGTTGGCTGGTCTGTCGGCATGCATGCATGTGGACACAAGAACAGGCAGACACTATGATGTGTAGCTTTAGACACAACGGCATATATCGCTTTTTATCACCGGGTTAAAAATTTAGCATAGCCAGGAAACGCACAGGAAGAAGTTTTATCACATGGTTCTAATTACCAGTCCTATCAACTTCAAAAGTCTTTGTTTGATTTCGGTGTTCGCGATTTTGTTTTTGAATAAATTTCCAATTTGCAGCCAAGTCACGGAAGATCTTACATTTTAATCCATTTTCTCCATTTTTAAAAAGAAAGGATTACACCCAAAATAACCCACGCGAGAATTTCAGATATAAAAAAGGAATACGCCGAAATTGAGCAGCGTGAAAAAAAATCTATCTAATTCCCCTTTCCCCTTTTGTTCCTATCCCCACTAATCCAGATGTGTATTCTACACTTTCCTCCCGACACCCTTTTCCCTTGAAATACATCTACCAAAGTCAAGTCCCCTCTTCACTACTACCCTCTTCCTACACACACACACACACACACACACACACACACACACACACACACACACACACACACACACACACACACACACGCACGCACGCACGCACGCACGCACGCACGCACACACGCACACGCGCACACGCACACACGCGCACGCACACCCACACGCGCGCGCACACACACACACACACGCACACACACATACTCACTCTCATTCACTCACTCACCACACGCAGAAGACCTTGTGCACACGTTAAAAACCTGCTCCCCTTTTCGGAAGAATATGCCATTGTGCACTAGTGCAAACATGACTAAATTGAACAAAAACTGCATACACAGGGGGATTAGATGTATAACAGCACACGAGTGCTTATTCCTTTATCATCGAAATAGTAGTAGAAAATTAGAAAATGTATACAACGCTCGTGTTTTATAACACATGAATAAAACCCTTCACCTAAAAATGTTTTAAAGGGTCATTTAATTCAACTTGCTTATTTTCTTTATACTACGTGCATATCGGAATGATATATCAATGGTAGATTACCCCATGGCCTCGTTGATAATACTGTAGAACTTGATTCTAATATCATATCCCTCTCTCTCTCACGTATTATTCCGCATTACTACTACTACTACTACTACTAACTATCACTGTATCTGCACCAATCATCTATGTTTACAAAAAACAAAAAAAATCTCAACTACCTAAAAAGATCAAAACTTTAGTCCTACAAGGATTGATTGGGCATCAAAGGGTACATGGCAAGTATCTCCCCCACAAAACAAAAATTGATCCCAGTCATAAATTTGTTTAAAAAATCAAAAAGACATCACGGATTATCACAAGTCCTACAAGAAATGTTTACTAGTGTATTTCGCTAACCATATGAAATCTGACTCTTAGAAAAAAAACAAAAAAACTTGGGTGTAAAAAAACTAAAATTATTTCCGGTCTTACACGCAACAATCTGGCGCTTACAAACAATATTTTTCTAAGCAATATATTGAAAGATTTATTTTTAAGTTAACAGCAAAGGACGCAACTCTCACAAAAAGGCATTATAAATTATTTCAGTCCTGATAGATTACAAAAATACTTATATCGAAGAATTAATCATCCTTTTACTGTCTTTCATCCAGAAACATGGAGATAAGGGCATTGGCTTCCACTAGATCCATTACTTCCGATCAAAAACGTATCGAAATGCACTATAGAGCATTACCAGTCCTACATGCATAACCAAAGAGCATTAATTCTGGTGCATATTATTTTTAAGTGGAAAGCCGTAAAACAGAGACGACTACAAATGGTATTTTCTGGGAAAAAAGAAACAAAAAATTGTTTTCAAATCGCATCATACATTTTACTTATCTCAATGAAACGAGTTCCAACAAGATTTGCTTTCCTTTAACTACTCATTTAATCCGAGTTGGAAAAAAATCTGAAAACAACAAAAACGGCACCCAAAAAAGAAAAACACAAACACAACCCCAAGCCGTCAAAGATATTTCGTGTCTTATATGCAGCAAAGTTTACGCCAGTCTACATGTATTGTCTCAGCCTATCTTCTAATCTTATTCATTGAATTAAACAAAACTAAAAACTCACGAAACTTTAATCATTAATAGTCCTACATGCACCAAAGGGGAAAACAAAAGTTGTATGATCAATTGCTGTAACTTGATGTAAAAAACAAACAAACTATAACTAAAAACATTTTTGCCGTATTTTAGCCCCATAAGCATTATGTAAGGGCGATAGCTATTTCCGAATTACTACATCTGAATCATTGGGAAAAAAAAAGCAAAATTTACAACTAGTGTTAACGCATAGACATGTTAAGACAAGAGTTTTTTTTCTATTTCAATAGTTTCATTAAACAAAACCACACACGCGCGTGTGTGCGCGCATCCAACTTTTGCATGTATAACTGTGTACAAAAGGTGATTCTGTTCATTAAAAAGCTATTGCCATTGACCAGAACAAAAATTCATTGAATAGCATCCTTCAGTCATTTTTCTTTCAGAATAAAGATAAAACTGGACTGGGTTGAATATGGAAGCGAATTTACGTTGTTCGATAGAAAAGAAAAAAAAGTTACAAAAAAAAATGAACTCAAAAGCTTAAAAGTTGCCTATGGAAACAAAACTCTATAGCCTCCACCATCCAGATGCCTTTTACACCATACTTCATTGGAGTTTTTCCTTTGCCTTGTCTACATAATTAAAGATTTAAAGCACCATTATTTTCTTACACACATCTCTCTACAGAGCAAAATTAACGACAAACTGATTTTTTAAAACTATATTTTGTGCCTTAATGTCCACTAAATGACAATAATAATCACCATCATAACAATGATAATAATAAAAATAAGAAGAAGAAGAATACATGGAATTTATATAGCGCAATGTTTTGCAAAAACAAAATGCGCTTGTATTCGACCTATACAACATACAAGCAATCAGTGACAAGTAATAGTTTTAGCAATTAATTCGAATGTACACACACACGCACTAGAGCAATAGCTGCCCAAGTATAGTGTCGCATGCTTTCAAAGAAGACTCACAACGGATGATTTTTCTCTGGGTTTGTTGCCGCTCTTTGTGTATGGTCATGCATGCAATCTATGGTGTGATTATTGATCACGTTTGCCTGGGATTATTACTGAACTAAAGATTTGTTTCCCATTGTCACAGGCTGTTACGTACCTTCTCTGTCCGAGCGATACGTTTCATGGAAATCGTCACAGGGAGATTCACTTGACATCAAACCAACTTTTAATTTGGAAACTTGCAGAAAAGTGAATGCTGCAGTTGCTGTTGATAATAATTTGTCCATTGTTGGTGAAGCGATGTGATACTACATATACACGCTGCAGTAAATTTTGTTGATTGAAATCCTCAATGGTCCCAAGAAGAGATTAAAGGCTAATTCAATCTGGCATCTTTCTATGGAGCTGTTCCTTTTTTTCTTGTGTGCAACTCACCTGTTTTACGTCACTGTTTTACCCTGAGTTTCATGGTTCATTTTGCCAGTCTTGCTGAACTGCTTCATATGGGGAGTGTTCTTACTCTGTGACTCGATGATTTGCGGGGTTAATTCTTTAAGTTGTCCTCGATGTTGTTCAAGATTATTTGCGGTGTTGTCTTTGATGATTTACCGTCTTGTCCTCGATATTGTCCTCTATGCCGTCTCTGTCGAGTTGCCTTCGATGTTATCATTGATTAGTTGACGTTTAGTCCGCGATGTTGTCCTGTCTGATTTGTCGTGTTGTCTTCGACGTTGTCACTGCTGCTTTGCCGTGTTGTCTTCGATGTTGTCTTTGATTTGTGTTGTTGTCTTCGATGTTGTCATTGATGATTTGTCGTGTTCTTCTCGAGGCTGTCATCGATGATTTGCTGTGTAGTCTTCGATATTGTCATCGATGTTGTCATTGATGATTTGCCGTCCTGTCCTCGATGTTGTCTTCGATGATTTGCCGTGTTGTCTTCGATGATTTGCCGTGTTGTCTTCGATGATGACCTGAATTTTGTCGTCGATGTTGTCCTTGATAAGAGTCCTCGTTGTTGTCTTCGATGATTTACCATAATTATTGTCCTCGATGTTGTCATTGATGTTGCCGTGTTGTCTTCGATGATTTGCCGTGTTGTCATTGATGTTGCCATGTTGTCTTCGATGATTTACCGTGTTGTCTTCGATGATTTGCCATGTAGTTTTCGATGATTAACCGTGATGTCTTCGATGATTTGCCGTGTTGTCTTCGATGAATTACCGTGTTGTATTCGATGATTTACCGTGTTGTCTTCGATGATTTACCGTGCTGTCTTCGATGATTTACCGTGTTGTCTTCGATGATCTACCGTGCTGTCTTCGATGATTTACCGTGTTGTTTTCGATGATTTGCTGTGTTGTCTTCGATGAATTACCGTGCTGTCCTCTTTAGTTTTCCTCGATTTGTCGTGTTGTTCTCGAAGTTGTCATTCATGTTATCGTATTGTCTTCAATATTGATGATGTGTTGTCTTCGATGTTGTCCCCATTGATTAACAGTAAAGTCCTCGATGTTTTCCTCGATTTGCCGTGTTGTCCTCGATGTTGTCATTGATTTGTCGTATTGTGCTCAATGTTGACTCGATGATCTGCCGTCTTTTCCATGTTGTCCTCAATGATTCACCGTGTTGTCTTCGATGTTGTCATGGATGATTTGCCGTCTTGTCTTTGATGTTGTCCTCAATGATTCGTCGTGTTGTCTTCAATAATGTCCTTGACCATTTATCGTGTCGCATCCCTCAAGTACCTACCCTGACGACCGTCTTGGTTATGGGCCTTTTGCTGATACTTATGCCCTCCCCTTGCAGAAAAGGCAGGTCATGATGGCTGCCCTCACACATCACTGTCGGGTCACTGGCCCTTGATTCCAGACCCACAGCCCCTGAAAGCAGAAAGTCATCAGTAAGATTGTGTCTGTTGTGTGTGTGTGTGTGTGTGTGTGTTGTGTGGTGTGTGTGTGTGTAGGTATGTTTGTGTGTTGTGAGTGTGTTGTGTGTGTGTGGTGTGTGTATGTGTGTGTATGGGTGTGTGTTATGTGTGTATGGGGGGGTGTATGTGTGTGTATATGTGTGAGTGTGTGTACATGTGAGTGCGTGTGCGAGCGTGTGTGTACGTGTGAGTGAGTGCGTGTGTGCGTGCGTGCGTGCGTGTGCGCGTGCGTATGTGTGTGTGTGTGTGTGTGTGTGTGTGTGTGTGTGTGTGTGTGTGTGTGTGTGTGTGTGTGTGTGTGTGTGTGTGTGTGAGCGAGTCGTGCGTGTGTTGTGCACACACTATATTTTTTCGTTCGTCAGACGTAGTTTCAAGGTTCATAAATGTGGCACTTTGCGTAATTATTAGATCATTTGCCTACCAGCAAGTTAGCCGCATTCCGACTTCGAGGATGTCTACACAAAAATACTTATATACATGTTTGTTTTTGTTTAAGTTCGTCGTAAGTTCCTACAGGTACGCAATGACCTACTTTTCCTAAAGGCAAAACCGGTTTTAGCATAATATGGCTAATATGCTCTGCGAGCGTTTACAGGTAAAATCCTGGCTTCAGTCTCATCCGAAAGACTTTCGGGAGAGTGAAGTCAAGGGGGGGGGGGGGGAGAGAATCTCGAGTGGAAGTTTTCGCGGTGGCTCGATCCAGGGCCGTAAGATCATGAGCTCAATGCTCTAAACACTAGACTATCTCGGCTCCCGACAGAAATAGTTAATGCCCAGTGACTAAATACATTTCGAAATAAAGTTATCAAGTACACTATTTCTGCACGTGCTTGTATATGAATAAATTCTATATAAATAAAAATCAAGTACACAATTTCGGTACATTTCTTTCTGAACAAATTCTGAAGTTGTCAAGTACACTATATCTGCACATGTTTTTTTTTTCCTGAATAAATTCCAAGCATCGAGGCATTCTGTCAATACAATAAGCAGCAAACAATCCAAACACACAAACAGACACACACACACACACACACACACACACACACACACACACACACACACACACACACAGACAGACAGACAGACAGACAGAGACAGACAGACAGAGACAGACAGACAGAGAGACAGAGAGAGAGAGAGAGTCTTTACAATTAAAACCAAAACCTTAATGAATCATCGTGCTTAACTAGAAGCAAACTCTATCTTACTCAAAGACACCCCATACCTAAATCACATATAATAAAGTCGCCTCTCCATAGGTGTACACTTCTTATATACTTACGCGTCCCAAGCATTTCATGAAGTCAGTTTTCCACTACAGCTGTACACTTCTTATATACTTACATGTTCGGAGCATATTTTGATATCAGCTTTCCAGACGATGGCCTCATTTTTGAGGAGACGGCTCCTTGGTGATTCACGTGATGGCTTTTATGATAAGACTCTCGGATGATCCACATGATGACTCACCACATAAGAGGACTTATAGATGACCCCTACACCACTTACCAGATTAGGACCCGCGTGGAATAAAGTATGGGAAAGAAGAAGCGTAAGGAAATGCTGTGAACATGTGAGAGGTGACAGAGTACCAATCTCTAGTGACCACTGTCTCAAAGCCTGTGTAGGTGGTGATGTTTTCCAACACCAAGATCACTGTAGGTGGGGGTGTTTACGGACACCAGGATCACTGTGGGTGGTGTTACACCAAGATCATTGTAGGTGGGGGTGTTTATGGCCACCAAGACCACTGTAGGTGGTGGTGTTTACACCAAAATCATTGTAGGTGGTAGTGTTTACAGACACCAAGATCACTGTAGGTTGTGGTGTTTGCGGACACCAAGATCACTGTAGGTGTTGGTGTTTACGGGCACAAAGATCACAGTAGATGGTGGTGTTTACGGGCACAAAGATCACAGTAGATGGTGGTGTTTACGGACACCAAAATCACGGTAGGCGGTGGTGTTGACGGACACCAAGATCACTGTAGGTGGTGGTGTTTACGGACACAAAGATCACGGTAGGTGGTGGTGTTTACGGACACCAAAATTACGGTAGGCGGTGGTGTTTACGGGCACAAAGATCACAGTAGATGGTGGTGTTTACGGGCACAAAGATCACAGTAGATGGTGGTGTTTACGGACACCAAAATCACGGTAGGCGGTGGTGTTGACGGACACCAAGATCACTGTAGGTGGTAGTGTTTACAGACACCAAGATCACTGTAGGTTGTGGTGTTTGCGGACACCAAGATCACTGTAGGTGTTGGTGTTTACGGGCACAAAGATCACAGTAGATGGTGGTGTTTACGGGCACAAAGATCACAGTAGATGGTGGTGTTTACGGACACCAAAATCACGGTAGGCGGTGGTGTTGACGGACACCAAGATCACTGTAGGTGGTGGTGTTTACGGACACAAAGATCACGGTAGGTGGTGGTGTTTACGGACACCAAAATTACGGTAGGCGGTGGTGTTTACCGAAACCACGAACACTGTCACCGAGATTGCGCTCCTGTCATCTCTTGCATTTAGGTTTAGGTCCCTAATTTTATTTTCTATGCTTTATAGCTTTGAGTTTTTATTTTTATCTTTATACACTTTTTTTTTAATATAATGTCTCGTTTAATAAAAAGGATTTAGGTTTTGTCTCAATTTTATTCTCTATTCTACGTTATTGTTTCTATTTTATTTTATCTTCTTTTTATTATTTTATTTTTTCTATTTTAATTTATCTACTTTTATAATTTAGCAAGGACTGAGGATGCAATCAGAAGTGTGGTGCCCAGCGATCGTTTGACGGTAGGCGACTGACCCGGCAGTCAGTCCAAAGTCCAGCAACGGAACGCGACCGTGTAGACTGGACTGGCCGCGACTTGTTACGGGGAAAAAGCTAAAATTTGCGCGTGCGCAAAGACTAGAGAAGGAGGAGGAGGAGGAGGAGGAGAAGGAGGAGGAAGCTGGTTGCAAAATCTTTAGGGGTGAGTGACCCAAGACTTCGGAATAGGTGAAGATGACAGGAAGGAAAATGTGCAGGTGAGACAAGTGTCCCTTTTTTGTGTTTGCAGTAGGCGTGTGGAGATATTTTCCTGTCGTCCCAGATCTCAAAACAAACTTTCAAGGCTTTGTTGTATGACGAAATCGGAAGCGCAGGGTCTGTCAGGCGCTTAACGGCAGCGCAAGGCATTTTTTGGCTTCTATGACAAGACAGTACTAGTTGTTTGTCGGAGAGAGAGTTGGACGAGGCAGAAGCAGAAGCTTCTTTGCATTTCCCGTGTCTTCATTCCCTCCCCTTTTATTGACCAACACGGGCCTAACCAGCGAGAGTCATGCGGGTCATAGATTGTGTGGTGAGGAGGTCAAAGGCTGCTGTGAAGTGTCTGAAAGAAAAGACATACCCAGATACATATTTCCTTAGTCAGAATACAGCTACCTTCATGGTGGGCAAAAACGGTCGCATACCCAAAACTCCCACCATTGGTGAATCTCAGAGCTCTAGCTGAGGTAAAAGAACAAACACACACAATCATGTGTAATAAATTAATAGGATTCATTTATGTCTAATCAGAGGAATTGGGTGTGTGCGTGTGAAAGTAAGGGAAGGATGGGGAGACAGAGACAGAGAGAGAGAGAGAGAGAGAGAGGGGGGGGGGGGAGATAGACAGACCGACAGACCGACAGAGACACAGAGAGAGAGAGACAGAGACAGAGACAGAAAGACAAAGTGAGAGAAGAGGAGAGAGAGAGAGAGAGAGAGAGAGAGAGAGAGAGAGAGAGAGAGAGAGAGAGAGGGGAGAGACAGACAGACCGACAGACAGAGAGACAGAGACAGAAAGACCGACAGACAGAGAGACAGAGACAGAAAGACAAAGTGAGAGAAGAGGAGAGAGAGAGAGACAGACAGACAGACAGACAGACAGACAGACAGAGACAGAGACAGAAAGACAATGTGAGAGAAAGGAGAGACAGAGACAGAGAGAGAGAGAGGAGAGAGAGAGAGAGACAGACAGACCGACAGACAGACAGAGAGACAGAGACAGAAAGACAAAGTGGAGAAGAGAGAAGAGAGAGAGAGAGAGAGAGAGAGAGAGAGAGAGAGAGAGAGAGAGAGAGAGAGAGAGAGAGAGAGAGAGAGAGAGAGAGAGAGAGGAGAGACAGACAGACCGACAGAGACAGAGAGAGAGACAGACAGAAAGAAAGTGAGAGAAGAGGAGAGAGATAGAGATAGAGAGAGAGAGAGAGAGACAGAGACAGACAGACAGACAGACAGACAAGTCAGACAGACAGACAAAGATACAGAGAGACAGACAGAGACAGAGACGAGGAGGGAGAGAGAGAGAGCCAGAGAGAGAGAGAATGTGTGTGTGTGAGTGTGTGTGTGTGTGTGTGTGTGCGTGCGTGCTTGCGTGCGTGCGTGCGTGCATGCGTGCGTGTATGCGTGTGTGCGTGCGTGCGTGCGTGCGTTTGTGTTTATTTACTAATTTCTTTTATTTCCTTATACTGGGTGAACACAGTTTTGTAAACTTTGCCATCCGTTCCCGGCAGAACAAAAGCCTACTCTTCCATAAAGCGAAACAAGTTTTAACGTATGTCCAAGATGTTCTGCGTTCGTTTGCACACTGGACCTGGGTTTATAACCTTATTCGAGGTACTTGCGCGCGCGTGTTTGTGAGTGTGAGTGTGCGTGTGCGTGTGTGTGTGTGTGTGCTTACGACTTCCTTCGTGTTGCTTGTGCGTGCGTGTGTGCTTAAATGCATGTGCATGCGTATGCATGTGCACGCGCGCAAGCCCAATTCAAGCAATTCACACAAATACGCTACATAAACATGATCAGCGACTTGTTTTCACGCTGCAGTTGTTGGCGTCTACAAGATATCTCTGTACAAATATGGGATTAATTAGAATTAAATCTATTTCTTCTCGAAGTCTGAGTGCAGCTACTTTCATGGAGGGTGAAAACGGTTGCATACGCAAAATCTCATCAATGGTAAACATCGGAGCTCTAGCGGAGGAACGAAAAAAAAACCCGAAAAACTCCAACTATTTTGGAGGAAACATTACAACATTGTACAACACAATACATCACTTAGAACAAGAGCAAGTGTCAAATTGTATTTTGAGCTCGTTCAGATAGATATTTTCTTTTTCTTCTTTTTTGTAGCAAACACATGCAATGACCAAAGTTTACCGAAAGACAACGGGATATTTGAAAAAAAAGAGCAAACCAAAATGATTCCCAACAACTCAAAAAAAAAAATCAAACTGACTGTCAAAAGTCCTTCGGATGAGACTATTATAAACCGATGCCCTGTGTGCAAGTACACGCGGAACATCTTGCACACACGTTAAAAAACCTTTTTCGCATTTTAGAAGAGCAGACCATTTCTTGCTTGCAGGAACGAACCAAAGAGTCAAACAATGCAAGAACACTGCAGTCATGTTTTGACATCACTCCCCATGTCAGAATACGGCAACCTCAACGTTCAGGCGGGGGGGGGGGGGGGGGGGTGGGGGAGGGGGGGGAGTGACGGTGGTGTACGTAAAAATCTCACAATTACAAAGTATAATAAATTTCATCATACTCACATTCAGTTGATGGTTGAAGTCCCGCTTTTCATTGCAGTCCCTCAGTGAATAGACAGCTCAGTCTCTGCTGTGAAGGAAGCAGTACTTGCAAGTCCTCCAAGTAGCGCTATAGCTTCTTGGCCACTGGGGTAAGGTTGGAGTCAGGCTAGATGGTTCTTTCTGAGTCAGTCTTGGGTGGGAGTGGTGGTGGTGGTGGGTGTGGTGGTGGTGGTGGTGGTGGGAGTGGTGGTGGTGGTGGTGGTGGTGGCGGTGGTGGTGAGGGGGGGTGACGGTGAGGGGTGTGGTGACCTGCTGTTTGTCAGCCATATTGATGACACAAGGCTCCCTGTGAAGAAAAAAACAAACGTTTACATTTCTAGCAAGGATTAGCTAGGAGCATGCCGCCCCTGGAAAGAAAACGTAAACGTGAAAACTTGCTATTTTACAATAATACAAGATTATCATAGTGATTCTGTTTTACTGCTATTGCCACGATAATCCTTACACTGCAAAATCCTCAAATTCGTAGGAAGGAAGGTGGCTGGATGGGTAAGACATTCGCCTGCCAACAAGTAAACCGTGAGGTTCTTGGTTCGATTCCCAGCCTTGCCCCTTCTTCCCAGTTTAACGAAAAGAAATTAACCTGAATGTCAAAGTCATTCGGATGAGACTATAAACCGAGGCCCCGTGTGCGAACGCACACAGAACATCTTGCGCACACGTTAAAACCCCGTTCCGCCTTTCGGAAGAGCAGGTCAGTGTGCCGGTAGGAGCGGATGACAAATTTATAAAAATAAAAAACCAGCATGCACACAGGTATGTTTAGACACCATCCCTTAGAAAAAATCGGGGAGTTGGAGCCCCCAGGGCCGTTCGGGGCTGTATATGGCAACGCACTGGCGGCTCCTGCGAAGGCACTGGAATCAATCGTATCAGCGAGTGGCGTTGAGAGGGGAGGGGGCGTCTGCTGCATGGGTAACAGCTTGCCCTCGATACTTACCTACCCAGGTTTTTCGCTCTAAAGACTTTATAAGTGTGTGCACACGCACGCACGCGCGTGTATGTGAGTGCGTGCGTGCGAGCGTTTGTGCATGTGTACAGTCAAATCGGTCGAATTTGCTAAAACTATTAATAATTATTGTTATTGATTGCCTGTGTGTTGTATAGGTCGGATGCAAGGACTTTGATTTGATATTTATTATTATTATTATTATTATTATTATTATTATTATTATTATTATTATTACTAGTATTATCATATTAACATCATTATTTCACTGAAGCACACAGGTGGTGTGTTTAGACCATCCTTGGAGTCGGAATATTGCTAACCTTAATGGTGGGTAAAAACGGTGGCATACGCAAGAATCTCACCATTGATGAACCTCAAAGCTCTAGCTGAAGAATGACTGACTATCCCTTCCCAGTTATCAGTGCAGACTCCACTTCCCCAAAAGTCCTCCGGATGAGTCTCTTTGGATGAGACTGTAGACCGAGGTACCGTGTGCGAACGCACGCTAAATGTCTTCCACACACGTTAAAACCTGCTCCGCTTTTCGGAACAGTAGGCTATTGTGTACCGGTGGGAACAGATGACAAATTCACAAATCTGCATACACATGGGGATTGAATGTAAAAAGCACAAAATGTGCTTATTCCATTTTCTTCGATATAAAAGAAAAAATAGATAAATAAAATATATAAAGAAAGAAAGAAAGAAAGAAAGAAAGAAGAAAGAAAGAAAGAAAAGAAAAGAAAAAATAGAAGATGAGGGCGGGATGAAAAGTTGTGTAAGTTTAAAATTTAACCCTCAATAAAAAATCATTGATTTTGATTTGACTTACACACAACCCCCATGCCCACCCCCCAAAAAGAAAAAAAAGAACCAAAACAAATAAGTAACAAGACCCCCCAAAAAACAGACAATACTAAACAAAGACAAACTTCAGTTTTACCTGTAGCCTCAGGTCAAAACTGCCCGAAATGGTGACGCCCCAGCAAAGTGATGGTATTTTAAATCATTGTGCCTGCATAGAGACACGAAGTGGCGTTAGCCCTGGTCCAGTGTAGAGTGAAGTCAAGTGAAGTGAGGTGAGGTACATACAACACGTTCAGTACTCATCCCCTGACCCTATGTGTGGGTGAACACAGTATAGTTCAGGTTTCACGTGCATCATGGAACGAAGCGTCTTGCACTAACGCCATAGGATAACTTCTTGAGCTCTACAATTGTGACGCACCACCCCCGTAATGAATCGCATTGCACTGGAGGGCAAATATTAGTTATTTTATTATTAATGTGTGACAAATAACCTATTCAATACTGAATACGGATAAATCTGACAAGTCTATGAAAAGTTATTGCAAATTGAAATGGTATACTGTAAAAATTAATAAAATGAGAATTTAACAAATTTTGTATAAATGAGGGATTACGTATTTTTAAACGTGTTTTTCAAACAAAAGGAAACAAAATTATGTTTTGATCCTGCAGTATGATGTAGAAGATTGGCTATATTTTCATGATCACTCACAATCTCAAAATTGGCCATTTGACTCCACCTGCCTAAAATGTCTCTAAGTGGAAAAGTGGGTCAGGTGCAATGGGGCTCATTTTGTGGTAGAGGATCACAATTAAAGAGTTCACTGTTACTTCTTCCTTTCTTGCCTGTGTATTTCTGTTTGGTGTTTTTTTTATTTATACTTCCATTTCGATGATAATGGAATGTAGCACCGGAGTCCCCGTCCTACCTCGACTTATGCAGTAACAGAGCCCATGGCACCAAGAAAGTCATCTACTGTATGCATACACACAATCCAGCACACAGAAATATGAGCGCGCGCACACATGCAAGTATGCATGCACACCATTCAAGAATGAGGCGCATTTTAAGATGTTACATAGGGCCAGTTTCAGTCCCATCCTTCCCCGACTTTTGCACAGTAACAGAGGCCCAGGGTAACTAAACATGCCTCTACTATGTGCATACAGATATAACTACCATCTTTGCTATGCCTGGTCCCGGTCTTGTGGCGACACCACAGCCCCAAAGAAGGAAATCTGGTTTGAATAGATGCAAGTCTAGTAGGACAAAAACTGGTACAGTGTACGCAATAAATTACAGATAATAATTATGATAATATACAATATGATGCACCACAGCAAAGTGCAGGGCAGCTGCTACATGGACAAACAAAAAAACCGCACACACAAACACAAGCGCCGGCACGCATACTCTTACACCCCACTCAAAACTTACACATTTTAAGAAAATGTGACAAAGGGCCTGGTCCAGACCAATCCTTCTACAACTTCTGCACAGTAACAGAGTCCACGGCATCAAGAAAGTGCCGTACTGTATGCATACACACGTAACTAGCATCTATGACATATGTGGCGGGGGTCCTGTGGCGTGTAAAACGTTTAGAATGAGGAAGAATTTTCTCGGAACTGGCCCTTTAATTTATCAACTAATCTATATTACTGCGCGGTTAAGTCTACCTCCTTTGTTCATTAGTGCATGAAAAAAAACATGCCTACCTTTTTAAAAAAAAAGTTCATGGGAACTATTTCCTAGACTTGACCTAAATACTGGAAGCTGCTAAAAACAATTAAGTTGCCCCACTAAGGGGAACCAACTCCTCACACCTTGTACGCAAATGAATGTCTGTTGTCTGGCGGGTGACGACTTTGTGTCACCAGGACGGTAAATAACTCTGCCGACAGACTGGCACTAATGCAGCCGTAATGTGCCTTCCTTCATCAAATCGGCTCCAGAAAAAAAATGGACCAGCGTCCCCACCGCCCCTCCCCCCTTCCCCCAAAATCTAGGTCAGTGGGCTACTCCATGTCTCCCTGTTCAGAGCTTTCAGTATCCAGTTCCATGCCTGTCCTTGTGGGGGTGTCTCATCAGCTCTTCTCATTCCCCCCTTCCCTCTAAAGGAAAAAGGGCAAAGAGCATTCCAGTCTCACGTGTGGGGACGCATGGGTGCGCGTGGATGTGTGTGTGTGTGTGTGTGTGTGTGTGTGTGTGTGTGTGTGTGTGTGTGTGTGTGTGTGTGTGTGTGTGTGTGTGTGTGTGTGTGTTTTATTTAATGTTCACTTTTCTCCCTTTTTTTTAGAGAATAATGACTAATCAATCTTATGCTGCTTATTTTTACCACCAGTTCTGGAGTGGATGCATATATATATATATATATATATATATATATATATATATATATATATATATATATATATATATATATATATATAAGTAAATCTTAGTGCAGTCATACCTAGTTTTCCCTCTCTACCCCCATGTCCCCAGGACAGTTCAGCAGCTATGGTGAAGGCCGCCATGTTATGTATATTCCCTATGTGGGATCTCTCCACATTTTCTCAATGGGACAAAAAACGAACCACTGACATTGTTCAAACATGCCCATTCTCGAATATGTAGATAGTTGACAGCTGGGGGTGGGGGAGAGTAATAAATTAACACGTAATTGCAGATTTCATCATCCAGCAGTCCAGGGGCTTGTTTCCATTCTTCTTCTTGTGCTTTCTGTGCCTCCGCCTATTCCATGTATTGAAATGGTCTTTTAGGGTGCACTGGAATAAGGTGCAATGACCAAACTTCAAGGCCTCTGGGATGATAAGAACACAGCCATCAGCTTCAAGATCAGACTGATGCGTTCCCTGATCATGTCCATATTTTTGTACGCATATGAAACATGGAACATAACAGCAGACATTCAAAAAAAAAGGATATAGGCAATGCAGATGAGATGCTTTCGCAAACTCCTTAGCATTTCATACAGAGATCACATCACTAATGAAGAAGTGAAAACTAGAATAGAGAATACCATCAGTCCATATGAAGATCTCCTAACTATAGTGAAAAAAACAAGCTAAAGTGGTACGGGCACGTCACACGATCATCTCGACTGGCCAAGACCATCTTACAGGGAACAGTAAGGGGAGGGAGACGAAGAGGCAGACATAGGAAACGATGGGAAGACATCAGAGAGTGGACAGGCATTGGGTGGAAGGACTTGCTACGGAGGGCGGAGGACCGTGGGGAGTCCACGGGACTACGGGACATGTGAAGGTGAAGGAAGGAATAAACTAATGTTATATCCTACGAAGGAGAGGAGATGGGCGCCGCCCTAAAAAAAGGCTGGCCCTTGGAAAAAATTAGGTCTCTGACACCTCGCTCCCCAACCACCGCATAGGTAATGGGGACACCTTTACCTTTCACCTTTACATTCTGAGGCCAATTCAAAATGTTTCAGTTTGAATGGGATTAGTGTTGTTTGGATTAAGTACTACTTTCCTTGATGGTAGATTTCTGTGCGTGAAAATTCTAACAGCTGGGTTTTTCCTGGGGAGAGAGAGCATAACCATAAGAACTGCTCCACCTTTATTTTTTCTAATTTACTTTCTTCTCTTCAGTTGTGAAAATAAGCATACTTAGAAAAAAAATCTTAGAGCTGTCAGTAAAGTTGTGTGTGTGCGTGTGTGCTTGTGTGCATGTGTGTTTGTGTGCGTGCGCGTGTGTGTTTGTGTGTGTGTGTGCGCGCGCGCGCGCGCGCGCGTGTGTGTGTGTGTGTGTGTGTGTGTGTGTGTGTGTTGTGCGCGCATACGTGCCTCTGAGTGATTCAGATTCAGATTCAGATTCAGAATATTTATTGCCATTTAAGTCATGCAGACCTATTTGAC
>CM060317.1:27972231-27974731 GCA_030674155.1 Stramonita haemastoma
GTTTTGTTTTGCTACGCTTCATTCTTGGAGGTATCTTTTCCTTTATCAGTTCTTTCTTTATTTTCATCTTTTTCCTTATTTCCTTCTTTCTTTCTCATTTTGTTTGTTCTACCTGTCCTTTTCTGTCTTTTTTCCCTTTGTGCTTCCTTTTATTAAAATCAATTTTCGGTTTTTTTATCTGTTTCTGTTTTTGTTTTTGGCTTTAATTTTTTTGCTTTTCTTTTTCTGGTTGTATTTTCCGGTTTATCGTTATTTTTCTTTTCTTTTTTTTTCCTGTCTCTATCAGCAGTGTTTTATGGCAGTCTTTTGATGATTTATAGACACCAAGATTTTGGCTAGTATTATTTTTCCTTGTAAAAAATTGTTTCAAATTTCTAGCACACTATTAGTGTGTGTGTGTGTGTGTGTGTGTGTGTGTGTGTGTGTGTGTGTGTGTGTGTGTGTGTGTGTGTATACGTGTGTACGTGTGTGTGTGTGTGTTCATAGGTGCGTGCATGTGTTTGTGTGTGTGTTTCTATGTCTGTATGTATGTTTTAGTATTCTTTTGTGGGTAATATCTGCCTTAATGCTGTGTTCTCTTTTTTTGTACATTGTGCAGTCTTACTTCATACATAGTTTTAAAAACATACATACATACATGCAAGCAGACAAAGATACATACATACATACATACATACATACATACATACATACATACATACATACATACATACATACATACATACATACATACATACATACATACATACATACACACAGACAGACAGACAGACAGACAGACAGACAGACAGACAGACAGACAGACCAACAATCAAATGTACAAATATATATAATGTGTGTATATATATACATAGATAGATAGATATAGATAGATAGATACATACATACATACATACATACATACATACATACATACATACATACATACATACATACATATACATATACATATACATATATATATATAGGTAGATAGATAAATAGATAGATAGATAGATAGATAGATAGATAGATAGATAGATAGATAGATAGATAGATAGATAGATAGATAGATAGATAGATAGATAGATAGATAGATAGATAGATAGATAGATAGATATTACACAAAAGAATTGCAAATTAAAACAGTCACTCTCTCCCTAAACTTCTGCCTCAGATCTACACTGATAACACCTTTATAACTTGGCATCTTTACCCAGGTTTTTATTTTTTCCCCACCATCTATCCTTAAAACTACAGAGCCTTAAGAGAGGAGCGCAGAAGGAAGAACAGGGGTGGAAAAAATAGATAATTTTTCTCCCTCTCTTCCCCCTTCTTTGCAGTTTTGGGTTATCATCCACTTTTATTCCCAGTTGCAAACTTTTTTGTGTGCAGAAAATATCTAAAATATCAAAGACTTTGAACTTTGAGGTAGTGTTCATAATAAATAGACCAACGTGCGTCATTAACTTTTCCTCTGAGATCTCTGGCATTCTCTCTGACCTGGTCAAAAAAAGCCACTGTGCAAATGTTAGAAGGAGGAATGTGTCACTTGACATTGTATGTTGGCATTGAACGTGGGAACATGATATGGCCTACTGACCTAGTTCTTGCCACCCTTTCCATTTTTGGTCTCCTCCCCTGGCTTTGGGCTGTGTGGCTACAGAAGCCTTGATAGCATTGATAGATTGGCTTGTTAGCTGTCTGTATTCTCGTCCCTTTTCTTATTTTACAGGGATGGTTTTGGTTTCTTTTGTTTTTCTCTTTTTGCAACTAAAAAAATTGATAAATTGAATTAAAAATAAATTTATTTCGCTCACTTGATTCTCCTTTTCGTTTTTTAAGAATGAGCAAAAGCCCATATTTCTTTTTTTTATTTTCTCTTTCTTTTTTTCCTTTTTATCTTTCATTTCATCCTTTCTTTCTTTTTTCATATTTTAAAATATTTTTTCCCTTTAGTCCCAATTCAATTACATTTTTTTTTCTGCATTCCATTTTTTTTCAATCCTGTTTGCTTTAGTGAATCTCAAAGGTTCTTTTAGTATAAACATGATTATTCTTTCCTGCTAAATAATGGGTACAAGAGATTTCTGGACCTGTCATTTTTTTGTTTGTCCTCTTTGACGTAGCAGTATTCTTTCATTCTATTTGTGATTATATTAGAGTCCCAGTGGAGTTATCCCATTTAGGGATTGATCAACCAAGCACCCCTTCCCATTCTCAAGGAGATAATCGTCATGTGCGTGTATTAGTTCTTTGTTTTCTGGTTATTATCTGCCTTCCTACTTCATTTTCTTTTGATTTTTTTGTCAAAACCTAGGGTGTTATACCATATCAAATGTAAAGGGAGGGTCATGTGGGTGCTAATGGGTGTAATGGCTAAATTTGATCCTGTTGGCACCTATCATCATTATCATCATCATTATCATTGTCATAATCATCAGCAGCAGCAGCAGCAGCAGCAGCATATCCAACACCATCATCATAACCACCACCACCACCACCATCACCACCACCACCA
>CM060317.1:27987231-27997231 GCA_030674155.1 Stramonita haemastoma
TACACAAGCACAGAAACTATGATAATTACAGCTGAACACCAATTAGTTTATTATGTTGTGATGCGAAAAAAACCTATTCATTTCGCAGCAATCTCCGGTGAGTAACCGTAACCAAGTAATCATAACCTTGCCTCCTGGCCTCTGCTTAGTCTTCATGTGAATGGACATGACTTAAGGAGTTAAAAGTTATCGCGTCTAAAAAAAAGGTAAAGATGTCCCATAACCTGTAGGGTCGTAGGGCAGCGAGGCGTCAGAGACCTCAGCTTCTACAGGGGCCAGCATGTTTAGGGCGGCGCCCATTTCCTCTCCCTCGCTGCTTTACCTTCCCTGACCCGAAAGAGGGCAGGTACCCATTTACAGCTGGGTGAACTGTACTGAAGCCAAGGCGCGCAAAAGATCTTCCATCTAATTGGCAACCACGCTCGAAGCTGCTTAACTTGGCTGGGGGAAAGCGAGTGCTCTGGCCACTGAGCTATCCCATGACCACTGAGCTATCATGTCTACTTCATCTTAATAGACATCAGAGCTGCCATTATCATGGAGACTGTGACCCAGGGCAAGATGGAGGGCAGGAGACGAGATATATATTAATATATATATATATATATATATATATATATATATATATATATATATATATATATATATATATATTCATTTATTCTTTTCTATGGAGGGTAATGGAGTAAGCACTAATGTACTTTTTTACATCCAGTCCTTCAAGTTTATGCAGTTTTGTAAATCTTGTCATCTATTTCCAGTGACACACAATGGCCCTACTCTTACGAAAAGCGGAACAAGATTTAAAGAAGACGATAAGGAAGACTACTAACTTCCTACGTACAGAACCTAGCCCATAGGATGAAGTTGCTGAAACATGGAAATCTACAGAAGGACCGAAGTACAGAAAGGGGATGCAGACAGCTGACAGAACATGCATGCATGCAACAGCACCTTCCATCAAAACTAATGTCGCCGAGAGGTGAAGTGTCTTACTAGCGAACCAAAACATCGCGTGCAAGTACACCAGACAGAAAGCCCTGGCCCGGACTGCACTGCTACAAAGTCCATAATACAGACAACCTGGAATGAGCTGTCACGTTCTGTACCTTTTTTTTGTAACCATGCAGACAACCTGGCCTGACTTCGACTATGTTACACAGATTGATTGGCCCCGAGGTTACCAACCTGCGTGTGTAGCTCTGACAGTATACAGACAGCCAGGCCTGGAAATCTGACTGTCGTTGCCATTTATTTATTTTTTTTTATTTTTTTTTCTTTTATATCGAGGATAATGGAATAAGCACTCATGTAGTTTTTTACATCCATTCCCCGTGTGTATGCAGTTTTGTCAATCTTGTCATCTGTTCCCACCGACACACTATGACCTACTCTTACGACAAGCGAAACAGGATTTATCATGTACACATGATGTTCTGCGTGCGTTCGCACACAGGGTACCCGATTTATAGTCTCATCCTAAGGACTTTTTGGAGAGAGTGGAGTCAGCACTGATGTTAACTCCAAGGAAAAAATCCCCTGGAACGGGAATCGAACCCGGGGTCGTCAAATTGCGAGCGCAATGTTCTGACCACTAGGCTATCCCGTCCCCCATGCTACCACATGAAGCGCAGTGACGGACCCGGGACAGAAATGAGGCAGGCTACTGTGTGGGGCATCAGGAGTGGCATCAGATGGGGAGGGGACTGTGGGGTTTAAGTTTTGCCCCACACTGCCACTGTCTGCACGGAAGCTTAGAGAGATGTAGGCCTACTACACAAAGATGTGACAGAGGTTCTCTGTACTTGTTACTGATTGTTGGTCCATTCCTAAGGGATATTTAGAAACACATGCATTCGTAATAAAAAAAATATATAAAAAAGAGGGAGCAGTGAGGGAGGGAGGGGGTTAGGAGGAGTATTCTCATGGTTAGTGTGTTGAGCTCGCGATCTGAAGGGGACATGGGATAGCCTAGTGGTCAGAACATTGCGCTCGCAATTAGACGACCCGGGTTCGATTCCCGTTCCAGGGGATTTTTACTCTGGAGTTAACGTCAGTGCTGACTCCACTCTCCCCAAAAGTCCTTCGGATGAGACTATAAACCGAGGCCCCGTGTGCGAACGCACGCAGAACATCATGTGCACACGTTAAATCCTGTTCCACTTTTCCTAAGAGTAGGCCATTGTGTGCGACTGGGAACAGATGACAAGATTGACAAAACTGCATACACACGGGGACTAGATTTTTTAAAAAGCAAACAAGTGTTCATTCCATTATCCTCGATATAAAAGAATAAATAAATGAATAAAAATAAAAAGCTGCAGGTTCCAGCCACCCCCGATAGTACAGGGCTCCCAGTTCCCCCAGCTGTAAATAGGTACCTGTCCTCTTAAGGGTCAAAGAAGGTAAAGCAGCGAGGAAGAGGAGATGGGCGCCGCCCTCAACATGCTGGCTCCTAGAGAAGCTGAGGTCTCTGATGCCTCGCTCCCCTACGACCGCCTAGGTTATGGGGCACTTTTAACACCAGTACTGACACCACTCCCCCATAAAGTCCTTCATACGAGACTGTAAGCTGTCGTCCTGTGTAAGAAACAGAACATCTTATGTACACGCTAAAACTTTGTCCTTCACCTTCTGAGAAAAATAGGCTGCTGTACGCCAGTAGAAATGGATGATAAAAGGATTAAACTCATGCGCAATGGTGTTGTGTTCAGAGACCGTTTCTTAAGTTTGAATGCAGAGACAGCAGTGGATGGCCTCACCATTAGTGAACCTTGTGAAGACTATCTCAGGAAACATTAACATTATGAAGGAAAAAGAAGAGAATAGAAACCGAGAAAAACTGGTTTATTTTGTGAAAAAGCACAATATCCCTACAGTTAAATAAAGCATGAGTTTAGCAACAGATAATGACATACTGCTGAGAAGCATCCCCTACATCTTAAGTAATGTGACAGTTTTGTATTTTCTTGTTTTTGTTCTTGTGCATTTTAGCAGTGTGTGTGTGTGTGTGATGTAGTGTGTGTGTGTGTGTGTGTGTGTGTGTGTGTGTGTGTGTGTGTGTGTGTGTGTGTGTGTGTGTGTATCTGTCTGTCTGTCTGTCTGTCTGTCTGTCTGTCTGTCTGTCTCTGTGTGTGTGTCTGTGTGTGTCTGTGTGTGTCTGTCTGTCTGTGTGTGTGCGTGTTTGCGTGCGTGCGTGTGCGTGCGTGTGTGTGTGTGTGTGTTTGCGTGCGTGCGTGTGTGTGTGTGTGTGTGTGTGTGTATGTGTGTGTGTATGTGTATGTGTGTCTGTGTATATATGTGTGTCCTGTTTGTCTCTCTGTCTGCCCAGGTCTATGTATCCATGTGTATGTATGCATGTGTGCATGGGCACTCGATACTTAACACATACACGAGAAAGTTAGTTTTTTTTTATCCTTCTTTATTCTCCTTCAATAACACTATCGAACTTGTCCCCCTCTTGAGCTACCTCTAGAGAAAAGAAGAGGGGACATGCCTCATTAATGCCACTGTGCTGCACAGCAAACCGGCGCCTGTTGCAACACCTGACCGACTGTGCCGCAAGCGTGACTGAGTTGCACGAGAGAAAGCAGCGTGTGTCTCAGCCGTAGGAATCTAATGCTTAGCTTCGCAAGCTTAGGCCTACATCAGAGCTGATTTAGTCCTCAGAACACATACAGGCTGAAATGACTGTTGGTCACGACATCCTATTGCAACCCTGTCATGCGTACAGCCCGGCCGACTACAGAGGACATAATAATTCCATTTGGGATCTTGCTAAGAAAAATAAACCATCATCATCATCATCATCATCGTCGTCGTCGTCGTCGTCATGAATATCATCATCGTCATCATCATCATCATCATCATCATCATCGTCATCGTCGTCGTCGTCGTCGTCATCATCATCATCATCATCATCATCATCATCATCATCATCATCATCATCATCACCACCACCACCACCACCACCATCATCATCATCATCACCACCACCACCACCACACCACCACCACCACCATCATCATCATCATCATCATCATCATCATCATCATCAACATCATAGGGAGTGTTTTTTTAGAGCGGTCACTCTTGTACAGCAAACAAATCAAAATGCTCCGAAAGCTTTACCAAAGGAAGCTTAGTTTACAAGCGTAAAAGGTAATGTGTTCCCATGCAATCCTTGGGGAACGAGGTGTCAGAAGACCTCAACTTCTCCAGGGTGCAGCATCTTGAGGTACACATATCCTCTCCCTCGCTGCTTTACCTTCTTTGTCTCTAAAGAGGGCATGCACTCATTTACAGCTAAGTTTACAAGTGTACTAAGTAGACAACATTTTAAAAAGCCATCGCCACAGCATCTTGCTGAGGACCTAGTTTGTCTGCATTCTGTGTGAACAAAACAGTAAACAGCTGTGCCCATATCGAAATTATCTACTTTTGTTGTGGGGTTTTATTCGTCTGCGTTAGAGGTGGGAGCACCTCGTTTATTTCATTTAACAGCCGCAGGCAAACGAATTTGAAAGCGAGAATTCTACGCATCCAAAATAGCTAATCATCTCAGCTTTGCTAAAGAGAAATGAGAAAACTGACCTTAGCACAACACCTTTGTGGTATGTGAACAAGAAATCTAGTTCCCAGGACAAAACTCGATACTCGAAACAACTTGAAAAACCCCATGGCAACAGCGATCATTATTTCTCGGGGAAAAAATGTCGAAGCAAAAGCAAAATTTGTGGAATGAAGAAAACACATGTACAGTGCAAAAACGTGTACAGTGCCTAATTAATGCTATGTTAAGCCACATGCGTAAATTTCACTGGATTTAATGTTATACTGGACTACAGAAAATATATAATGAAATACAATGCAATATGATACATTTAACCACACCATACTATGCTACGCCATGCCATGCTATACCATAATAGTGACTATACTATACCATGCCATACCACCCCATATCAAACCATACTTTACCATATAATATCTTACTATCCTTCACCATACCATAGTTTGCCATATCATGCCATGCCATACCATACCATACCCTACCCTACCCTACCCTACCCTACCCTACCCTACCCTATCATATCATACCATACCATACCATACCATACCATACCATACCATACCATACCATACCATACCATACCATACCATACCATACCATACCATACCATACTACACCACACCACAACACACCATACCACACCATACCATACCATACCATACCATACATTCAATACAACAAATGACACTCTAAAACATAATTATACAGATGTAAAACGATAGTACTTTTCCACCTGCGCTATACCTCCCCTCCAAGTAAAGTTGGCTAGGGCATTGATACGACGAACAAAAGAAAGGTTAAAATCATTCTTGTTTTAATCTAAATAGTGGCACATGTTTTAAACTTTAAATTTTACTTTTTGAGGAGGTGACAGCCCTGATATGGCCTCCGTGGTCGGCAGGGCTATAACAACCGCGTGTTCTCTGATTTGAGAAAATAAAGTATTTCAATTTGAATTTGAAACAATTAAACTGGATCAGCATTGTCGGCCATACTGGGCAAATGGCTGCCATCAGATAAGGGCCGTCACTCTGCAGTGATCTCAGAACTCACACAGGCAGACAGGAGGATATTGGAAAAGGGGCTGAGAGACCAGGAGCCAGCAACAATTATAGTGGCAAGAAACTCGCGTAGAGCGAGGCAGCAGAGAGTCCTCAGAGGAGAAACCCCTTCAAACAAGTGTTTCGGGCCTTTTATCTTCCTTACCATGTATTGGCAGACCATGTTTTTTTTTACCTTTCTTGCAGGAATCTTTTTTTTATCTTTTTATCTGTGGAGGTTTCTTTTTTGTTTCTCGGCTAATACTCCTGTTGTGAATTTTGAAAGAGTAGGTCATTGTGTGCTGGCGGAAACAGATGACAAAATTTACAAAAGCGTATACACATGGGGATTGGGTGTAAAAAAAAAAAAAAAAGAGAGAGAGCTTATTCCATTATCCTCGGTATGAAAGAATGAACAAACATATTATACACACACTCACGCACGCGCGCACTCACAAACACACGCACACACCTTTCCCATGGTATTTGTTTAAATCAGGTTTTCAAACAAAATAATAAAACACAACATCAAAATAAAGAGTTGAGAAACTGATAGCACGTATAAAAGTTGAATAATAGAACAGGAACAATAACAGGCCCATTCTTTATTTTCTGTTTCCACACTAAAGTGAAACTGTCACGACATGGGAAATCACTGTAGGCTAACTCTCAAATGACGTGAGTTTCGCCATTGAATTTATTCTTCTCCTACACAAGCTGATTACACGCCCCATGCCAAAAGCTGTGTCAGTTATTGATGTCAGCACAATGCCAAGACCTACATTACAATGCTGGTATGCTGTGAAAATGTCTCTGATCTTGGGATTGTCTTCGTGCATGACACAAGGCTCTTAGTGATGTATACAGCTCTGGCATACACACACATACACACGCACTCGCACACGCGCACGCGCGTGCACGCACACGCACGCACACCCTGTGTGTGTGTGTGTGTGTGTTGTGTGTGTGCGCGCGCGTGCGCGCACGTGCGCATGTGTATATGTGTGTGATCCGAAAGCCAAACTAACCACACAGCCATAACGTTTTCCCCTGGCCATAAAACGTATAATCTGGTCCCGTTGCAGCATCAATCTGTCATGTTTGCTTTTGTGCATGATTATGCACTTCTGTTCCTGCCATCCATTCTCATTGATCTCTCCAATGATGTATAGCACACAAAGTGGTATCTTGACATGTCCTGATGCACAGAGTGCTTCCTTCCTGTTTCTTTGGCTCTTTCTAAGATGGAGTCTGTAGAGACGAAAGTTGCCTGTTTGTTGCTGTTGTTTTTTTTATCTAGTAGCCAATATGTTTTGAGATGATTTTGTAACATATTTCAGAAACCCCGTAGGCTTTACATTAAGAATGTTATCCAGAAATATGATGTATGAAAACAACAACAACAAAAAAGAAAGTAAAATATGAAAAAGGACAGCGGGAAGGCTAAAATAAAACTTTGTGCAAAAAATTGTTGTGAAAGTATGCTAGTTTGGACGTTTTTTAGTTTGGACGTTTTCTTTTTCGTTATAAAATGCACGTCACTGAAAAGGCATGATAAGTCTCCTCTCTCCTCTCTCCCCTCTCTCTCTCTCTCTCTCTCCTCTCTCTCTCACTCTCCTCTCTCTCTCTCTCTCTCTCTCTCTCTCTCTCTCTCTCTCTCTCATCTTCTCTCTCTCTCTCTCTCCTCTCCTCTCTCTCTCTCTCTCTCTCCTCTCTCTCTCTCTCTCTCTCTCCTCTCTCTCTCTCTCTCTCTCTCTCTCTCTCTCTCTCTCTCTCTCTCTCTCTCTCTCTCCTCTCTCTCTCTCTCTCTCCTCTCTCTCCTCTCTCTCTCTCTCTCTCTCTCTCTCTCTCTCTCTCTCTCTCTCTCTCTCTCTCTCTCTCTCTCTCTCTCTCCTCTCTCTCTCTCTCTCTCTCTCTCTCTCTCTCTCTCTCTCTCTCTCTCTCTCTCTCTCTCTCCTCTCTCTCTCTCTCTCTCTCTCTCTCTCTCTCTCCTCTCTCTCCTCTCTCTCTCTCTCTCTCTCTCTCTCTCTCTCTCTCTCTCATCATCTCTCTGACTATTTATCTCGTCAATAGACATAATGACATTTTCAGCCCAATGTACACACAAAAGAAATAAAAGCAAATAAACGATGAAAATAAAGCTGTGTACTCTAGCGGTGATAAAATTAATGTGTTCTGTTCCCATCTGCACCCTAATCTGAAATGATTAAAAGTTTCCTAGTGCATAATTGGGCCCTTAAACTTTTTTAGGGAAAGGGATAGCCTGGTGGTTAGAGCGTGGAAGTTACCACCTGAAGACGCTGATTCCAGTCACCACTGAGACACCTATTCCTCGGCTACAGCTCCGAGACTCACCAATGGTAAGACTTTGCGTATGCGACTATTTGTTATCACTTTGAAGGATGGGGTCGGGATAGCTCAGTGGTCAGAGCACTCGCTTTCCCCCAGCTAAGGTTAAGCAGCATCGAGCGCGGTTACCAGTTGGATGTGTGACCGTTTGCGCGCGCCTTGGCTTCTGTATAGTCCCCTAGTTCACCCAGCTGTAAATGGGTACCTGCCCTATTTTAGGGTCATGGAAGGTAAAGCAGCGAGGAAGAGGAGATGGGCGCCGCCCTCAATATGCTGGCCCCTAGAGAAGCTGAGGTCTCTGATGCCTTACTTCCCTACGACCACATAGGTTATGGTATACCTTTACCTCTACCTGTACCTCTATGAACGAAGGCGTATTCCGACTTCAAGGATTATGTCTAAACACAACACCAGTGTGCACACGGTTTTTTTTTTAAATGTTGTCATTCGTTCGTACCGACACACAATGGTTTACTCTTCCAAAAGACAGATCGGGTTTTAACGTGTGTGTAAGATGTTCTGCGTGTGTTCGCACACAGGGTCTCGGTTTGAAGTCTCATCTGAAGGACTTTTTGGTGGTGGGGGAAGGGGGGAGTGACATCGGTACTGATGTTAACTCCAGGGGGTAAATCCTCTTCAACGGGCGTCTTGGCAGTAGCTCAAACCTGGGATCGATTCTGTGTCGTCAGATTAGTAGTGCTTCGCTCTGAACACTAAGCTACTCTGTTATTTGCTACTTCAACACGAGAAAAGATTCCCTCTTCAGAGGCTAGGTGTATTCACAGAAACAAATTCAAATTCAAACATTTTTACCATCTAAAAAAACAGATAAATCCATGTGGGCTGTAAGCCGTACATAAGAAGTAAAATAAACAAGTAAACGGTAAAAAGCAGACAAAATAAACGAAAAACTGCCAGTCTGGGTTTTTTTATATATATAATAGACTGACACTATAGTTCTCATTGCCCTAGAATAGCGATGGAACACTACTACATTTCTAAGGGCTGATTTTTTGTTTTTACTAGATGAGAAAAATGGAGAATCCATACATATATACATACATACGAATATCCATCCATCCATCCATCCATCCATCCATCCATCCATCCATCCATCCATCCATCCATCCATTCATCCACACATCCACACATCCATACATCCATACACACATCCATACATCCATACATCCACACATCCATACATCCACACATACATCCATACATACATACATGACGCTGAACAGCAGGCTTGCAGCCCCATTTCTCACACAGAGCTGGTTTTACCCTATACAGTAAAGGTGTCTGAAGCCCCGTTAATGGCCTATTCTGCTGTGTCCATCTTTTTCTTTACTGCTGCTTTCCGTCCTTTTATACCTCATTCCCCACTTTCTGGAGCAGATCTGTGCGTCTCTTGCCCCCCTCTCCCACCACACTCCAACTCCACCCTCAACAAAGATACCAGAGCGTGTGATGTTTGTTGCACTTTCAGCATCAGCAAGGATTTAGAGACGCATACTAGCCTAGTGGTTATAGTGTGTCGATTTCATGATCTGAGTGATTTGATTTGATTTGATTTGATTTGATTTATTCTTTTATATCGAGGATAATGGAATAAGCACTCTTGTGCTTTTTTACATCCAGTCCCCGTGTGCATGTAGTTTTGTACATGTCATCTGTTCCCACTGGCACACGATGGCCTACTTTTACGAAAAGCGGAACAGGATTTAACGTATATGTGCGCAAGATGTTCTAAAGGGTCCCGGTTCGAGTCGCTTGCTACTGTGTCCGTTTGGAAGAAGGATTGGATTAGATTGGACTGGACTGGGTTGGTCTGGGTTGGACTGGAAAGGACTGAACTAGACTGTAGTATATTCAATTAGACGGAACTAGACCGGGCTGGGGTGGGTTTGTACTGCACTGGGTTAGGGCTTTGATGCAACAATACCTTGCTTTGCATTTCATTACACTGCGTTGAATTGTTGTGTTGTGAAGTGTAGTGAAGCGCAGTGCAGTGCAGTGCAGTGCAGTGCAGTGCAGT
>CM060317.1:28006790-28019290 GCA_030674155.1 Stramonita haemastoma
TTAAATTTGGAGTAAGCAGCATAGAGAAAAAAGAGAGAGTGTGAGATAGAAAAGGTACAGAGAATCACGAGTGTAAAGAGTGTACCGAGACAGACAAGCAAACAGACGTAAAAATCGACAGACATATGGCAGGATACAAGGACAGAAACAGAGAATCAAATTAATTCAAAACAAACATTAGGCGGATTGGAGTCCAAAAGACTGATGACACTCTACAGAAGAAAATACACACACGCGCGCACTCGCACACACACACACACACACACACACACACACACACACACACACACACACACACACACACACACATACATGAGAAATTACAAACAAGTAAGGAAACGCGCACACACATACACACACGCGCGCGCACGCTCGCTTGCACGCACGCACGCACACACACATACACACCACATGCACGCACACACACAAGAATAAATTACAAACAATCGAATAACACAACATTCACACACACATTACACACACACACACACACACACATTACAAACACACACACACACACACACACACACACACACACACACACTCACACACACCTCTCTCTCTCTCTTCTCTCTCTCTCTCTCTCTCTCTCTCTCTCTCTCTCTCTCTCTCTCTCTCTCTCTCTCCTCTCTCTCTCTCTCTCTCTCTCTCTCTCTCTCTCTCTCTCTCCACACACACACACACACACACACACACACACACTCCTCTCTCTCTCTCTCTCTCTCTCTCTCTCTCTCTCTCTCTCTCTCTCTCTCTCTCTCTCTCTCTCTCTCTCTCTCTCTCTCTCTCTCTCTCTCTCTCTCTACACACACACACACGACACACACTTACAAACACACACACACACACACACACAGAGCCTAACCCCCCCCACCCCCCACCCTGCACACACATACACACATTCACCCTCCCCACCCCCACCCCCCCACACACACGCACACACACACAGAGAATCTATAATGAATTTACTGGTTTCATTTAGCAAAGCCTCTTTCCTCAAGGATTAGGTAGGAAGGGCCTGAAGACTAAACACACAGAGTTCAGTTGTTATTGAGATGTCCCTCCATCAATATTGTTTTTTTTTTAAAAAGGAGAATTACAACAACAAAAAACAACCCTAACAATGTAAGCCTGATGGATGAGGCCTAGTCTGAGATAGATCTCTGCATTCTTTTTAGCTAGCCGCTTGTTTCTGGGAACATCAATGTCACTGTACTGTCTTCTGATAGTGATGTTGCTGGTAGGGATTCAGCTGAAAAATCTTCTTTAGTGACGAGCATCTGTGATGGACTATTGATTGATTGAGGCTGGTTGCTTGATTGAAGTTGGTTTCTTGAGGTTGGTTGCTTGAGGCTGGTTGCTTGAGGTTGGGTAAATGAGGGTGGTTGCTTGTGGTTGGTTGATTGAGGTTGGTTGCTTGATTGAGGCTGGTTGCTTGATTGAGGCTGGTTGCCTGAGGCTGGATGCCTGGTTGAGGTTGGTTGCTTGAAAACTGTTCCTTGAGGTTGGTTGCTTGAGGCTGGTTGCTTAATTGAGGTTGGTTGCTTGATTGAGGGTAGTTACTTGATTGAGATTGGTTGCTTGAGGCCGGTTACTTGACTGAGGTTGGTTGCTTGATTGAGGTTGGTTCCTTGAGGTTGGTTGCTTGAGGCTGGTTGCTTGAGGTTTATTTATCAAAATTTTTATTTGTTCTATTTATCTATTTATTCATTCATTTATTTCGAGGATAATGGAATAAGCATACATGTGCTTGTTTACATCCAATCCCCGTGTGTATCACCTCACCTCACCTCATTCTCCTGACCGAATGGTCGTAGAGGAGACATGAGGATGTTGATGACGTTGTTCTCCTCCATCCAGGCCGGTCCTCTGCCCTGCGGATCAGCGTTGCGCTGTCCATCCCGGTCCACTCATTGATGTCCATCAATGGGTTGCCTTGGGTTGCCTTCCTCTGCGTCTGTCCCCTTCCAAGGTTCCCTGAAGAACCGTCTTGGGAAGCGTGTTGTGTCGGGTGACGTGCCAAAACCAAGAAATCTTCCTCCTTTTTAGTATTGACAGGAGGGGTTCCTGGGGGCCTGCCGTGTGTATGCAGTTTTGTAAATCTTATCTATTCCCACTGGCACACGATGACCTACTCTTACGAAAAGCGGAACAGGATTTAACGTGCGCGCAAGATGTTCTGCGTGTGTTCGCACACGGCGCCTCGGTTTATAGTCTCATCCGAAAGACTTTTGGGGAGTATGGAGTCAGCACTGATGTTAATTAACTCCAGGGGGAAAATCCTGTGTGTGTGTGTGTGTGTGTGTGTGTGTGTGTGTGTGTGCGTGTGTGTGTGTGTGTGTGTTGAGTGTGTGTATGTTGTGTGTGCGTGCGTGCGTGCGTGCGTGCGTGCGTGCGTGCGTGCGTGGTGTGTGTGTGTGTGTGTGTTTATGTGTGCATGAATGTGTGTGTATGTGCATATGTGTGTATGTTTATGTGTGTGTGAATGTGTATATGTATGTGTGTGCGCGTGCACGCGCGCGCACGCGTGTATGTGTGTGTGTGTGTGTGTGTGTGTGTGTGTGTGTGTGTGTGTGTGTGTGTGTGTGTGTGAATGCATGATGCATGCGAGAGTGTCTGTAGGTAGATTTATGTGACATCAATATTTTTTAATAGAGTAAGATAGTGCGTGATGACAACAGACAGTGTTCTTATAATGCGACGTTATGATAATTTGAGCATTGACATGTCGGTATGTGTCCTGTGTGTGTGTGTGTGTGTGTGTGTGTGTGTGTGTGTGTGTGTGTGTGTGTGTGTGTGTGTGTCTGTGTCTGTCTGTGTCTGTGTGTGTCTGTGTGTGTCTGTGTGTGTGAGTGGGTGCGTACGTGTTTGTTCGTGCGTGCGTGCGTGCATGTGTTCGTGTGTATTCGTTATTTTTAAGTTGAATTTTATTACTTTCTATGATGTTTTTTTCTCTTTTTATTCATATAATTTTTGCTCCTGGCCAACTCCATAACCCCTTCTTATTGATGGAAATAAGTGTGTAGCATTTGTATTGGAATCGGTATATCTTGAAATATGTGCGTGCTGATGTTCGTATACCGTGTTGTATATATTATCTGTGATAAAAGTTTCCCCCTGTCACTTTATTATGTACGAGTTGTAATCCACGTGGATTTCTCTTTTTGAGATAACTGTTTGAACTTAATAACTACTTACATGCATATACAGACACATAAATACATACAAATATATATATATATATATATATATATTATATCTATCTATCTGTGTGTATGTATATATAGATATAGATATAGATATATATAAAAAATAATAAATTCGTATATTATTATATGTGTGGAGAGAGAGAGAGAGAGAGAGAGAGAGAGAGAGAGAGAGAGAGAGAGAGAGAGAGAGAGAGAGAGAGGAGAGAGAGAGAGACGAGACAGACAGACAGACAGACAGACAGACAGACAGACAGACAGACAGACAGACAGACAGACAGACAGACAGACAGACAGACAGACAGACAGACAGACAGACAGACAAAAGAGGTACACATGCATCCCAGATCGTTTGACATACTCTACACTTGAAAACACCCAGTCAGTCAATAATAGAACTGCTTGCTCAAAGTTGTTTTTATTTTTGGTTTTATTTCTCATTTGTAGTACTCATTCTTTAAAATGTTTTCCTATCATTCTGAAGTTTTTGTTATTATTTTACTTCAGCTGCGAGCCGGCTACCCAACCCTAACTCCAGCTTCTGTTTTGGCTGAAGGGGGAGGTAGGCTTTTCCCAGTGCTCTGACCAGCAGTGACACAATGACTAACCCACTAACACTTTTTCGTTTGTGAATTCTCATACCATCATTTGACACATCTCAGACAATAACAACGTGCTCATTCCAATCTGCTTTTAAAACATACAAGTGGCAAAAAATTTTAATTCAAGCCATGTTATCTTTACAGCCAGAAAACACCCCGAATAAAAATCCAATGCCTCATCTTGTAAGTTTTAATGAAGAGGGAGCTGTACAACGTTTGTATTTTTTCTCAAGAAAGTCAATTGGGTAATCAAGTCCTATTGGTGTGTGCTCACCCCTAGATTTGCTAACTTAAAAATTGGATAGGAATGTCATAAAAATACAGAAAAAATGGAAGCAATGCTTGTTGCTAAAGAATATCTTGGTACTCCAAACAAACCCCCAAAACATGCAAAATTCTCTTTACTCATTTAGATAGACAAGTTCGGATTTTATCTCACATAATTAGGATAAAGGTAATTTAATTGCTTTGCAATTTTATCCACACCATCGTACATTTACAGTTGAGATTCTAGTCTAGAACAAGCTTAACTAGGCATGAGGCAAACAGTTATTTTGCTTTGTTTTTTGTAATGAAGTAGAGAAAAGAAATCACTGACAATACTTGCAACCCATAAGCAAAAAAAATCGCAAACAGCAACAACAACAAAAAGAAACGAGAAAAAAATCGCAAACAAACATACTACCGACAAATGGGGTTTCCAATTCATTTTATGGGAATAAAATCAATACATGCATCTGATTTTCTTTGGCAATAAATGGTTTTCGTCTACCAGAAATCGTAAAAAAGTGAAAGGTTATTAAACAGAATATACATTAATTTTGTAAATCAAAACAATGCAGTTTTAAAATGACATTTTCAACATTTCCTCTTCCGACATTTCTATAAAAAAAAAGTGGCGATTTTCTTAAAAGTCACATTTTCATAATAGCTGCAAATCCAGAAATTTTCTTTTCTTTAACAAATAAGTTGATTTGTCATAACTTGAAAACACATGTGATAATGAATAGTTTGATTCGAATTTCTGCCTTTATCAAAGGCCAGTACATACCTAGATTTCGTTTTGTAATGGTACTTGATTCGACAACTCAAAAAAAAGCAAAAACCAACAAGCCCCCAACACAGGCATACATAACGGACTACTGGACTACAGCATGAAATCTTTCAGATACATTCATTTTTCATAAGCTGTATTGGTGTAAAATATGTTATGATCTGCTTGCAGAAAATCAATATATATAGATCTGCCACCAATACACACTAACGTCATTTTAATACAAAGGCAAACACATAATCTGGTACGTTTCTTATTAACGTATATTTGATGCCATTTCAAAAAGAGTAAGACAAAGGAAAAGAAAAAAGGCACCCTCTCCCACATATACTTCACACACCATTATAGAAACTAATAACACCCTTACTATTATCAAAGGCTATCGCAGGACTACATTTTTTCCACTTACATTAAAATTAAACCGGAATATTGCCAACACTTAAAGATATAAAGAATTAGATTGTATTCTTGTATTCAATTTCATAAAAAACGAAAACTAGATCTATACTATTTGTATTTCTTGCATTCAATAAAAAAATTAAATAAATGAACTGCAAAAAAAATGTCCTGGTGCGTTTCTTACTCTAAATCTCATAAAAAAAAATACTGGTGCATTTCTTGCATAGAATTTCATAACAAATGAAAAATACACTATTGTATTTCTTGCATTCGATCTAAAAAAAAATCGAAAATTCCCCTTTTGTATTTCTTGTATTCAATCTAATAAAAAAAAAATCCGAAAATATACGACTGTACTAAAAAAAAAAACAAAAAAACCTCTCTCTCTCTCTCTCTCTCTCTCTCTCTCTCTCTCTCTCCTCTCTCTCTCTCTCTCTCTCTCCCTCTCTCCCTCCCTCCCTCCCTCCCTCCCTCCCTCCAAAAAATTCTCAAATCTGAACATGGATTACCATTTCTCCTAAACATTTCTATAATCATCCTCTTTCCTCTTCTTCCTGACCTACAAAACTAAAAGACGATCACTTGTCCGTCAAACATTTAAGCAAACACTAGCATGCACATGTGCATACATACATGCCCTCATGTCTATCTCTTGCACACAACCACACTAACAATGTTACTTTCAGTTCTAAAAAATTCCATTTACAAATGTACAAACATGCAATCACATTTCTTCATTTTTCTTCACGTAACGTGTATAACGTTAATTCTGCAGCAGTCTGCAAATACAATTTGTGCCTCCTATATAGAATTTTTTTTTTAACTTAACCTCTGTTTTGATTCTCACAGTACAAAGTCTTTTTTTTTTTTTTTACACTTTTTCCGAAGCAATCGTAAGAAAAGAATTCTAAAAGCAAAAAAAACAACAACAGCCTAAGACACCAGTGGTCGACCATACACAAACATTCAACTAAAAGTAATCAGTAGCAATCATGTTCCCAACTGCTTATTTCACTTAAATAGATAAACCCAAAAAGCGCCACGTGCACACACACACACACACACACACACACACACACACACACACACACACACACACACACACACACACTTTTTCGTTGGTTTCGTTATATATATCTAATGAACTTGTAACCGAATACCAGTGATATACCATTCCGTAGATATGCCTGCAGTACACATATATACACACTTGTGTGCCGGTGGGGACGAGTAACAAAATTTGCAAACTGAATGCACATGGGGATTGGATGTAAGAAAAAAGCTTATTCCATTAACCTTGAAATAAAAGACTGAGAACACGCACGCACGGACATGCGCGTGCGCGCGAAAAAAAACTGTCGGAGAGGATGACAAAATTGACCAAAGCGCATGTACAGGGAAACTGGATGGAAAAAAGCACACGAGTGCTTACTCCGTTATCTTCGAAATAAAAGAAACTGAACACACACACACACACACACACACACGCACACGCGCACGCACACGCACACGCGCGCGCACGCACACACACACACACACACACACACACACACACACACACGGCCTCTTTTTATCCCTACTAAATTAACATATTTTCTACCCTTTCTGTTAAACACACCCTGGCCTATAATGCATCCCCTCTCTTCCCCCCTCCTGTTCTCTCACCCTACCCCCCTCCATCCCATCCTACCCCCCCCCCCCCCCCCCACCCTCTCAATTTCATAACTCTGGCATTCCCGATGATAGAATTATGCATCTTTAATTTGCACACCATATTTTTGTTTTTAACTTCTAAAAGATATTTTTACTCAACAACCCCTTCCCCCTCACCTAACTTATGATGACTACCTATCCCCTATGGCATTCACATACTCGGTCCTCATACCTATTCCCACAGACCTAAACATCTTCCCCCCCCCCCACTTCCTAGCATCTCCTTAAAATTCTAACCACCAATCCTCCTTCTACCCCGGATGGGGGGAGGGGGGGGGAGCTGCCAGTCTAAACAGCATCCCAACCTTCTTTAAACTCAGTGCTAGAAATTCCCTCATTTTTCTCCTTATGCTTTTGCCTCTTTTCGTTTCTTCCTGTCATCTGTTTGTCGATTTTCTACCTTCTTGGTCCATTTTCCTGCCATTTAAATAAAACGAGCCTTAAACGATAGCGATCCTTATTACGCCGAAATCATATTATACCTGACTTGTCAGGCGCTTAACGGCAGCGCAACGTATTTTCGCTCATATGACAGACAACAGTAGCGGCTATCGCAGTTCTACGACGACGAAAAACAAAGTTTTACAACTTCCCCTAACCATACGAAAACAAAAGTGTTTGCCATAGTGTCAGCATGTACCAAGGAATCTACCTGCCATTTGTGTCCACATGACGGGCCAGGGTTAGAGTAACTGTAAAGGTTAGTTGTAAAGGGTTAGGGTTAGTGTTAAAGGTTAATATTGGGGTAAGGGTTTGTCATTCCGTTGGCTGGTCTGTCGGCATGCATGCATGTGGACACAAGAGCAAGTAGACACTATGGTGTGTAGCTTTAGACACAACGGCATAGATCGCTTTCATCGCCGGATTAAAAATTTAACATAGCCAGGAAACGCACAGGAAGAAGTTTTATCAAATGGTTCTGACTACCAGTCATATCAATATCAAAAGTCTTTGCTGGATTTCGTCGTTCGAAATTTTTTTTAGAATGAATTTCCAGTTTGCAGCCAAGTCATGGAAGATCTTACATTTTCAAACAATTTCTCTCCATTTTATTAAAAGAAAGGATTACACCCAAAATAACCCACGCGATAATTTAACATTAAAAAAAGAAATACGCCGAAACTGAGCCGCGTGAGAAAAATGTATCAGCTAATCCCCCTCTCCCCTTTTATCCTATCCCCAATGATCCAGATGTATATTCTACACTTTCCTCCCAACACCCTTTCCCTTGAAATACATCTACACAAGTCATGTCCCCTCTTCACTACCATCCCCCTTCTTCCCTACACACACACACACACACACACACACACACACACACACACACACACACACACACACACACACACATGCACACACACACATACACACTCACTCATTCATTCACATACACTCATTCACAGATCGCACGTAGAACACCTTGTGCACACGTTAAAAACCTGCTACCCTTTTCGGAAGAAAATGCCATTGTGCACCGGTGCAAACAGATGACTAAATCGAAAAATAGCCGAATACACAGGGTGGCTAAATGTATAACAGCACACGGGTGCTTATTCCTTTATCATCGAAATAGTAGAAGAAAATTAGAAAATGTATACAACACTCGTGTTTTATGATTCATGAAAAAAATCCTTCACTGAAAAATATTTTAAAGGGTCAGTTAATTCAAATTTCATATTTTCTTTATACTACGTGCATATCGGAATGATATTTACGTCAATGGCAAATTACCCCATAGCCTTGTTGATAATACTGTGAAACTTGATTCTACTAGCATAACCGTCTTTCTCCCTCTCTCTCTCTCCCTCTCTCTCTCTCTCTCTCACACTATTACGTACTACTACTACTACTACAACTACTACTACTACTACTACTACTACAAACTATTAATGTATCTGCAACCAATCATGTATGTTTACTAAAAAAACCCAACCCTTTCAAAACATCAAAACGTTAGCCCTACAAGGATTGATGGGTTATCAAAAGGTACTTAAGTATTTTCCCCCCAAAATTGATCCCAGCCATGAATTTGTTTTAAAATATCAAAACGATGTCTTAGATTATCACAAGTCCTACAAGAAATGTTCACTAGCGTATATCACTCACCATATGAAATCCGAGTCTTAGAAAAAAAACAAAAAAACTTGGGTGTAAAAATCCAAAATTATTTCCGGTCTTACACGCAACAATTGGCGCTTACACGCAATATTTCTAAGCAATATATTGAAAGATTATTGTTTAAAACGTTAACAGCAAAGGATGCCACTCTCACAAAAGGCATAAGTTATTTCAGTCTGGGTGGATTACAACCAAAAATAACATATCAAGAATTAGTTATCCTGTTACCGTATTTCATCCAGAAATATGGAGATAAGGGCATTGGCTTCCACTATCCATTACTTCCAATCAAAACGTATCAAAATGCACTATAGAGCATTACCAGTCCTACACGCATTGACAAGAGCATTAATTCTGGTGTATATTACTTTTAAGTGGAAAGCCGTAAAACGAAGACTACTACAAATGGTATTTTCTTGAAAAAAAAGAATTGTTTTCAAATTGCATCATACTGCTAGTTCTACTTATCTCAATGAAACATGTTCAAACAAGATTTGCTTTCTTTTAACTAATCATTTAATCAGAGTTGGAAAAAATCTGATAACAACAAAAACGGCATCAAATCCCCCCCCCAAAAAAAAAACACAAAAAAAAAACCCAACCCCAAGTCGTCAAAGATCATGTCATGTCATATGCAATAAAGGTTACGTCAGTCTAGATGTATTGTCTCAGCCTATCTTTAAATCTTATTCATTAAATAAAAAAAAATCACGAAACTTATCGTTAACAGTCCTACATGCACCAAGAGGGATAACAATAATTGCATGATCATTTGATGCAACTTGTTAAAAAACAAAAACTAAAACATAACTATTTTTGCCGTACTTTAACCCCAGAAGCATGTTGTATCAGGTGATAACATTTTCAGAATTAACAACTTCATCTGAATCATTGAAAACAAAGCACAAATCACAACCAGTCTTAAGGCATTGACATGTTAGGACAAGATATTTTTTTCCTATTATTTCAAGTGTTTCATTAAACAAAACCACACACGCGCGTGTGTGCGCGCATCCAAAATTTCCACGTATAACTATGTCAAAACGGTGATTCTGTTAATTAAAAAGCCAATGTCACTGACCGAGAACAAAACTTCATTGAATGGCATCCCTCTCGAGTCATTTTTCTTTCAGAATGAATAAAACTGGAATGGGTTGAATATGGAAGCGATTTTACGTTGTTCAATAGAAAAGAAAAAAAATCTTTACAAAAAAATGAACTCGACGCTTAAAAGCTGCCTATGGAAACAAAAACAATCTATCGCCTCCACCATCCAGGTGCCTTTTACACCACACTTTTTCCCCTTTTGCCTCGTTTACAGAATTAAAGATTGTAAAGCAACATTATTTTCTTACATCTCTCTTCGTAGACCAAAATGAACGACAAAGTTGTTTTTTTTAATTTCATTAAATTTGTGCCTTAGTGTCTACTAGAGCAATAACTGCCCAAGTACTGAGTGTGGCAAACTTTCTAAGAATACTCACAACGGATTACTTTTCTCTGGGTTTGTTGCCGCTCTTGTGTATGGTGATGCATATGCAAGTCTATGGTGTGATTATTGATCACGTTTGCCTGGGATTATTACTGAACTAAAGATTTGTTTCCCATTGTCACAGGCTGTTACGTACCTTCTCTGTCCGAGCGATACGTTACATGGAAATCGTCACAAGAAGAGTCACTTGACATCAAACCCAACTTTGATTTAGGCAACTTGCAAAATAGTAAATGCTGCAGTTGCTGTAATGATTTGTCCATTGTTGGTGAAGCGATGCGAAACTCCTTATACACACTACAGTTGTTTTGTTGACTGAAATCCTCCATGGTGTCAAGAAGAGATTAAAGGCTAATTCAATCTGGAATCTTTCTATTGAACTGTTCCTTTTTTTTCATGTCTAACTCACCTGTTTTATGTCACTGTTTTACCCTGAGTTTCATGGTTCATTTTGCCAGTCTTGCTGAACTGCTTCATATGGGGAGTGTTCTTACTCTGTGACTCGATGATTTGCGGGGTTATTTCTTTAAGTTGTCGTCGATGTTGTTCAAGATTATTTGCGGTGTTGTCTTTGATGATTTACCGTCTTGTCCTCAATATTGTCCTCTATGCCGTCTCTGTCGAGTTGCCTTCGTTGTTATCATTGATTAGTTGACGTTTAGTCTGCGATGTTGTCCTGTATGATTTGTCGTGTTGTCTTCGACGTTGTCACTGCTGCTTTGCCGTGTTGTCTTCGATGTTGTCTTTGATTTGTGTTGTTGTCTTCGGTGTTGTCATTGATGATTTGTCGTGTTCTTCTCGAGGTTGTCATCGATGATTTGCTGTGTAGTCTTCGATATTGTCATTGATGTTGTCATTGATGATTTGCCGTCCTGTCCTCGATGTTGTCTTCGATGATTTGCCGTCTTGTCTTCGATGATTTGCCGTCTTGTCTTCAATGATGACCTGAATTTTGTCTTCGAGGTTGTCCTTGATATAGTCCTCGTTGTTGTCTTCGATGATTTACCATATTGTCTTCGATGTTGTCATTGATGTTGCCTTGTTGTCTTCGATGATTTGCCGTGTTGTCATTGATGTTGCCATGTTGTCTTCGATGATTTACCGTGTTGTCTTCGATGATTTGCCATGTAGTCTTTGATGATTAACCGTGATGTCTTCGATGATGTGCCGTGTTGTCTTCGATGATTTGCCATGTAGTCTTCGATGATTAACCGTGATGTCTTCGATGATGTGCCGTGTTGTCTTCGATGATTTGCCATGTAGTCTTCGATGATTAACCGTGATGTCTTCGATGATGTGCCGTGTTGTCTTCGATGATTTGCCATGTAGTCTTCGATGATTAACCGTGATGTCTTCGATGATGTGCCGTGTTGTCTTCGATGGATTACCTAGTTGTCTTCGATGATTTGCCGTGTTGTCTTCGATGAATTACCGTGTTGTCTTCGATGATTTGCCGTGTTGTCTTCGATGAATTACCGTGTTGTTTTGTTGTCTTCGATGAATTACCGTGCTGTCCTCTTTAGTTTTCCTCGATTTGTCGTGTTGTTCTCGACGTTGTCATTCATGTTATCGTATTGTCTTCAATGTCGATGATGTGTTGTCTTCGATGTTGTCCCCATTGATTAACAGTAAAGTCCTCGATGTTTTCCTCGATTTGCCGTGTTGTCCTCGATGTTGTCATTGATTTGTCGTATTGTGCTCAATGTTGACTCTATGATCTGCCGTCTTTTGAATGTTGTCCTCAATGATTCGCCGTGTTGTCTTCGATGTTGTCATGGATGATTTGCCGTCTTGTCTTTGATGTTGTCCTCAATGATTCGTCGTGTTGTCTTCAATAATGTCCTTGACCATTTATCGTGTCGCATCCCTCAAGTACCTACCCTGACGACCGTCTTGGTTATGGGCCTTTTGCTGAT
>CM060317.1:28024290-28036790 GCA_030674155.1 Stramonita haemastoma
TATTATTCGATACTTTATCTGACAATCTAGTTTCAGAAAAACCAAAAACATGAAAGCAATCATTTTCGTTAGTAATAATGGGGTGTATGTCAGATAGTTTGTTTAACAGGTGGCATATATTCAGGTATCCTACTTTGAAACCAGATTTGGACAACCACTTCTCCACTTTGAAATTATTTGCCATTATACTGCAAATAACCCGTTAAGGATCAAAATAACAAATAGTTCAAAACATACATACAATTAATAACCTTATCTATTTAATTATACTAACACAACAACTACACACTTTAACTTTAAACATTTACACACAAGAAAAACAACTGGCAAAATATATGCTGAAGAAAAAGTAATCCAACTAACTGGATGAACAATATTATAGTCAAAGAAATAAGAAATGCAATGGTAAATGATATGAACAAGCAAAAATCCAATGTAAACCAATGTGGTTACAAGGAAGAAATGAAACACCAAAACCCGATATACCACCTCAAACGAACAAGCAGACCCAGTATACCACCTTACAATGATCGTAGTGGTAGGGAAAATACTGTGCAGAACAAAAATGCAATTCAAAATCTTCAGTCCCCTTGTCCACTTGGTCATGTGTCCTGCATAACAACAATAGCCAACACACACACACACACACACACACACACACACACACACACACACACCTCCACACGCCTGCATACTGATTTAATAGGTGAATAAGAAAATGGTCTAAAGAATCATAAACTTCTCAACTGTATCACCAAATTACCATATCAACTGCCTTTGGTCATGCTGGGCTACTAGCTGTGAGGCCAGCTGTATTAGCTGTTGTGCACACTGACCAGCAGGGATGGTTGGGGTCCAGCTTTGTGGAGGCGGGTTGTGCATGTTTGGGGGATTTAACCCAAGGGAAGCAGAGCCCATGGGAAAGTTGGACTGTCTCTGACTGAAATCAGCATTTTGTGCATCCTGACGAGGGTAGTGATATGAGAAGGGGAATCTGGGATGAGGGGCACTGGGAATCCTATAGTCTGGGTAGGGGAATGGCTGTGGACAAGAAAGAGATGGCTGCAGTCCACTACTCTGAAACTGATTGTTTCCATCCAGAAATGATACATTTCTGGTGGATTCTTGATGTCGGGATCCATGGAGAGAATCACCAGGATGATCAGTATTGTTCTGAACCACCCGGCGATTCTCTACCGATGGTAATGGTGGAAATTCATTGAGAGATAGGAGTGGCTTCCCCTGTATTTTTCCATCCTTTATGTGATTGGATAAAGACCTGGGGACTGGACCAAAATTTTGTTTGGTGATCCAGGAGTTATCATTTGTAATAGGTAGATTGCGTGAATCATATCTCTTGCCAATAGCTTGGCCTATATTGTCTGAGGGTTTTGAAAAATGTAAATGGGAAGTCTGGTGGAGAAATTGTTTAAAATTTATTGCTAGGCGGGCTGTTCCTTTTGGACTGGGGTGGATGGCATCTTTGTATAAAGCCTGACGTGGGGCACCATTTACAGTGAGAAAACTTTCATGATTGTCAATCATGACTACCTGCATGTCAGTGCAGGCTGTGTGCATATTTTTATTAGATGGTGCTATGGTATTGTTTAGATGATGTCTTCCACGGGCAGGAAGAATGGAACTGAGAGCTATACAAGCTGCAGGGAAACATTTTTTGCTCAAAGATATAAGCTTGGTCCAATTTTGTGTGGACATGGGTCCTCTAGGACAATCATTTATTCCTGTATGTATGATAAGTGTTTTTACCTGTTCATGTTTAGCTAGATCTTGTAGCCAATTAATAATGTCTAATACAGATAGTCCTGGAATGCATATTTTATATAGAGAGTTATTCTGGTTATCCAGAGAGAGAGAGAGAGAGAGAGAGAGAGAGAGAGAGAGAGAGACAGAGACAGAGACAGAGACAGAGACAGAGACAGAGAGAGACTTTATAATTAAAACCAAAGCCTTAATGATTCCTCGTGGTTAAACAGAAGCAAACTATGTTTTACTCAAAGACTTAGCTAAACACCCCATACCTAAATCATATATAATAAAGTCACTCCTTCATGGCTGTGCACTTATATACTTACGCGTCCCGAGCATTTGATGAAGTCAGTTTTCCACTACAGCTGTACACGTCATATACTTACATGTTCTGAGCATATTTTGTTGTCAACTTTCCAGATGATGGCCTCGTTTTTGAGAAGATGGCTCCCTGGCGATTCACATGATGGCTTTCAGAAGACTCTCAGATGATCCACATGATGACTTACCACACAAGAGGACTCTCAGATGACCCATACGACCACTCACCAGATTAGGACCCGCGTGGAATAAAGCATGGGAAGGAAGAAGCGTAAGGAAATGCTGTGAACATGTGAAAGGTGACATAGTACCAATCTCTAGTGACCACTGTCTCAAAGCCTGTGTAGGTGGTGATGTTTTCGAACATCAAGATCATTGTAGGTGGTGGTGTTTACAGACACAAAGATCACTGTAGTGGTGGTGTTTACGGACACAAAGATTGCTGTAGGTGGTGGTGTTTACACCAAGATCACTGTAAGTGGGGGTGTTTACACCAAGATTACTGTAGGTGGTGGTGTTTACAGACACCAAGATCACTGTAAGTGGTGTTGTTTACGGACACCAAAATCACGGTAGGTGGTGGTGTTTACGGACACCAAAATCATTGTAGGTGGGGGTGTTTGCGGACACCAAGATCATTGTAGGTGGCGGTGTTTACAGACACCAAGATCACTGTAAGTGGGGGTGTTTACGGACACCAAGATCGCTGTAGGTGGTGTTGTTTACGGACACCAAAATCACGGTAGGCGGTGGTGTTTACCGAAACCACGATCACTGTCACCGTACCCAGATTGCGCTCCTGTCATCTCTTGCATTTAGGTTTAGGTCCCTAGTTTTATTTTCTATGGTTTATATTTTTGAATTTTTATTTTATCTTTATCCACTATTTTTTATGTAATGTCTCGTTTAATGAAAAGGATTTAGGTTTTGTCTCATTTATTTTTATTATCTATTCTACGTTATGGTTTTGATTTTATTTAATCTACTTTTTATTATTTTATTTTTTCTATTTTTATTTCATCTACTTTTATCATTTAGCAAGGACTGAGGATGCAATCAGAAGTGTGGTGCCCAGTGATCGTTTGACGGTAGGCGACCGACCGGACAGTCAGTCCAAAGTCCAGTAAAAGAACGCAACCGAGTGGACTGGACTGGCCGCGACTGGCCATGGGAAAAAGCTGAAATTTGCGCGTGCGCGACGACTGGAGGAGGAAGAGAAAGCTGGTTGCAAAATCGTCAGGGGTGAGCGACCCAAGACTACAGAACAGGTGAAGGTGACAGGGAGGAAAATGTGCAGGTGAGACAGGTGTCTGTGTGTTGCAGTAGACTTGTGGAGACTGTTCACTGCTCACAGATATTTTCCTGTCGTCCCAGATCTCAAAGAAAAACAAACTTTCAGGGCTTCGCTGTATGCCCAAATCGGAAGCGCAGGGCCTGATTGTCAGGCGCTTAACGGCAGCGCGAGGCATTATTTTTTGTTGCTTCTATGACAAGACAGTACTAGTTGCTTGTCGGAGAGAGAGAGTTCGACAAAGCGGAAGCAGAGGCTTCTTTGCATTTCCCGTGTCTTCATTCCCTACCCTTTTATTGACCAACACGGGCCTAACCAGTGAGAGTCATGCGGATCATAGGTTGTGTGGTGAGCAGGTCAAAGGTTGCTGTGAAGTGTCTGAAAGCAAAGACATACATGATACATACATGTGTTCCTAAAGTCAGAATGCAGCTACCTTCATGGTGGGTAAAAACGGTCGCATACGCAAAAATCTCACCATTGGTGAATCTCATAGCTCTAGCTGAGGTACAAAACAAATGCATACGTGTGTAATGAATAGGATTCATTTTTGTCTAATGGGAGGGATTGCATGTATGCGTGTGAAAGTAAGGAAGGGATGGAGAAAGAGACAGAGAGAGAGAGAGAGAGAGAGAGAGAGAGAGAGAGAGAGAGAGAATGTGTGTGTGCGTGTGTGCGTGTGTGCGTGCGTGCGTGCGTGCGTGCGTGCGTGTGTGTGTGCGTGCGTGCGTGCTTATTTACTTGTTTACTTTTTATTTCCATATAATGGAATAAGCACTCACATGCTTTTTACATCCAGACCCTGTGTGCACGCAGTTTTGTAAACTTTGCCATCCGTTCCCGGCAGAACAAAAGCCTACTCTTCCAAAAAGCGAAACAAGTTTAAAACGTATATTTATGTTCTGCGTTCGTTTGCACACTTGACCTCGGTTTATAACCTTATCCGAGGAACTAGCGCGCGCGCGCGTGTGGGTGAGTGTGTGTGTGTGTGTGCTTACGACGTCCGTGTTGCTTGTGCGTATGTGCGTGCTTAAATGCATGCACGCGTGTAAAAATCTCAATTACAAAGTATAAAAAATTTCATCATACTCACATACAGTTGATGGTTGAAGTCCTGCTTTTCGTTGCAGTCCCTCAGTGAACACACAGCTCAGTCTATGCAGTGAAGGCAGCAGTACGCTGCAGGTCCTCCAAGTCACCGTATAGCTTCTTGGCCACTAAGGTAGTGTTGGGGTCAGGCCAGATACTTATTTCTGAGTGACTTGTGTAGTGGAGCAGGGCTGTTGCGCATCCTCTCTTGTCTGGCAGCCAGTCTTGCAAGGGCAATGCTCTGTGTGGCCTATGTGGAGTTTCATGTTGTTCTGTCTTCAGGGCTTTTCGTTGATTACAAAGGTCTTCCTCTCATGGGACAACATTGCAGCTTACACCCCCCCCCCCCCCCCCCAGGGTTTAGGTGTTTCTTTTTTAATCTTGAAATAAAAACAATTCTTGAAAAAAAAAACTTAGCTCTTGATGGTCTGGGATGAAAAAAATCTCTAGATCTTCAACAGAATTTGGGAGTTAAGTCCTGTGCTGACTTCAAGCTAGCTAGAAGTTTCGGTGTGGATTTCATGACACGTGAAGAAGATAAGGCGGCCTGATTCTGCAGCTATCTCACCAATGACCTGGCCAGTGCTGGACACGACGTGGCTGTAATGCTGCCCATGCTGCCACGTCATGTCATGTCATGTCATGCCCGAGCACCGACATTTGCATCTGCGCCTCAGGTCGTTTCTGCCTGCTGTCCTTTCAGGGGGTGCAGTGTTGTTCCTTGGTTGTGGTGGGGGGAGGTGGCGGTGGTGGGGGGGATGGTGGTGGTGGTGGTGAGTGTCGGTGGGTGGGAGTGGTGGTGGGGGGGAGTGTCGGTGGGAGTGGTGGTGGTTGTGGTGGGGGTGGTGTGGGGTGGGGGTGGTGGGGGTGGGGGTGGTGTAAGGGTGGGGGGGGTGGGGGTGGGGTGGTGTGGGGGTGGTGGTGGGGGGTGGTGGTGGTGGGAGTGGGGGTGGGGGGGTGGCTGTGGTGGGGGGGGGGTGGCCTGCTGTTTGTCAGCCATGTTGACACAAAGCTCCCTGTGAAGAAAAAACAAAAGTTTACATTTCTAGCAAGGATTAGCTAGGAGCATGCTGCCCCTGGAAAGAAAATGTAAACGCGAAAACTTTCTATTTTACAATAATACAACATTATCATATTGATTCTGTTTTACTGCTATTGCCACGATAATCCTTACACTGCAAAATCCTAAAATTCGTAGGAAGGAAGGTGGCAGGATGCTTAAGACATTCACCTGCCAACAAGTAAACCGTGAGGTTCTGGGTTCAATTCCCAGCCTCGCCCTTTCTTCCCAGTTTGACGAAAAAAAATCGAACTGAATGTCAAAGTCATTCCGACAAGACAAACCGAGGCCCCGTGTACGAACTCACGCAGAACATCTTGCGCACACGTTAAAAACCCGTTCCGCCTTTCGAAAGAGCAGGCCATTGTGTGCTGGTAGGAGCGGATGACAATTTTTTTTAACCCAGCATGCACACAGGTGTTGTGTTTAGACACCATCCCTTAGGAAAAATCGGGGAGTTGGAGCCCCCAGGACGGTTCGGGGCTGTATATGGCAACGTTCTGGCGGCTCCTGCGACGGCACTGGAACCATTCGTTTCGGCGACTGCCTTTCCAATGAACCATTCCAGTGGCATGGAGAGGGGGGATCTGCTGCATGGGTAACAGCTTGCCCTCCATACTTAACCAGGCTTTGCGTGCACGCGCACGCGTGCGTGTTTTGTGATATGCGTGCGAGCGTTCGTGCGTGTGTACAGTCAAATTTGCTAAAACTATCCATTGTTATCGATTGCTTGTGTGTTGCATAGGTCGGATAGGGATGCAAGTGCTTTGATTTGTTTTTGCAAGGTATAGCGCTATATAAATTCCGTGTCTTATTATCATCACATCATCATCATCATCATCATCATCATCATCATCATCATCATCATTATTTCACTGAAGCACACAAGTGGTGTGTTTAGACATCAATCCCTGGAGTCGGAATATGGCTAATTTTAATGGTGGGCAAAAATGGTGGCATATGCAAGAATCTCACCATTGGTGAAACTCAAAGCTCTGAGGATGAATGACTATCCCTTCCCCCCTGCCCCCCCTGCCCCCCCCCCCCCCCCCCCCCCCCCCCCCCCGAAAACACACACACACACACACACACACACACACACACACAAAGATGGGTGGTCAGGACATTGCTCTTGCACTTTGACGACCAGGGTTCGATTCCCGGTCGAGGGGATTTTTCTCCTGTATGTAACATCAGTGCTGACTCCACTCTTCATACAAGTCTTTCGGATGTTACTATAAACCGAGGCCCCATGTGTGAACGCACGCAGAACATCTTGCGCACACGTTAAATCCTGTTTCGCATTTCGTAAGAGTAGGTCATTGTATGCCGGTGGAAACATATGATTTACAAAACGGCATACACACGGGAACTGGATGTAAAAAGCACCCGAGTGCTTATTCCATTATCTTCGATATAAAAGAAAAAGTAGATAAATGAAAAAAGAAAGAAAGAAAGAAAGAAGGAAAGAAAGAAACAAACAAACAAATTTAAAAAAATAGAAGGGCGGGATGAAAAGTTGTGTAAGTTTAAAATTTAACCCTCAATAAAAATTTTTAAAAAATCATTGATTTTGATTTGACTTGACACACACAGCCCACCCCCACCCCCCCCCACCCACCCCCCCAAAAAATGTATCAAAACAAATAAGTAACAAGACCCCCCAAAAAACAGACAATACTACACAACAAAGACATTTCATTTTACCTGTAGCTTCAGATCAAAACTACCCGAAATGGTGATGCTCCAGCAAAGTGACGGTATTTTAAATTATTGTGCCTGCATAGACACGAAGCGGTGTTAGCCCTGGTCCGGTGTAGAGTGAAGTCAAGTGAAGTGAGGTGAGGTACATGCAACACGTTCAGTACTCATCCCCTGACCCTATGTGTGGGTGAACACAGTATAGTTCAGGTTTCACGTGCATCATGGAACGAAGCGTCTTGCACTAACGCCATAGGATAACTTCTTGAGCTCTACAATTGTGACGCACCACCCCCGTAATGAATCGCATTGCACTGGAGGGCAAATATTAGTTATTTTATTATTAATGTGTGACAAATAACCTATTCAATACTGAAAACGGATAAATCTGACAAGTCTATGAAAAGTTATTGCAAATTGAAATGGTATACTGTAAAAATTAATAAAATGAGAATTTAACAAATTTTGTATAAATGAGGGATTACGTATTTTTAAACGTGTTTTTCAAACAAAAGGAAACAAAATTATGTTTTGATCCTGCAGTATGATGTAGAAGATTGGCTATATTTTCATGATCACTCACAATCTCAAAATTGGCCATTTGACTCCACCTGCCTAAAATGTCTCTAAGTGGAAAAGTGGGTCAGGTGCAATGGGGCTCATTTTGTGGTAGAGGATCACAATTAAAGAGTTCACTGTTACTTCTTCCTTTCTTGCCTGTGTATTTCTGTTTGGTGTTTTTTTTAATTTATACTTCCATTTCGATGATAATGGAATGTAGCACCGGAGTCCCCGTCCTACCTCGACTTATGCAGTAACAGAGCCCATGGCACCAAGAAAGTCATCTACTGTATGCATACACACAATCCAGCACACAGAAATATGAGCGCGCGCACACATGCAAGTATGCATGCACACCATTCAAGAATGAGGCGCATTTTAAAAGATGTTACATAGGGCCAGTTTCAGTCCCATCCTTCCCCGACTTTTCCACAGTAACAGAGGCCCAGGGTAACTAAACATGCCTCTACTATGTGCATACAGATATAACTACCATCTTTGCTATGCCTGGTCCCGGTCTTGTGGCGACACCACAGCCCCAAAGAAGGAAATCTGGTTTGAATATATGCAAGTCTAGTAGGACAAAAACTGGTACAGTGTACGCAATAATACGTATTACTATAGATAATAATTATGATAATATACAATATGATGCACCACAGCAAAGTGCAGGGCAGCTGCTACATGGACAAACAAAAAAACGCACACACAAACACAAGCGCCGGCACGCATACTCTTACACCCCACTCAAAAATTACACATTTTAAGAAAATGTGACAAAGGGCCTGGTCCAGACCAATCCTTCTACAACTTCTGCACAGTAACAGAGTCCACGGCATCAAGAAAGTGCCGTACTGTATGCATACACACGTAACTAGCATCTGTGACATATGTGGCGGGGGTCCTGTGACGTGTAAAACGTTTAGAATGAGGAAGAATTTTCTCGGAACTGGCCCTTTAATTTATCAACTAATCTATATTACTGCGCGGCTAAGTCTACCTCCTTTGTTCATTAGTGCATGAAAAAAAAACATGCCTACCTTTAAAAAAAAAAAGTTCATGGGAACTATTTCCTAGACTTGACCTAAATACTGGGAGCTGCTAAAAACAATTAAGTTGCCCCACTAAAGGGAACCAACTCCTCACACCTTGTACGCAAATGAATGTCTGTTGTCTGGCGGGTGACGACTTTGTGTCACCAGGACGGTAAATAACTCTGCCGACAGACTGGCACTAATGCAGCCGTAATGTGCCTTCCTTCATCAAATCGGCTCCAGAAAAAAAATGGACCAGCGTCCCCACCGCCCCTCCCCCCTTCCCCCACAATCTAGGTCAGTGGGCTATTCCATGTCTCCCTGTTCAGAGCTTCTAGTATCCAGTTCCTTGCCTGTCCTTGTGGGGTGTCTCATCAGCTCTGTGTCTGCCTGCCCCCTTCCCACTAAAGGAAAAAGGCAAAGAACATTCCAGTCTCACGTGTGGGGATGCATGGGCGCACGTGAATATGTGTGTGTGTGTGTGTGTGTGTGTGTGTGTGTGTGTGTGTGTGTGTGTGTGTGTGTGTGTGTGTGTGTTTTTTGTGTGTGTGAGTGTGTGTGTGTGTGTGTGTGTGTGTGTGTGTGTGTGTGTGTGTGTGTGTGTGTGTGTGATTTTATGTTCTTTTTTTTTTTAATCTTACGCTGCTTATTTTTACCACCACACCCGGAGTGCATATATATAGGTGTGACTGCACTGAGGTTTACTTTTTATATATATATATATATATATATATATATATATATATATATATATATATATATATATATATATACTGAGATTTACTTTTATATATATATATATATATATATATATATATATATATATATATATATATATATATATATATATATATAAAAGTAAATCTCAGTGCAGTCACACCTAGCTTTCCCTCCCTACCCCAATGTCCCCAGGACAGTTCAGCAGCTATGATGAAGGCCGCCATGTTATGTATATTCCCTATGTGGGATCTCTCCACATTTTCTCAATGGGACAAAAAAAGATCACTGACATTGCTTAACCTTCCCCGTACGTCGCCTCGGCCTCGACGCGCTGTACCTCCTGGGTGTACAGCAACCCATACTTTTATTGAAGGCATAACCCGCTCCCATATCTCCTGGGTGTACACACACCCATACCGTTAGTGAAGGCATAACCCGCTCCCATATCTCCTGGGTGTTCACACACCCATACCGTTAGTGAAGGCATAACCCGCTCCCATATCTCCTGGGTGTACACACACCCAGGCTGTCTGAAAAGGAACTAAACCTCTGCCTTGCCTTGCATGAATCACTAAGCTCTTTCCCTATATCCTGGTTGCATAGCAACCCTATGACTTGAAGAGCCCACTGTACATCCTGGATGTTGAGTAACCTAATCTGCATACAGGGGAGTCTGCCTTTATGTGTAAGATGGGAGAGTGCTTTTCCTACAAAAGATCTAGTACTTGAGGTGCATAAAAGGTATGCACTCAAAATATGCCCGTATGCACTGGAGCTATCCGTAAAGAAAAAAAAGGGCTTGTTACTTTACTGTGCACCTGCATAGATTTGCAGTCTTATGGCCGTTGGTTTACCACTGAGTTGATAGTCAATAATAATAATAATAATAATAATAATAATAATAATAATAATAATAATAATAATAATAATAATAATAATAATTGCATCAGAACATCTTGCACACATGTACGATCCTGTTCCGCTTTTCATAAGAGTAGGCAATCATGTGCTGTGGGAACAGATGACAAGATTTACAAAACTGCGTACGCACGGGGACTGGACATAAAAAAACCAAAAGTGCTTATTCCATTATCCTCATTATAAAAAAGAAATAAATAAAAATAAAATATCGTAATTATGTGCACAGATGCACACGCATACATACACACATTCAAAGATATGTGCACACACACACGCACATGCACACACACATGCCATCCACTTCAAAAAAGAAAATCAAAGCTTATTCAATGAATCATCCAGAAATAAAAAATAGACTTTGACCGACTTTGACTTGGACACATGTATGCACGCATGCATGCATGCATGCATGCATGCACACAGGCACGCATGCAGTCAGACATACATGTGCCCACGTTCGCGCACCCACGCACGCACACGCATGTGCACGCGCGCACACACACACACACACACACACACACAATTTGCACGCACACGCATGCACGCGCGAGCACACACACACACAATTTGCCTCAAACTCTCAAAAGTACTATCATGTAGGGCCTACCACCACAGCTTAGCAGCGATCAAAAATTCTCAGTACAAGGACAGGTGTCCTAGCAACCACGATGTAGGGAGGCCACAAGGTAGTGATGTCATTCTGATGTTGTAATGAGTAACCCTTCTTTCAGTGTATGGGTGTGTGCATACCCAGGTCGTACTGGGAGTTTAAATGCTAATTAAGTCCATTTCTAATTAACAAAAACAAACCATTTTTTGTGGAAGTGTAGATCAGATGTTTATTGACAAAGTCATGAAATTTCAAGGCTGTAGATTTGATAGTTTTTTAGTTACAGAGCAAAATATAGGAGTCTGGGTGTACACACACCCAGAGCGTATGGGGAAGGTTAAACATGCCACTTTCCAAATATGTAGATAGTGGTTAGCTGACGGGGGGGGGGGGGGGGGGGGGGGGGAGGGCGGCAATAAATTAGCAGGTCATTGCAGATTTCATCATCCACCAGTTCAGTGGCTTGTTTCCATTCTTCTGTCTGTGCTTTATGTGCCTACTCCTTTTCGAAATGGTCTTTGAGAGTGCACGGGAATAAACAATTGTTATATGGGGACGGGATAGCTCAGTGGTCAGAGCGCTCGCTTTCCCCCAGCCAAGGTTCAGCAGCGTCGAGCGTGGTTGCCAATTGGATGGGTGACCGTTTGCGCATCTTGGCTTCAATAAAGTTATCCCAGTTCACCCAGTTGTCAATGGGTACCTGCCCTTTTCAGGATCAGGGAAGGTAAAGCAGCGAGGAAGAGGAGATGGGCGCCACCCTAAACATGCTAGCCCCTAGAGAAGCTGAGGTCTCTGACGCCTCGCTCCCTACGACCACCCAGGTTATGGGGCACCTTTACCTTTTTTACTTTTTTATATCCTACGAAGGAGAGGAGATGGGCGCCGCCCTTAAAAAAAATGCTGGCCCTTGGAAAAGATTAGGTCTCTGACGCCTCGCTCCCCAACGACCGCATAGGTTATGGGGACACCTTACCTTTCACCTTTACATTCCGAGGCCAATTCAAAATGCTTTGGATTAAATGGGATTAGTTTGGTTTGGATTAAGTACTACTTTCCTTGATGGTAGATTTCTGTGCGTGAAAATTCTAACAGCTGGTTTTTTTCTGGGGAGAGAGAGAGCATTGCCATAAGAACTGCTTCACCCATATTTTTTATCTAATTTACTTTCTTCTCTTCAGTAGTGAAAATAACCATACTTAGAAAAAAATCTTAGAACTGTAGGTAAAGTTGTGTGTGTGCGTGTGTGTTTGTATGCGTGTGTGTGTGTGTGTGTGTGCGTGTGTGTTTTGTGTGTGCGTGGTTGTGGGTGTATGTGTGTGTATGTGTGTGTGTGTGTGTGTGTGCCTCTGTGCCTCTGTGTGTGTCTGTTTGCTTGCGTGTGTACATGTGTGTAAGTGTTTATGCGTGCACGCGTGTGTGTATGCG
>CM060317.1:28044290-28059290 GCA_030674155.1 Stramonita haemastoma
AGAATCCAGAGAAAAAGGCTTTGAGCTTCGAGGTAGTGCTCATCAGGACTAGGCCAGCATGCGTCATTACCCTCTCCTGTGTCATTACCCTCTCCTGTGACGTTACCCTCTCCTGTGTCGTTACCCTCTCCTGTGTCGTTACCCTCTCCTGTGTCATTACCCTCTCCTGTGTCATTACCCTCTCCTGTGACGTCTCTGGCATTTCTCCTGACCTGCTTGCGTGGTCCTAGAAGGGGTTGTGCAAATGTCAAAAGGGGAAGTAAAACTTGACACTGTTGGCATTGAACGTGGGAACATGATATGATGGCCTACTGACCTAGTTCTGGCCTCCCTTTTTTTCTATTTTTGGGGTTTCCCTTCCCCTTGGCTTTTTGGGCTTTGTGGTCTGAGAAGCTTTGTTGAGGGTTAGTGGATTAGTTTGGTGGTCAGTCAGCTGTCTGTGTTTTCTGGGGGTCTATTTTTATATTATGGGTTTTAGTGTTGGTGACTTTGCTATTTGTTGTTAGTTTGTTGGTTTGTTTTTTTTTAATTTGTTTGATTTCGATTTTGTTTACTGATTTGGTATTGGGTTGAGTTTTTTTTGTTTGTTTTTGGGGGGAAGGGGGAGTGGTGTGTGTTTCTCTAAAAAAAAAATGTTGGGGTTTTTGGTGCTTCTCTTCATTCTTGGAGATGTCTTTTTCTTTATTAGTTCTTTCTTTATTTATTTTCATTTTTTTCTTGTTTCCTTCTGTCTTTCTCCTTTTGTTTGTTCTACCTGTCTTTCTTTCCTGTCTTTTCTTCTTTTGCACTTCCTTTTATTTCAAAATCAATGTTTCTATATATTTATATGTTTCTTTTTTTGTCTTTGGCTTTTTCTTCTGTTTTGTTTTTCTTTTTTCTGGTTGTATTTTCTGGTTTATCGTTATTTTTCTTTTCTGTTTTTTTTCTTTCCTGTCTCTATCAGCAGTGTTTTATGGCAGTCTTTTGATGATTTATAGACACCAAGATTTTGGCTAGTATTATTTTTCCTTGTAAAAAATTGTTTCAAATTTCTAGCACACTATTAGTGTGTGTGTGTGTGTGTGTGTGTGTGTGTGTGTGTGTGTGTGTGTGTGTGTGTGTGTGTGTGTGTGTATGTGTGTGTGTGTGTGTGTGTGTGTGTGTTCATATGTGCGTGCATGTGTTTGTGTGTGTGTTTTCTATGTCTGTATGTATGTGTTAGTATTCTTTTGTGGGTCATATCTGCCTTAATGCTGTGTTCTCTTTTTTTGTACATTGTGCAGTCTTACTTCATACATAGTTTTAAAAACATACATACATACATGCAAGCAGACAAAGATACATGCATACATACATACATACATAGATACATAGATACATACATACATTACATACATACATACATACATACATACATACATACATACATACATACATACATACATACATTCATACATACATACATACATACATACATACATACATACATACATACATACATACATACATACATACATACATACATACATACATACATGCATGCATGCATGCATGCATGCATGCATGCATGCATGCATGCATGCATACATACATACATACATACATGATTTTTTTATACATACAAACCTATATGCATACATACATACATACATACATACATACATACATACATACATACATACATACATACATACATACATACAGACAGACAGACAGACAGACAGACAGACAGACAGACAGACAGACCAACAATCAAATGTACAAATATATATATATGTGTGTATAGATAGATAGATAGATAGATAGATAGATAGATAGATAGATAGATAGATAGATAGATAGATAGATAGATAGATAGATAGATAGATAGATAGATAGATAGATAGATAGATATGATATTAACACAAAAGAATTGCAAATTAAAACAGTCACTCTCTCCCTAAACTTCTGCCTCAGATCTACACTGCTAACACCTTTATAACTTGGCATCTTTACCCAGGCTTTTATTTTTTCCCCACCATCTATCCTTAAAACTACAGAGCCTTAAGAGAGAAGCGCAGAAGGAAGAACAGGGGTGGAAAAAAATAGATAATTTTTCTCCCTCTCTTCCCCCTTCTTTGCAGTTTTGGGTTATCATCCACTTTTATTCCCAGTTGCAAACTTTCTTGTGTGGAGAAAACATCTAAAATATCAAAGACTTTGAACTTTGAGGTAGTGTTCATAATAAATAGACCAACGTGCGTCATTAACTTTTCCTCTGAGATCTCTGGCATTCTCTCTGACCTGGTCAAAAAAGCCACTGTGCAAATGTTAGAAGGAGGAATGTGTCACTTGACATTGTATGTTGGCATTGAACGTGGGAACATGATATGGCCTACTGACCTAGTTCTTGCCACCCTTTCCATTTTTGGTCTCCTCCCCTGGCTTTGGGCTTTGTGGCTACAGAAGCCTTGTTAGCATTGATAGATTGGCTTGTTAGCTGTCTGTATTCTCGTCCCTTTTCTTCTTTTACAGGGATGGTTTTAGTTTCTTTTGTTTTTTCTCTTTTTGCAACTAAAAAAATCGATAAATTGAATTAAAAATAAATTTATTTTGCTCACTTGATTCTCCTTTTCGTTTTTTTAAGAATGAGCAAAAGCCAATATTTCTTTTTTTATTTTCTCTTTCTTTTTTTTCTTTTTTTTATCTTTCATTCCATCCTTTCTTTCTTTTTAATATTTTAAAATATTTTTTCCCTTTAGTCCCAATTCTATTACATTTTTTTTCTGCATTCCATTTTTTAAAAATCCTGTTTGCTTTAGTGAATTTCTAAGGTTCTTTTAGTACAAACATGATTATTCTTTCCTGCTAAATAATGGGTACAAGAGATTTCTGGACCTGTCATTTTTTTGTTTGTCCTCTTTGACGTAGCAGTATTCTTTCGTTCTATTTGTGATTATATTAGAGTCCCAGTGGAGTTATCCCATTTAGGGATTGATCAACCAAGCACCCCTTCCCATTCTCAAGGAGATAATCGTCATGTGCGTGTATCAGTTCTTTGTTTTCTGGTTATTATCTGCCTTCCTACTTCATTTTCTTTTAATTTTTTTTTCAAAACCTAGGGTGTTATACCATATCAAATGTAAAGGGAGGGTCATGTGGGTGCCAATGGGTGTAATGGCTAAATTTGATCCTGTTGGCACCTATCATCATTATCATCATCATTATCATTGTCATAATCAGCAGCAGCAGCAGCAGCAGCATATCCAACACCATCATCATAACCACCACCACCACCACCACCACCACCGCCACCGCTATCATCATCATCATCATCATCATCATCATCATCATCATCATCATCATCATCATCATCACCGTCGTCCTCGTCGTCGTCGTCGTCCTCTTCATTTTCGTCGTAGTCGTTGTCGTCGTCATTATGATCATTACCGTTGTCATTATCAGCATTGTCATCGTTGTCGTCATCACCATCATCATTATCATCAATGTCAGCGTTGTCATCATTGTCGTGATCATCGTCGTCATTATCATCATCATCATCATCATCATCATCATCATCATCATCATCATCATTTGTCGTCGTCGTCGTCGTCGTCGTCCTCTTCGTTTTCGTCGTAGTCGATGTCGTCGTCATTATAATAATTACCGTTGTCATTATCAGCATTGTCATCGTTGTCGTCATTACCATCATCATTATCATTATCATCATTGTCAGCGTTGTCATCATTGTCGTGATCATCGTCGTCATAATCATCGTCGATATCGTCGTCGTCATCTTCATCTTCATCGTCGTCGTCGTCGTCGTCATCGTTATAGTCACTTTTATATTGAAATTGCTGCTGCTGCTAAGACTGTTTATAGTTGAACATCAAAACATTATTGACGTTGGTTTATGTGAAGGGAAATCGTTCGTTTGCTCGTTTGCTTGCTTTTTTGTTTCTTTGTTGCTGTTGTTGTTTGTTGGTTTGTTTGCTTGCATTTTTTTGTAATTGTTTGATTAATAAAGGATTAACTCTGCTCTTCTATCTCTCTCTCTCTCTCTCTCTCTCTCTCTCTCTCTCTCTCTCTCTCTCTCTCTCTCTCCTCTCTCTCTCTCTAAAAGAAAAAATAACCAATTAAAATCACATAATCTACAATTTTTACAGAACTTGTAAAACCAGAATAAAAGAAAGATAAATGAAAACAGAAAATTAATTGCTTTTAAATCCACGGAAAAGGAAAAGAAAGAGGAAAAGGCAAAACATGAAACGGTATGTGAAAAAATGAAAAAAACAACAGGAATGCTATCACTTACACACACACACACACACACACACACACACACACACACACACACACACACACACACACACACACACACACACACAGAGGGGGGGGGCGGATAGCCTAGTGGTCAGAACATTGCGCTGGCAATTTGAAGACCCGGGTTCGAGTCCGGTCGAGGAAATTTTCTTCCTGGAGTTAACATCAGTGCTGACTCCACTCTCCCCAAAAGTCCTTCGGATGAGACTTTAAACCGAGGCCCCGTGTGCGAACGCACGCAGAACATCTTGCGCACACGTTAAATCCTGTTCCGCTTTTCGTAAGAGTAGGCCATCGTGTGCCGGTGGGAACAGATGACAATATTTACAAAACTGCATACACACGGGGACCGGATGAAAAAAAGCACATGTTTGCTTATTCCGTTATCCTCGATATAAAAGAATAAATAAATAAAGAATAAATAAATAAACACACACACCTCTGTGTCTTTCTCTCTATCTCTCTCTTTCTGTCTCTCTCTGTCTCTCTATCTGTCTTTCTCTCTGTGTCTGTTTTTGCTTCTCTGTCTGTCTGTCTGTCTGTCTGTCTGTCTGTCTGTCTCTCTTCTGTCTGTCTGTCTGTCTGTCTGTCTGTCTGTCTGTCTCTCTCTTTCTCTCTCTCTTTCTCTTTCTCTCTGTCTGTCTGTCTGTCTGTCTGTCTCTGTCTCTCTCTCTCTCTGCCTGCCTATCTGTGTGTGTTCTCTCTCTCTCTCTCTCTCTCTCTCTCTCTCTCTCCTCTCTCTCTTCCTCCTCTCTCTCTCTCTCTCTCTCTCTCTCTCTCCTCTACTCTGTCTCTTCTCTCTCGTCTTGTCTCTTCTCTATCTCCTCTGCTCTTCTTCTCTCCTCGTCTGTCTCTGTCTCTTCTCTCGTCTCTCTCTCTTTCTCTTCTCTCTCTCCCCTCACACACACACACACACACACACACACACACACACGCACACACACACACACACACACACACACGCACACACACACGCGCGCGCACGCGCACCACACACAAGAGAAAAAGAAAAACTCCTGCAGAGTCAGTCAGCTGAAAATTCTCCCTGGGCATGAGAGGAAGGCAATAAGAAGAAGTGGGAGACAGACAGACAGACAGGGGGGATGTGTGTCAGTGGGCCAGACTTTATTCTTGTTCCTCATGACCAACGCCTGGGGCAACCACGGTCCATCCACATTTGTTTTGTCTTTTGACCTTTGTATGGCCAGAGAGAGGGGAAGGAGAGAGGGGGGGGGAGAGTGAGAGAGAGAGGGGAGAGAGAGAGAGAGAGAGAGAGAGAGAGAGAGAGAGAGAGAGAGAGAGAGAGAGAGAGAGAGAGAGAGAGAGAGAGAGAGAAGGGGGGATAATATTTTACTATAATAAAAACGTTGAGTTACACGTAATACATTGGACAGGAGGAAAGTGTGTCACTGGGCCAGACATTGTTCCTGTTCCTCATGACCAACGCCTGGGGCGAGAGAGAAACAGAGAGACAGAAAGAGAGAGACAGACAAAGAGAGAGGGAGAGATAAATAGAGAGAGGAAAGGGAGAAAGAGATAGTAAGATGGAGAGAGAGAGAGAAAGAGACACAGAGAGACAGAGAGAGAAGGGGGAGGGGGAAAGAAAAAAGAAAGAAAGAAGAAAGAAAGAAAGGGGGGGGGAGGCAGACATACAGAGAGACAGACAGACACACAGAAAGAGAGAGGGACAGAAAGAGAAAGAGAGAGACAGATCACAGGCAGACAGAAAGACAGAGAGAAACAGATCACAGGCAGACAGAAAGACAGAGAGAAACACAGAGAGAGAGACGGACAGAAAGAGCAAGAGAGAGGCAGACATACAGGCAGACAGAAAGACAAACACACACAGAGAGAGACGGACAGAAAGAGCAAGAGAGAGGCAGACATACAGGCAGACAGAAAGACAAACACACAGAAAGAGAGACGGACAGAAAGAGAAAGAGAGGCAGACAGACAGGGACATAAAGAGAAAGACAGAGGCAGACAGACAGAAAGACAGATAGACATAGAGATAGACAGAAAGAGACACAGACAGACAGACAGGGAAAAAAACAGACAGATAGAGAGACATGCAGAAAGAGAGACAGACAAACAGAGAGAGAGAAGGAGAGAGACGGGAGGGGGGTGGATATTTTACTGTAATAAAAACGTTGATTTACACGTAATACACTGGACAGGAGAAATGTGTGTCAGTGGGCCAGACCTTGTAGCTCATGACCAACGCCTGAGGGGACCACGGTCCACATTTGTCTTTGGACTCTTGTATGGAGAGAGAGAGAGAGAGAGAGAGAGAGAGAGAGAGAGAGAGAGAGAGAGAGAGAGAGAGAGAGAGAGAGAGAGAGAGAGAGAGAAAGAAAGAGAAAGAGAGAGAGGGAGGGGGAGGGGGGAGAGAGAGAGAGAGGGAGAGAGACAGAGACAGACAGACAGACAGACAGAGATAGAAAGATAGAAAGATAGAAAGAAAGAAAAAAAAAGATAAAGAAAGAAAGAGACAGAGACAGACAGAAAAAGGCAGAGAGAAAGAAAGAGAGAGAGAAACAGAGATATGTATAAAGAAAGAGAGAGAGAGAGAGAGAGAGAGAGGAGAGAGAGGAGAGAGAGAGAGAGAGAGAGAGAGAGAGAGAGAGAGAGAGAGAGAGAGAGAGAGAGAGAGAGAGATTTCATGAAATTAAAAAAAAAAAACACGTTGAGATACATTAAATACTATGAACAGGAAATATACAGACAAATAGGCAGACAGACAAAAAATAAACAGGCAGACAGACAGTCAAGTGGATGTCACGGCTCTCACCAGCACGTCATTTAATCAGGACGTCACGGCTCTCTCACCAGCCCGTCATTTAATCAGGACGTCACGGCTCTCTCACCAGCACGTCATTTAATCAGGGCGTCAAAGCTCTCTCACCAGCACGTCATTTAATGAGAGAACGTGATGGATCTCTCACCAGCACGTCATTTAATGAGGGGACGTGATGGATCACTCACCAACACGTCATTTAATGAGAGAACGGGATGGATCTCTCACCAGCACGTCATTTAATGAGAGAACGTGATGGATCTCTCACCAGCACGTTATTCAATGAGAGAACGTGATGGATCTCTCACCAGCACGTTATTTAATGAGAAAACGTGATGGATCTCTCACCACCACGTTATTTAATGAGAGAACGTGATGGATCTCTCACCAGCGCGTTATTTAATGAGAGAACGTGATGGATCTCCCACCAGCACGTCATTTAATGAGGACGTCATGATTCTCTGTTTACCACGTCATATGCTCAGGACATCATGGGAGGTAATAATTGAGGCATGCTGGGCACCATACCTTTTAACCCAATGCTATCTTACTGCTTTCATTAAGCAACAGTGGTAGTTGATGTCCTGCACTAACCAAACCATCAACTCTTTCCAATTATGGCACTCATGTGCATGCATACATATATACATACATACATGCATACATGCATACATACATACATACATGCATACATGCATACATACATACATACATACATACATACATACATACATACATACATACATACATACATATATACATACATATATACATACATATATACATACATGCATACATACATACATACATACATACATACATACATACATACATACATACATACATACATACATACATACATACATTCATACATATATACATACATACATACATACATACAACACATTCATACATCTCTCTCTCTCTCTCTCTCTCTCTCTCTCTCTCTCTCTCTCTCTCTCTATATATATATATATATATATATATATATATATATATAATATATATATATATATATATATATATATATATATATATATATATATATATACGTATTTCTTTTTCTTCAATTTCTTTTTCGTTGTTTGCTTCAAAATGTGCACCTTCCGTAAGATCTAGCTCTTCTCCATATTCTTCTTTTTCTCCCTCACTTTTTTTTTCTTCAAGTTCTTCTCTTTCACTTTTGTGCTTGCTTGCTTGTTTGTAGTAATAGGCATCTGTCAAATCCTTCCGTCAGTGTGCATCTTTCTAAGCAGCTTGTTGCTTGCATTTCCTTGGCACTGAAGGATGGAGAAGAGGATGGAAGGAACGAGATATTCACATTGAAGGTAAAAAATAGAGGCAGAAATTCTGTAACCCAAAAGAAAACCCATACCAAAAACTCACTAACCAGCAAAGGGGAAAAAATAAAGGAGCAGGAAGAGACAGTAAAAAAAAGGGGGAACAGCAACAAAAAACAGGTAAAGAACGAAATAAATAGAGGAATAAATCATTGGAGGAATATATAAACTGACAAGAAACAAACAAACAAAAATTTTTTTTAAAGTAGCTTCATAACACAACACTCCACTACCATAAATATCCAGGATACTACACTTTATTCTAACTTTTCTTCGTTATTCTCGAACAACTTTCACACACACACACACACACACACACACACACACACACACACACACACACACACACACACACGCTCACATGCATACACACTACACACATGCACACACACGTGCACTTACACTACACACACATGCACACACATGCGCATGCACACTACACACACGCACGCATGATGACACATGCACGCACACTCACGCATGCACACCCACCCGCACTACCCCCCCCCCCCCCCCACCCCCCCCCCCCCCCCCCCACACACACACACACACACACTAACATCCAATATCCTCGATACAAAAAAAGAAGAAAAAAATGAAGAAGAATCAATAAATACACACACACACACACACACACACACACACACACACACACACACACACACACACACACACACACACACAATCACACTCAGAGTGACCAGATGATCCAAAACTATCTGTGTCAGTGGACCAACCACACTGTGATTCTTTCCACATCCAATGCCTACAGCTTCTTCATTCCCTTTTTCCCCTCTGACCTTTGGCACAGCTCTGTGGTCAGATCACCCCATCTGCTGACAGCGTCACAGTCAGAGCAAATGACGTACACTGCTGCAGTTTTTCTTACGTTTTTTTTTTTTTCCATCAATAACACTCCACCTGTATTTGCCCTAAAGCTCTGCCAGATTATAGATTTTTTAAACAAATAACGAAAAAAACATCTCTAGTAAGAAAAAAGGGGAAGAAGGAAATCTGACAAAAAAAGGCTGCTATGATAGTGTGATGTTGTGGGAGGAGAGAGAGAGAGAGAGAGAGAGAGGAGAGGAGAGAGAGAGAGAGAGAAGAGAGAGAGATGTGAGAGAGAGAGATGAGAGAGAGAGAGTGAGAAGAGAGAGAGAGAGAGAGAGATTGATGAAGGAAGAGGAATGAGGATGAAGAAGGGAGGGGTGGTAGTTTTTAGCTAGAAAGTTCTTTTCTCTGTGTCAGTAAGGTCACAGAACTTTCTCTTCCCCTTTCTTTCCCACTTTACACACATACACAAGCTGAAGTATGGGCAGAGAGACAGGATAAGAGAGTGAAGTTTACAAACTACTATGCTGACATTTTAGAGGGATAATGTAGCTGCTTACAGAATTTCTGACTGACGTTTATGCTGGAAGAGAGGAAAAAATGACTCGTTTTTGTGTTTTTGTTGATGTTGTTGTTTAGGTCAGTGGGAGGGTGGGGTTACAAATTTCATTATTCAGAAAGAGTGAGAGAGACATACAGAGACAGAGAGAAAGACATACAGAGACAGAGACAGAGAAAGACAGAGACAGAATCAGAGAGACTGACACAAAGATAGATAGAGACAGAGATAGATAATAGACAGAGATACAGACAGACAGACCATCCAAAACTATCTGGGTCAGTGGACCAACCACACTGTGTTTCTTTCTACATCCAATGCCTACAGCTTCTTCATTCCCTTTTTCCCCTCTGACCTTTGGTACAGCTCTGTGGTCAGATCACCCCATCTGCCGACAGCGTCACAGTCAGAGCAAATGACGTACACTGCTGCAGGTTTTCTGCTGGGTTTTTCTTTTTCCATCAATAACACTCCAGCTGTATTTGACCTAAAGCTCTTGCCAGATTATAGATTTTTTAACCAAAAAAATCCATCTCCAGTAAGAAAAAAAAAGGAGAAGAAGGAAATCTGACAAAAAAACCGCTGCTATGATAGTGTGAAGAGATGATGTGGGAGAGAGAGAGAGAGAGAGAGAGAGGAGAGAGAGAGAGAGAAGAGGAGAGAGAGAAGAGGAGAGAGAGAGGAGAGAGGAGAGAGAGAGAGAGAGAGAGAGAGAGAGAGAGAGAGAGAGAGATTAGGGAGAAGAGGTGAGGTGGGGGGTGGTAGTTTTTAGGGAGAAAGTTCTTTTCTTTGTGTCTGTGAATGTCAGAGTCTTCTCTTCCCATTTCTGTTGTACTTCACACACACACACACACACACACACCACACACACACACACACACACACACACACACACACACACACACACACACACACAAGCTGAAGTATGGGCAGAAAGACAGGATCAGAGTGTGAAGTTTACAAGCTACTATGCTGACACTTTAGAGGGATAGTGTAGCTGCTTACAGAATTTCTGAATGACCTTTATGCTGGAAGAGAGAAACAAATGACTCTTTTTGTGTTGTTGTTTTTTAGGTCAGTGGGAGTGGGGGTACCAATTTCCTTATTCAGAAAGAGTGAGAGAGACATACAGAGACAGAGAGAAAGACATACAGAGACAGAGACAGAGAAAGACAGAGACAGTCAGAGAGACTGACACAAAGATAGAGAGAGGCAGAGATAGAAATAGACGGACAGAGATACAGACAGACAGACCATCCAAAGCTATCTGGGTCAGTGGACAACACTGTGATTCATTCCACATCCGATGCCTACAGCTTCTTCATTCCCTTTTTCACCTCTGACCTTTAGCACAGCTCTGTGGTCAGATCACCCCATCTGCTGACAACGTCACAGTCAGAGCAAATGACGTACACTGCTGCAGTTTTTCTTTTGTTTTTTTTTCTTTTTTTCCATCAATAACACTCCAGCTGTATATGCCCTAAAGCTCTTGCCAGATTATAGATTTAAAAAAAAAAACAAAACACCCCAGCTCCAGTAAGAAAAAAAAGGAAAGAAGGAAATCTGAAAAAAAAAGTGTGCTATGATAGTGTGAAGAGATGATGTTGGGGGAGAGAGAGAGAGAGAGAGAGAGAGAGAGAGAGAGAGAGAGAGAGAGAGAGAGAGAGAGAGACAGACAGACAGACAGACAGACAGACAGACAGACAGACAGACAGACAGACAGACAGACAGACAGACAGGAGAGATTAGGAAGAGGGGGTGAGGTGGGTGTGGTAGTTTTCAGCAAGGAAGTTCTTTTTTCTGTGTCTGTAAGGTCAGAGCGTCTCTTCCCGTTTCTTTTGTACTTCACACACAAGGTGAAGTATGGGCAGAAAGACAGGATCAGAGTGTGAAGTTTACTAACTACTATGCTGACATTTTAGTGGGATAGTGTAGCTGCTTACAAAATTTCTGAATGACCTTTATGCTGGAAGAGAGAGAAAAAAAAGGCTTTTTTGTGTTTTTCTTTACGTCAGTGGGAGGGTGGTGGGGTACCAGTTTTACTTATCTTTACCTCGATGCCATGTAACACTAACACACACGCACACCATACACGCACACCATACACGCGCACGCGCACGCACACGCGCACAAACACACACACAAACACACACACGCACGCACGCACACACGCACACACATTATCCTCCATACAAAAGAAATATTAAAAAAAACAATATGTATATATATATATATATATATATATATATATATATATATATATATATATATATATATATATATATATATATATATATACAAACACATACACACACACACATTCGTTCACACACACACACACACACACACACACACCACACACACACACACACACACACACACACACACACTCAGAGAGAACAGACCATCCAAAACTATCTGGGTCAGTGGACCAACCACACTGTTTCTTTAGATAAAACCACATCCAATTCCTACAGCTTCTTCATTCCCTTTTTCACCTCTGACCTTTGGCACAGCTCTGTGGTCATATCACCCCATCTGCCGACAACGTCACAGTCAGAGCAAATGACGTACACTGCTGCAGTTTTTTCTTGGGGTTTTCTTTTTTCCATCAATAAACACTCCAGCTGTATTTGCCCTAAAGCTCTTGCCAGATTATAGATTTTTTTAACAAAAAACCCTCCCACCTCCAGTAAGAAAAAAAAAGGAGGGAAAGAAGGAAATCTGATTTTTTAAAGAAAAGCTGCTATGATAGTGTGAAGAGATGATGAAGAGAGAGAGAGAGAGAGAGAGAGAGAGAGAGAGAGAGAGAGAGAGAGAGAGAGAGAGAGGGGAGAGAGAGGGAGAGAGGGAGAGAGATTAGGAAGAAGAGGTGAGGTGGGGGTGGTAGCTTTAGACAAAAAGTTCTTTTCTCTGTATTTCTGAAGGTCAGAGAGCCTTCTCTTCCCATTTCTTTGTACTTTACATGCACACACACACACACACACACACACACACACACACACACACACACACACACACACACACAACACACACACAAGCTGAAGTATGGGCAGAAAGACAGGATCAGAGTGTGAAGTTTACAAACTACTATGCTGACATTTTAGAGGGACAGTTGAGCTACTTACAGAGCTTCTCAATACTGTCTGCTTTGTATAGTGGTTCCTTTTGTTAAGAAAGAAAGGGGGATTGTCAATCTTTTGTATGTGAGGTGTTGTCTTTATAGCTTTCTCTCTCTCTCTTCTCTCTCTCTCTCTCCTCTCTCTCTCTCTCTCTCTCTCTCTCTCTTCTCTGTCTCCCTTCTATGGCTTTCCTTTTACTTTTTTTACTTTTCAAACCATCTAAAGCCAGCACGAGTGCTTTTAACACATTTTTCCATCCGTTTGTCTGTCTTTGTGTATGTCTTTGTGTCTGTCTTTGTGTCCGTCCGTCCGTCCGTCTGTCTGTCTGTCTGTCTGTCTCTCTCTCTCTTGTAGTATGATGCCTGTTGATCTAGCTGCACTTTAAAACACAAGTAAGATACTTCTTGTTATGCATAAACAAACCGTACACGTTCGTGTATGGATTCATCCGGCCCAGTTTTTCTTCTCTATCAATTCAGTATGCTAGTTGTCAAAACTGTTTGATGTGTTGCTTCAGTCTAATCATTAAGTGAAGTAACATTTTTCTCCTTTCTTTTTCTTTCTTAATTTGGATATCGTGGTCCATGTTTCTGGTTAATAGAATATAAACTGATATTTCATCCTCTTGTTGTTGTTTTTTTAAACTGATGTTCAGGATTGAAGAAAGCTACTTCAGAATTACAATTCCGTGATCATTTGAAGAAGGATACAGAAAGACTTCAGAGCTAATATTTTCATATCCTGATTTTTATTAAAGAAACATTTTGAGGCTTACTGCAGTAACGACTACAAAGTTGGCTGAATTGTGTATGATACTTTTTGAAAAAAATTATCTTGGAACGTTTAAACCAATATGAAATGCTGCTTTCTTGCATCTCTCTGAGATTATTATTCATATCAATGTGCTTATCAGGATTATAATTGACCTTCAATAGGATGATTAAAGTGTTTTTGACTTGACTTGACTTGGCAATCTTACCCATGGTGCTCAAGGCTCAGGCCAATAGCTGTCAGTTGTTGATGTCAGCTAAGTGCGAATGCCCACTTTGAACTGTTGTTATTGCTTTAAAATGCTTTGTTAACATTGGCTGCAGCTCTTAACGTAACAACATGCACTCTCCTTTTAAAGGGCACTCTCCGGTAAGGTTAAAAGGTAAAGGTATGCCATAACCTGTGTGATAGTAAGGGAGCGAGGTGTCAGAGACATCAGCTTCTCTAGGGGTCCAGCATATTGAGGTGGCGCCAACCTCCTCTCCCTCGTTGCTTTACCTTCCTTGACCCTAAAGCGGGCAGGTACCCATTTACAGCTGGGTGAACTGGGGGACTGTACTGAAGCCAAGATCAGATGCGCAAACGGTCACCCATTCACTTGGTAACTACGCTCGATGTTGCTTAACCGTGGCTTGGGGACAGCGAGTGCTCTGATCACTATGCTCTGAAGTCTGAGTATGGCTGGGTATAATAACAATGGCGAGGTACTAGAAAAGTGTCACACTTGCAAACTTCTCATCCAGTGTGCTCTTACTGTCTGACAGTGACTTCACCTGTGATGAGTGGGGTGGTGCATATTCTCGGTGACCTTCAGGGTATGAAGCTGGGTAGCATGCAGCCACAACAACAGCAACAACTCATGAGTTTCGTTCCATGGATGAGCCATCTTCAGAGGTCTGATCGGTGGCATCAGTGGATCATCCTTGGTAGGCCCTGCCTGTATGAGATATTAACATGAATATTACAAACAGCAGCCCTATGTTTTGTCACACCTACCCTCAACAGGTGATATCTGAAAATTAACGAAAATTAACCTGAAAATGTGCTTGCAACTGACAGAAATAAATGAAATTCAAGCCACCAACAGAACGCCCGTTTGAGGCAATGTCCCCTCTAGGGGGACGGGATAGCCTAGTGGTCAGAACATTGCGCTGGCAATTTGACGACCCGGGTTTGATTCCCCTTCGAGGGGATTTTTCCCCTGGAGTTAACCATCAGTGCTGATTCCACTCTCCCCAAAAGTCTTTCGGATGAGACTGTAAACCGAGGCCCAGTGCGAACGCACGCGGAACATCTTGC
>CM060317.1:28064290-28071790 GCA_030674155.1 Stramonita haemastoma
CAGCATATTTTTAATCCATGTAAGTTCAATATAATGCACTACTTCAGCATTTTAGAAGCTCCGCATGCATTTTTTGTCAACTTTCTAACTTCTGTTCCAAGTTGTGACAAAGTAGCTGATGTTTTTGGTGCTGAAAAGTTGTGACAAAGTGCATCAACACACATGGTCACAACTTGGAACTGAAGTGAGAAAGTTGACAAAAATGCATGCGGAGATTCTAAAATGCTGAAGTATTGCATTATATTGAACTTACATTGATTGAAGAAATGTTGTTTGGTTTGTTTTTTAACATGGAGGGGGGGGGGGGGGGGGGAGGCTAACGCAGTTTGTCGCAAATAGCGGCGAACTGCGTTGATCCCCCGGGGGATCGACACAGTTCGTTGCCATTGGGAAGAACTGTGTCGATCCCCCTCGGAAGATCGACACAGTTCGTCGTAAACTACGACGAACTGCGTTGCTACGTCGAACTGTGTCAGACTAGCAGTGAGGGACCCCGGACAGGAATCAGGCAGGCTACTGTGTGGGGCATCAGGAGAGCGTCAGATGGGGGACTGTGGGGACCAAGTGTTGCCTCACACTGCCACTGTCTGCACGGAAGCTTAGAGAGATGTACTACACTAGGTGTAACTGAGGTTCTCTGTACTTGTCACTGATTGTCGGTCATTCCTAAGGGATATAGAAACACATGCAGTCGTGATTAAAAAAAAAACAAAGAGGGGAGGGGGGGGGGGGGGGGGGGCAGGGAGGGAGGGAGGGGGGTTAGGAGGAGTGTCTTCATGGTTAGTGTGTTGAGCTCGCGATCTGAAGGTGCAGGATCCCGTTTCGGCCCGAAACTTTTCCCTCATTCATTAGACCATGAGTGGTGATCTGGGCGCTAGTCTTTCGGATGAGACGATAAACCGAGGTCCCGTGTGTTACACAACATTCTTTAGCGCACATAAAAGAACCCACGGCAACAACAGGGCTGTCCCTGGCAAAATTCTGTAGAAAAAAGCACTCTGATATGGAAACTAATACAGTTGCAGACAGGAAAAAGACCAAAAAAGGCAATGGGTGGCTCTGCACCAGTGGCGACGCGCTCTCCCTGGGGAGACCAGCCCGAATTTTACGCAGTGAAATCTGCTGACATAAAGTGGTACAATTTTCAATTTCAAAATTTTATTTCAAGAAAACCCCCCAAGGGGTACATGAAATTTGACAAAACCAATGCTTGCAGATATGGGCGTGTGAAAAATACTCACAACAAAAATCCTAACACAATGGATGGCATAAAAAAGAAAAAAAAGGTTCCAGCCAGCACCGTTTCATGGAATTTTTCCTGGAGTTAATACCAGTACTGACACCACTCCCCCCGAAAAGTCCTTCATATGACACTGTAAACTGTGGTCCTGTGTAAGAAACAGAACATCTTATGTACACGCTAAAACTTTGTTCCTCCACCTTCTGAGAAAAAGATGCTGCATGCCAACAGAAATGGATGAAAAAAGGTATAAAAATCATGTACCATGGTGTTGTGTTCAGAGATCAATTCCAAAGTTTAGATGCAGATAGAGCAATGGTTGGCCTCACCAATGGTGAACCTTGAAGACTATCCCAGGAACGAAACAAAACAAAAACCAAAAACAAACCCAAAAATATTATGTGGAAAAAACATAACATCCCTAAAGTTCAATAAAGCATGAGTTTAGCAACAGGTAATGACATACTGCTGAGAATGATCCCCTACATCTTGTGTAATATGACACTTTGTACTTTTTTGTTCTTGTGCGTTTTAGCAGTGTGTGCGTGTGTTTGTTGTGTGTGTGTGTGTGTGTGTGTGTGTGTGTGTGTGTGTGTGTGTGTGTGTGTGTGTGTGTGTGTGTGTATGTGTGTGTGCATGTGCATGTGTGTGTGTGTGTGTGCGTGTATGTGTGTCTGTGTGTCTGTGTATATATGTGTGTCCTGTTTGTCTCTCTGTCTGCCCAGGTATATGTGTCCGTGTGCATGTCTCCATGTGTGCATGGGCACTCGCCACTTAAAACATACACCAGAAAGTTTGCTTTTTATCCTTCTTTATTCTCCTTCAATAACACTATCGAACTTGTCCCCCTCTTTAGCTACCTCTAGAGAAAAGAAGAGGGGACATGCCCCATTAATGCCACTGTGCTGCACAGCAAACCGGCGCCTGTTGCAACACCTGACCGACTGTGCCGCAAGCGTGACTGAGTTGCACGAGAGAAGCAGCGTGTGTCTCAGCCGTAGAAATCTAATGCTTAGCTTCGCAAGCTTAGGCCTGCATCAGAGCTGATTTAGTCCTCAGAACACATACAGGCTGAAATGACTGTTGGTCACGACATCCTATTGCAACCTTGTCATGCGTACAGCCCGGCCGACTACAGAGGACATAATAATTCCATTTGGGATCTTGCTAAGAAAAATAAACCATCATCATCATCATCATCATCGTCATCGTCGTCGTCGTCATCATGAATATCATCATCATCGTCATCATCATCATCATCGTCATCGTCGTCGTCGTCGTCATCATCAGCATCAGCATCAGCATCATCATCATCATCATCATCATCATCATCATCATCATCATCATCATCACCATCACCACCACCACCACCACCATCATCCTCATCCTCATCACCACCACCACCACCACCACCACCACCACCACCACCACCACCACCATCATCATCATCATCATCATCATCATCATCATCATCAACATCATAGGGAGTGTTTTTTAGAGCGGTCACTCTTGTACAGCAAACAAATCAAAATGCTCCGAAAGCTTTACCAAAGGAAGCTTAGTTTACAAGCGTAAAAGGTAATGTGTTCCCATGCAATCCTTGGGGAACGAGGTGTCAGAGACCTCAACTTCTCCAGGGTGCAGCATCTTGAGGTACACATTATCCTCTCCCTCGCTGCTTTACCTTCTTTGTCTCTAAAGAGGGCATGCACTCATTTACAGCTAAGTTTACAAGTGTACTAAGTAGATAACATTTTAAAAAGCCATCGCCACAGCATCTTGCTGAGGACCTAGTTTGTCTGCATTCTGTGTGAACAAAACAGTAAATAGCTGTGCCCATATCGAAATTATCTACTTTTGTTGTGGGTTTTATTCGTCTGCGTTAGAGGTGGGAGCACCTCGTTTATTTCCTTTAACAGCCGCAGGCAAACGAATTTGAAAGCGAGAATTCTACGCATCCAAAATAGCTAATCATCTCAGCTTTGCTAAAGAGAAATGAGAAAACTGACCTTAACACAACACTTTTGTGGTATGTGAACAAGAAATCTAGTTCCCAGGACAAAACTCGATACTCGAAACAACTTGAAAAACCCCATGGCAACAGCGATCATTATTTCTCGGGGAAAAAATGTCGAAGCAAAAGCAAAATTTGTGGAATGAAGAAAACACATGTACAGTGCAAAAACGTGCACAGTGCCTAATTAATGCTATGTTAAGCCACATGCGTAAACTTCACTGGATTTAATGTTATACTGGACTACAGAAAATATATAATGAAATACAATGCAAAATGATACATTTAACCACACCATACTATGCTACGCCATGCCATGCTATACCATAACAGTGACTATACTATACCATGCCATACTACCCCATATCAAACCATACTTTACCATATAATATCTTACTATACTTCACCATACCATAGTTTGCTATATCATGCCATGCCATACCATACCGTACCATGCCATACCATACCGTACCCTACCCTACCCTACCCTACCCTACCCTACCCTACCCTAACCCTACCCTACCCCTATCATATCATACCATACCATACCATACCATACCATACCATACCATACCATACCATACCATACCATACCATACTACACCACACCACACACACCACAACACACCATACCACTCCATACCATACCGTACCATACCACACCACACCACACCACACCACACCACACCACACCACACCATACCACACCATACCATACCATACCATACCATACATTCAATACAACAAATGACACTCTAAAACATAATTATACAGATGTAAAACGATAGTACTTTTCCACCTGCGCTATACCTCCCCTCCAAGTAAAGTTGGCTAGGGCATTGATACGACGAACAAAAGAAAAGTTAAAATCATTCTTGTTTTAATCTAAATAGTTGCACATGTTTTAAACTTTAAATTTTACTTTTTGAGGAGGTGACAGCCCTGATATGGCCTCCGTGGTCGGCAGGGCTATAACACCCGCGTATTCTCTGATTTGAGAAAATAAAGTATTTCAATTTGAATTTGAAACAATTAAACTGGATCAGCATTGTCGGCCATACTGGGCAAATGGCTGCCATCAGATAAGGGCCGTCACTCTGCAGTGATCTCAGAACTCACACAGGCAGACAGGAGGATATTGGAAAAGGGGCTGAGAGACCAGGAGTCAGCAACAATTATAGTGGCAAGAAACTCGCGTAGAGCGAGGCAGCAGAGAGTCCTCAGAGGAGAAACCTCCTTCAGACAAGTGTTTCGGGCCTTTTATCTTCCTTACCTTGTATTGGCAGACCATGTCTTTACCTTTCTTGCAGGGATATTTTTTAAAAATCTTTTTATCTGTGGAGATTTCTGTTTTGCTTCTCGGCTAATATTCCTGTTGTGATTTTTGAAAGAGTAAGTCATTGTGTGCTGGCGGAAACAGATGACAAAAATATACAAAAGCGTATACACATGGGGATTGGATGTAAAAAAAAAGAAAAGAAAAAAAAGAAACCATGAGAGCTTATTCCATTTTCCTTGATATAAAAGAATAAACAAACGAACAAACATATTATGCACACACACACGCACGCACGCACGCGCACACCACACACCACACACACACACACACACACACACACACACACACACACACACACACACACACACACACACACACACACACACACCATTCCCATGGTATTTGTTTAAATCAGGTTTTCAAACAAAATAATAAAACACAACATAAAAATAAAGAGTTGAGAAACTGACAGCACGTATAAAAGTTGAATAATAGAACAGGAACAATAAAAGGCCCATTCTTTATTTTCTGTGTCCACACTAAAGTGAAACTGTCACGACATGGGAAATCACTGTAGGCTAACTCTCAAATGACGTGAGTTTCGCCATTGAATTTATTCTTCTCCTAGACAAGCTGATTACACGCCCCATGCCAAAAGCTGTGTCAGTTATTGATGTCAGCACAATGCCAAGACCTACATTACAATGCTGCTATGCTGTGAAAATGTCTCTGATCTTGGGATTGTCTTTGTGCATGACACAAGGCTCTTAGTGATGTATACAGCTCTGGCATACACACACATACACACGCACTCGCGCATGCGCACGCGCACGCGCGCACGCACGCGCACACACACCCTGTGTGTGTGTGTCTGTGTGTGTGTGTATGTGCGCGTGCGCGCACGCGCGCATGTGTGTATGTGTGTGATCCGAAAGCCAAACTAACCACACAGCCATAACGTTTTCCTCTGGCCATAAAACGTATAATCTGGTCCCTTTGCAGCATCAATCTGTCATGTTTGCTTTTGTGCATGATTATGCACTTCTGTTCCTGCCATCCATTCTCATTGATCTCTCCAATGATGTATAGCACACAAAGTGCTATCTTGACATGTCCTGATGCACAGAGTGCTTCCTTCCTGTTTCTTGGTGTCTTTCTAAGATGGAATTTGTGGTGACGAAAGTTGCCTGTTTGTTGGGGTTTTTTCTAGTAGCCAATATGTTTTGAGATGATTTTGTAACATATTTCAGAAACCCCGTAGGCTTTACAATAAGAATGTTATCCAGAAATCTGATGTATGAAAACAACAACAACAAAAAAAGAAAGTAAAATAAGAAAAAGGACAGCGGGAAGGCTAAAATAAAACTTTGTGCAAAAAAATGTTGTGAAAGTATGTTAGTTTGGACGTTTTTAGTTTGGACGTTTTCTTTTTCGTTATAAAATGCACGTCACTGAAAAGGCATGATAAGTCTCTCTCTCTCTCTCTCTCTCTCTCTCTCTCTCTCTCCTCTCTCTCTCTCTCTCTCTCTCCTCTCTCTCTCTCTCTCCTCTCTCTCTCTCTCTCTCTCTCTCTCTCCTCTCTCTCTCTCTCCTCTCTCTCTCTCTCTCTCTCTCTCTCTCTCTCTCTCTCTCTCTCTCTCTCTCTCTCTCTCTCTCTCTCTCTCTCTCTCTCTCTCTCCTCTCTCTCTCTCTCTCTCTCTCTCTCTCTCTCTCTTTATCTCGTCAATAGGACATTAATGACATTTTCAGCCCAATGTACACACAAAAGAAATAAAAGCAAATAAACGATGAAAATAAAGCTTTTTAACTCTAGCGGTGATCAATGTGTTCTGTTCCCATCTCCACCCTAATCTGAAATTATTAAAAGTTTCCTAGTGTATAATTGGGCCTTTAAACTTTTTTAGGGAAAGGGATAGTCTAGTGGTTAGAGCGTTGAAGTTACCATCTGAAGACGCTGATTCCAGTCACTACTGAGACACCTATTCCTCGGCTACAGCTCCGAGACTCACCAATGGTAAGACTTTGCGTATGCGACTATTTGTTATCACTTTGAAGGATGGGGTCGGGATAACTCAGTGGTCAGAGCACTCGCTTTCCCCCAGCTAAGGTTAAGCAGCATCGAGCGCGGTTACCAGTTGGATGTGTGACCGTTTGCGCGCCTTGGCTTCTGTATAGTCCCCTAGTTCACCCAGCTGTAAATGGGTACCTGCCCTATTTTAGGGTCATGGAAGGTAAAGCAGCGAGGGAGAGGAGATGGGCGCCGCCCTCAATATGCTGGCCCCTAGAGAAGCTGAGGTCTCTGATGCCTTGCTCCCCTACGACCACATAGGTTATGGTATACCTTTACCTCTACCTGTACCTCTATGAAGGAAGGCGTATTCCGACTTCAAGGATTATGTCTAAACACAACACCAGTGTGCACACGGTTTTTTTAAAATGTTGTACGTTCGTACTGACACACACTGGCTTACTCTTCCAAAAGACAGATCAGTTTTTAACGTGTGTGTAAGATGTTCTGCGTGTGTTCGCACACAGGGTCTCGGTTTGAAGTCTCATCTGAAGGACTTTTTGGTGGGGGGGGAAGGGGGGAGTGACATCGGTACTGATGTTAACTCCAGGGGAAAAATCCCCTTGAACGGGCGTGTTGGCAGTAGCTCAAACCTGGGATCGATTCTGTGTCGTCAGATCACTAGTGCAACGCTCTGAACACTAAGCTACTCTGTTATTTGCTACTTCAACACGAGAAAAGATTCACTCTTCAGAGGCTAGGTGTATTCAAAGAAACAAATTCAAATTAAAACATTTTTATCATCTCAAAAAACAGAAAAAATCCATGTGGGCTGTAAGCCGTACATAAAAAGTAAAATAAACAAGTAAACGGTAAAAAGCAGACAAAATAAACGAAAAACTGCCAGTCTGGGTGTTTTTTTTTTGTAAAATAGACTGACACTATAGTTCTCATTGCCC
>CM060317.1:28081790-28091790 GCA_030674155.1 Stramonita haemastoma
ACCCATACCCACACCATACCCATACCCACACCATACCCATACCATACTACACCATACCATACCACACCTTACCATACCACACCATACATACCATACTACACCATATCATACCCATACCATACCATACCATACCATACCATACCATACCATGCCATACCATACCATACCATACCATACCATACATACCATACCATACCATACCATACCATATAATTTCATACCTTGCCACACCATTACTACATCGCACCATACCATATCATATCATCCACAACATTAATGGTACAAAGAAAGCAATATTATGTACGCGTGCACAATATGCATATGCATACGCTTCAGCGTGTGCATGCACATGTGCACGGCACATGCATGTACACACACATATATTATGCAAGCTCAGGCACATGAACGCATCATCACTGGTACGTGCAATCGATATACAAAGGTCACTCGTATCAGACCATGCTACATCACACCATACTATACCTACCATGCCATGCCATAACCCTTCCTTGCATATTAATTACACACTCTACCATACCAGATCTATACCATAACATATTGTACTATATCATACTACACCATACCATGCCATATCATACCATACCATGCCATGTCATGCCATACCATACCATACCATACCATACCATACCATACCATACACCATACCATACCACACCATACCATACCATTCCATACCATCACACCACACCACACCCCACTACACCCTACCATCACCACACCACACCACACCACATCCCACCCCACCACAACACACCATACCACCTCATTCTCAACCATATCAACAACAACAATAATACTGGTACGAAACAAGCAACCTTATAATTATACGTGCGCCGCAATATGCATAATTATGCATGCGTATGCAAGCGCTTCAACGTGTGTGTATACATGTACATGGACATGGCACAGGCATGTACGCACACATAATATTATGTTCTACGAGCTCAGGTGCATGATATGAGCGATTCACTGCAACCTGCAATCGATGTACAAAAGATCGTTCACTGCCGTGAAACATGCAGCCTTCCCCTACGACAACAAGATGAGGGGGAGGGGGGGAAAGGTCACACATGCAACTGAAGATTACATCCCCTACTCCCCTCCCCCCCCCCCCCACATCCACGTCACTCTTATCACCTCACCTCTCCACTACCACCACGTCTACAACTATCTTCCACAATCACCACCACTCCTCCCCACTCCCCTCCCCTCCCCTCCCCTCCCCTCCCCTACCCATCACCCCAACCACTATCTTCCAGAATAATCGTCACCCTCCATCCTCCCCCATTCCTCACCCCTCTAGCAATTCCCGTCTTGTACATTCTTCCTCCTCCTAAAAATCCACTCATCCTTCTCTCTGTCTCTCTGTCTCTGTCTCTGTCTCTGTCTCTGTCTCTGTCTCTGTCTCTCTCTCTCTGTCTCTGTATCTCTGTCTCTCTGTCTGTCTGTCTCTCTCTGAACACTCTCTCTCTCACTCTCTCTCACTCTCTCTCTCTCTGTCTCTTTCTCTCTGTGTCTCTGTCTGTCTGTCTGTCTCTCTATCTGTCTCTCTCTCTCTGTCTCTCTCTCTCTGTCTCTCTCTCTGTCTCTCTCTGTGTCTCTGTGTCTCTGTCTCTGTCTGTCTGTCTGTCTGTCTGTCTGTCTGTCTGTCTGTCTGTCTGTCTGTCTGTCTGTCTGTCTGTCTGTCTGTCTCTCTCTCTCTCTCTCTCTCTCTCTCTCTCTCTCTCTCTCTCTCTCTCTCTCTCTCTCTCTCTCTCTCTCTCTCTCTCTCTCTCTCTCTTCCCTTCTCTCCATCTTTCCTTCCCTCCCTGCCTCCTTCCCTCCCTGCCTGCCTGCGTCAATGACACCATCATGTCTTCCGATTTCCGCTCTCAGGCTTTCAGGATTCCCCGAGGGAGTCCTCTTTGACGTCATGAAACAAGGGGAAGGAAGGAAGGAAGGCAGGAATGAGAGAGACATACAGACAGACAGACAGGCAGACGTACACACACACACACACATACACACACACATACACACACAGAGATGAAAACATGAAAATATAGAGAATAAACAAGGTAGAAGAGAATGATGAGAGAGAGAAAGACAGAGACAGAGAGACAGAGAGACAGAGGGGGGGGGGGGGGGGGGGGGGCTGGTGGTGTTAAGCGATAGACAGATCATGGTGACGAACTTGGGTAACTGACACACAGTTTAGAAGGAAAATATATTCTAAACTTGATATTAGAGTTATATAGCGATAAAACTCTCAGGAGTTCCTCAGCAGTCGCCGAAAGTTTCTGAATTGACCTGACATCTTCATGAACTTCTGAAGGAGTCAGTGGGGGCACTGCACTGAAGTTTTCAGACTGTGTCGTATACCCTGAGCAGGTCGAATCTGGTTGAGCTTATTCGTCGTCAGATAGAGCTGAGTTCTGAACGATACCATACTGACTAAATAGCTGACGGGATAGCCTAATGGTCAGAACATTGCGCTCGCAATTTGACGACCCGGGTTCGATTCCCGTTCGAGGAGATTTTTCTCCTGGAGTAAACATCAGTGCTGACTCCAGTCTCCCCCAAAGACTTTCGGATGAGACTATAAACCGAGGTCCCGTGTGTGAACGCACACAGAACATCTTGCACACACGTTAAATCCTGTTCCGCTTTTCGTAAGAGTAGGCCATCGTGTGCCGGTGGGAACATATGACATTTACAAAACTGCATGCGCACGGAGACTGGATGTAAAAAAAAAAAAGCACAAGAGTGCTTATCCCATTATCCTCGATATAAAAGAATAAAATAAAAAATAAATTAAAGAAATTAAATAGGGGGGGCTGGAAGAGAGAAGCCCGGTGATTAGAGCGTTCTGCATTGCACTCGCCATCTGCTGACCTGGGTTCGAATCCTGTTCGAGGGTCAGCAAGATGGTGAGAGCATTGCCCAACGTTTCTGAACACCAGCCGGGGGAGAGGGGACTGTCAGTATAATTAACACCTCTGCCTTCTTAAAAGTATGTGCTAGGAATTCCCTCTTTTCTATCCCTCTTTTTTGTTTCTGCCTTAATCTTTTTCCATCCTGTCGTCTTCTTGTCTATTTTCTGCCTTCTTTGTCGATTCTCCAGCTTTATTTCAAACAAGACTTATAAGACAATTGTTCTCTCCCATGCCAAATTCAGATGCACTGGACCTGACTTGTTAAGTGTTTAACGGCACCACAACGCATTTTTGCTCAGTTGACAGAAAACAGTAGTTGCTGTCTGAACGTTCAAAGAAGAAGAAGAAGAAGAAGAAGAAGAAGAAGAAGAAGAAAAAGAAGAAGAAGAAGAAGAAGAAGAAGAAAACCAAATATTCACGAAAAGGAAAGCAGCCGCACCTAGATTACCGAAGCTACTGACGAACTACGTCAACTTTTGAGGCAAAATAAATGATAAACCAGTCTGGTTTATTCCCTTTAGGGAGATCAAACCATGCTATAATGTTGACATCAACCAGACAGCATTATTCATCATTTCTAGATTATAACAGATCAGTATTAAGGGTAAAAGGTAAAGATAATGGTAGCGGTGTCCCATAAATATGTGACGTAGGGGAGCGAGGTGTCAGAGACCTGACTTCTCCAGGGGCCAGCATATTGAAGGTGGCACCCATCTCCTCTCCCTCGCCGTTTTACCTTCTCTGACCCTAAAGAGGGATGGTACCCATTTACAGCTAGGCACCGAAACTGTCACCCATCCATTTGGTAACCACACTCGACGCTGCTTAACATTGGCTGGGGGAAAGCGAGTGCTTTGACCATTGAGCTATCCCGTCCCCTAAATGTAACAAACCCTTTGAAGTATTAAAGACATGCACATGAAACGTCAAATGAGCATAAAATGATACACGATATAGCCCAGTGGTTAAATCATCAGACTTTTAGTCCCACGGGTGCATGAAGATGTGGGTTTGAATTTTAGTGGCGCCTGGTGAATTTAAGGGTGGGTATTTGGGGGCAATTTGGTTTCTTAGAACTATGACGATTATGTGACTAAATTTTACCTTATCCTCTTCTGTTTGAACTTTTGAAAAGAAAGGAAGTATTACAAGTAGTTATACGAAGTCTGAAAATGGCAGCGTTTGTAAGTGCAGGGAATGTAAAGCAGCGAGGAAGAGGAGATGGGCGCCGCCCTCAACATGTTGGCCCCTAGAGAAACTGAGGTCTCTGAAGCCTCGCTCTCCAACGCCACACAGGTTATGGGACACCTTTACCTTTTAAATTTAAAGGAGAAAAGTTCTTCCTATCACCCTTTACTCCTTAGGGGGTAGGGGTTCAACCACTGCATTGGAAGTGTTAGGCAGTGCCTCTTGGACACACTGAAGCTAGCCAAGCCTGTCCCTCTTTAGGGGGAACGGGATAGCCTGGCTGGTTAGAGCGTTGCGCATTGCGCTCATGATCTGCTGACCCGGGTTCGAATCCCATTCAAGGGATATTCTCCCCTGGTGTTAACATCAGTGCCGACTCCACTCCCCCCAAAAGCCCTTCGTATCAGTCTATAAACCGAGGCCCCGTGTGTAAACCCACGCAGAACATCTTGCGCACACGTTAAAACTTGTTCCGCTTTTCAGAAGAGTAGGCCATTGTATGTCGGTGGGAACGGAAGACAAAATTTACTAAAGTTCATACCACACGGTGACTGGATGCCAAAACCCCCCACATAAATGCTTATTCCATTTTCCTCAAAATAAAAGACTTTAACAAAAAACACTACAGAGTGCATGTTTGCTATGTTAATGTTCTCCTAACCCACTTAACCGCGGACATGCATTATAGGTTCCTTAACGTGAATGTCTAGTCTTCGGATCAGACTTTTAACCACGGTCCTGTGTGCAAACTCATGCAGAACATCTTACACGCACGTTAAGTCCTGTTCCGCTTTTCGTAAGAGTAGGCCATTGTATGCCGGTGGGAACAGATGACAAGATTTACAAAACTGCATACACACGGGGACTGGATGTAAAAAAAAAAAAGCACATGAGTGCTTATTTCATTATCCTCAAAATAAAAGATGTTTAAAAAAAAAAAAAAAAAAAAAGCACAAGGTGCATGGTGGCTATGTTAATGCTCCCCTAGCCCACTTAACCGCTGACATGCATCATAGGTTCTTTAACGTGAATGTTAAGTCTTCTGCACGCGTGTAACAGATACAAAAAAGAAATGTATGCACTGCCAGGTCTTCTTCACTTCAAACTGACCTACCTGGGAGATCGTTCAGACCCCTCCCCCACCCCCCACCCCCTCTCACCCTTAACTCACCCCAAGACTGCTTGCCAAGATTTAAACCCATGAGCCCAAGGGATTATAGTAAACCCAAGGCTCCATCCCCTCAGTTGCACTGTCTATCAAAAGAAAGTATCTCCCTCATACTAAGCCAGATAACACTTTTATGCTTTAGAGAGTTCGATATATCCGCCTTAACCCAACAAACAAAAACTCTCCCCTTTTTTTGGGTTTTGGAAGTACGTCACACAAAACCTTTTACCCTCCATCCCTCCAAAACAGTTTTCAAGACAAACTTTAAACTTTGTACACAAAACGTCACACACACACACACACACACACACACAACACACACACACACACACACACACACACACACACACACACACACACACACACACACAGTGTCAGATGACGTCACTGGGCACTTTTCACGTCACAGGTCTAATCACGTAAAGAGTGTGGCACATCTTCCCTCTCTACCCCACCCCCACCCCCTTCACAAATCCCCCCTCAGCCCCCCCCCCCCCCCCCCCCCTCTCTCCCATGATATCACGGCTACTGCCCTACACCACCAGTTTTGTTGTTGTTGTTGTTTTTTACGTTGTTTACGTGGCCTAAACTTGATCCCCATGTCGCCAACCCTGCCATTTGGAGGGGCTCTAAGCCTCCTTAAAACAGCCCTGAGATGTGTGTGTGAGAGAGAGAGAGATGGAAGCTAAGAGGGAAAAGGAATGGAAAAGAAACGTAAAAAGTGTGTGAAGAGATTTTTCTTTGCATCAGAGATTAAAAAAAAAAGAAAAAAGTATCCAGACATTAAGCTGAGCTAGAGATGGAAAAGAGAGAAAAGATAGATGGATGGGTGGATAGGGTGAGGGGTGTGGGTGGTAGGTGGAGGAGGGGGTGATGGGGGGGTTGTCATAAGCAGGGTGTTGGAGGACAGGTGTTTGTGTGTGTGTGGGGGGGGTGGGTGGGTGTGGGTTGTGTGGTGTGTGTGTGGTTGTGTGTGTGTGTGGTGTGTGTGTGTGTGTGTGTGTGTGTGTGTAGTGTGTGTGTGTGTGTGTGTATGTTGTTGTGTGGTGTGTGTGTGTGTGTGTGTGTGTAGTTATGTTGTTTGTGTTTGGTGTGTTGTGTGTTAGTGTAGTTTGTGTGTGTAGTTATGTGTGTGTATATGTGTGTGTGTGTTGTGTTGTGAAAAGACGTACAATTGAAGATCACATACAGAACTAAAAATAAGAAATCAACAATCAAATGATGATAATGATAACAAGAAGTCCTGTGATAATGCACTGAGAACAGCTAGCTATAAGTTCCACAATGTGTCAGTGAATGGGTTGTTCCAGGCCAAAAACTGTATCAGCTATTGATGTCAGCTAGTTGCCAAGGCCTACACTAAAATAGCGTTATGTTGTAAAACGTCGTGTTGAAATTACCTTCAGCCATGACAAGCTCTTAACATAACAACTTGCACTCTCCTTTTAAGTAGAAAAAAATCCTCTGAAGTCTGAATATGGCTGCCTGTGTGGTTTGGAAACAGCCATACACACAAACTTTTTATTTAGTGTGCAATATCTGGGTGACCCCAAGAGTGTTAAGCTGGGAAACGCACAAAAACATCAACAACAACAACAACAACAACAACAACAACAACAGCAACAATAAATGGACTACCTTCTGCTGTATCGAACAATCTACCCTCTGTAAGGCCGAAAAAATGGATATTCTTGCCCTGTAATATTCTCAGATTTCATATTGTTTTTCTGGGATTTGGGGGATAGAAAAAGCTTTCGGAGCTATAATGAAAATAAGTAGTAGGCACCCATCAGTCTCGAAAGACTATAGAGTTGCGCTCTAGACTTTAGAGCGCAAAGCCTGGGTAAATAAGTATGGAGGGCAAACCCATGCAGCAGACCCCCCCCCTCCCCCCCTCTCCATGCCACTGGAATGATCCATTGGAAAGGCAATGACCGATACAAATGGTTCCAGTACCGTCACAGGAGCCACCAGAACGTTGCCATATACAGCCCGGAGCCAACTCCCCGATTTGTTCCTCAGGGATGGTGTCTAAACACGACACCTGTGTGCATGCTGGTTTTTTTTTAATAATTTTGTCATCGGCTCCTATCGGCACACGATGGCCTGCTCTTCCAAAAGGCGGAACGGGGCTTTAACGTGTGCGCAAGATGTTCTGCGTGCGTTCGCACACGGGGCCTCGGTTTATAGTCTCATCCGATTGACTATAATGTAAATAAACACGAACAACAAAAAAAATGATATGCTTTGTTGTTATCATAATCAAACTTTTTTTTTCCAGACCCTTCTTCCTGCCTCTAAAACTAGAACGCTAGAAGCAACACAATGTCTCATGACGTCACGGAATATTGTGTCGACGTCACAAGTTGAACACTATTACGCCACCCTAACCTTCACTCTTGCAGGAAGTCACGCCCACACACTCACCCACCACCCATGTGCTATTTTTACCATTTGCTTATCGAATTCAATGTTAAAACCCTGACTTTTGGGGGAGGGGTAGGGGGTGGGGATGGAACGGGGATTAAGGAGAAGGAAGGGGGGAGGGGGGGATAGTCTTAACCTTTTCAGGAAAAGGCCAAGCCGATGTGAAAAAATGGGCAAGATTTTTTTTTTTAAGCTGTCATTAAACATATCCTTGGGTTTTTTGTTTTTGTTTTTTGGTGTGTTTTTTTTTTCTTGAGGGGGGAGGGTTAGACGTTCTTGTCCTCTTCAAAACAACTGGAGGATGGCTTTCGGCATGGGCAAGGAAAAAGGAAAGTGTTGGGGGAAAAGAAAAGAAAAATCTGTCACCTTTTAGCAGGCAAAAGTTTTTCTTCACAAGATCTAGGGGGGGGGGGGGGGGATTATTATCAAAGTTAAGCATTTTGTTTGTCAGCCGCATTTTTTTGTTACTAATGGTAGTATTCATCGTACATATTCTGTAAACTAGTGGCACATGTTTGTCAGCCGTATTCTGTAACTAATGACAAGTGTTGATCAGACGTGGTCTGCAGCTAATAGCACGCGTTTATCAACCACAATATTAAACTACTTGCACGTAATCTTTAACAATTGACATGTTTATCAGCTATATTTTAACTAATGGCACATGTTTATCAGCGATATTCTTCAACTAATGTCAAGTGTTTATCAGCTATATTTTAACTAATGGCAAATATTTATCAGCTATATTTTAACTAATGGCATGTATTCATCAGCCATTATCTTCAACTAATGGTACGTATTCGGCAGCAGTAGATAGATAGATAGATAGATAGATAGATAGATAGATAGATAGATAGATAGATAGATAGATAGATAGATAGATAGATAGGTAGATAGATAGATAGATAGATAGATAGATAGATAGATAGATAGATAGATAGATAGATAGATAGATAGATAGGTAGATAGATAGGTAGATAGGTAGATAGATAGATAGATAGATAGATAGATAGATAGATAGATAGATAGATAGATAGATAGATAGACAGACAGATAGATAGATAGATAGATAGATAGATAGATAGATAGATAGATAGATAGACAGACAGACAGACAGACAGACAGACAGACAGACAGACAGACAGACAGGCAGACAGATAGATAGACAGACAGACAGACAGACAGACAGACAGACAGACAGACAGACAGACAGACAGATAGATAGATAGATAGACAGACAGACAGACAGACAGACAGACAGACAGACAGATAGATAGATAGATAGATAGATAGATAGATAGATAGATAGATAGATAGATAGATAGATAGATAGATAGATAGATAGATACATGCATACATGCATACATACATACATACATACATACATACATACATACATACATACATACATACATACATACAGAGAGACAGACACACAGACAGACACACAGACTAACACACAGTCAGACAGATAAACAGCGAGAACACACCAACATTGTTTCAATCTTTCTGCTTTCCTGGCGATTCTATCGTCGCTAATAATTCCAAGCACTTTTGTGGGAGGGGGGAGCACTTTATAAATCATACATCCAAATCGTTTATTTCTTCAGTCTTGAATTGTTTAGGGTGGAGGGGGGGGGGTGTTTTGCTTGTTTCTAATTTCTTGCAATGACTGGTATGTCAGGGACAGTCAGGAAAGTGGGAGAGAGAGGGGGGGGAGGTTGAGGGCGGAGGGAGGGGGGAGGTTAAGGGAGGAAGGGAGGGGCGAGAGTGTGTGTGACCAGTCATGTGCTTTCAGCAAATGTATTCCAGACCAATTTCAGGGCCGGACAAAATTAATGTTGCCACCAAAGAGGGCAAAAAAAAAGATAAATAAATAAAATAAAAATCAAACTGAAGGACAGTGTGACAGAAATTTGGAGTCTTAGGGGGAGGTGTGTCACCTTCCCTCCCATTCCGTGTAGAGTGGTGAGTGTTTGATGGAGGGAATGCTCATTGATGTTTCAGCCCGTGTGTTGTTCTGCCTTTTTTTATTCTTTGAGGTTTAACGCTGTGATGACTGCGAGGGTCCGTCCTTAGGCTTCAACATACATCCCACTGACATTTTTGTCATAGATCAAACCATTCAACACACACACATACATGTGCGCGTATACACACACATAATTATTATACACACATGCACGCGCACACACAGACACACAAAGACACACAGACACAGACACAGACACAGACACAGAAACACAGACACAGACACAGACACACACACACACACACACAC
>CM060317.1:28099290-28101790 GCA_030674155.1 Stramonita haemastoma
TTGCACGCAGGAAAAAGGAAAAAAATGGGTGGCGATGCATTTTTTGGCGACGCGCTCTCCCCGGGGAGAGCAGCCCGAATTTCACGCAGAGAAATCTGCTTTGACATAAAGTGGTATAAGTAAATGTAAATAAATGAATAATAAGAAGTTGCTCTAAAATGCAAAACTGAATTATAACATCACTATAAGAAGTATCCTAAAGTAAGTTATGACATAACTATAGCAAATGTCCTGTAGAACTGTTCAATAAAACAAAACGTGTGTGTAAACACGTGTGTATGTGTTGTGTGGTGTGTGTGTGTGTGTGTGTGTGTGTGTCTTTGTGTTTGTGTGTGTGCGCGCGCGCGCGTGTGTGTGTGTGTGGTGTGTGCGTTGCGTGTGGTGGTGTGTGTGTGTTGTTGTGTCGTGCGTGCGTGTCTGTGCGTGTAGTGTGTGTGTGTGTGTGTTTAAGTGTGAGTGTGATGTATGCCTCCGTCTCTCTGTCTATCAATAGGAAAAAAATTAACTTTTCTGTTTCTTGAAAATTAGCTTCGCTAATTAATACAATGAAATTGGTGGCTGATTTCTTCGTCAAACATGGAAAAAAGGGTAAGGCTAAGAATCGAACCTAGAACTGTGATCGTAACATTATTTCGTAGAAGTGGATTTGTAATATAATTACTGGCCAAATCTCTCATCTGCTATCCTGCTGCCCTCCTCAGCACACCGTTTGAATAGAGTGCGAGGCTGAGAATCGAACCCAGAACTTCACAGTTTACTAATCTTGTTGGCAGGCAAACGCCTTAATCAACCTGCTATCTTCCTTCCTAGCACCACGTTTGAATAGAGTGACATTGTCCTTTCTGTCTTTTCTTGTGAGCCTTCTCAGCAACTGTTACTTTATTTATTTATTATTTATGTATTATTTATTTTTATTTATTTATTTATCTATCTATCTATCTATCTATTCATTTATTTATTTATTTATTTATTTATTTATTTATTTATTTATTTATTTATTTATTTATCTATCTATTCATTCATTCATTTATTTATTACCACTTATGTCTCAGCAGATTTCTGTGCGTGAAATGCGGGCTGCTCTCCCCAGGGAGAGCGCATGCGTCGCCACAAATGCAGCGCCACCCATTTTTTTTTTATACTCAACGTCTAACGGATGGGGGGGGGGGGAGGAATTTTGGGCCCAAACGGGATCTGAACCACCGCTTTCTAGACAGAGTTTTCGCTTTCTAGACAGGCGCGTTACTTATAGACCACCGACCCACTTACCCAAAAACATCTATTATTACTGTAACTCTGGTAATCTGGTGTTCATGACCGCTGCCTTCAGTTATGTGCGTTGGATAAATCTGCAGACACCATTTAGCTTCGCTTTTTTTTCTCTCTCTCTCTAGCTCTTGCTTGATTGTGCTGCAAAGGCGAAGTGTTTTGTTTGGGGTGGGGTTTTTTTGCACTCAAGAAATGTTTCGAATTAATTTTCTTGGACAGATGTCCAAATGTATGCCTGAGCATGTCGCAGTGTCTATGTTATTGCGTGGCGCTGAAGTAGGGTGTTGGCAGATAAGTGATCTGGCCAATTTATTATGCATCCAATTCTACGAAATAATACTACGATTACGAAAGCATGAAGCATAGCGTCCGGAGTTGAGGGATTTAGCCAGTCAAACACATAATGAACATCTGATTCTTTTTTTTATACCACTTTATGTCACAGCAGATTTCTCTGCTTAAAATTCGGGCTGCTCTCTCCAGGGAGAGCGCGTCGCCACACAAGCAGCGCCACCCATTTTTTTTTTCCTTTTTCCTGTCTGCAGCTGTATTTGTTTCCATGTCAGAGTAGCTTTTTTTCTACAGAATTTTGTCAGAGACAACCCTCGTGTTGCCATGGGCTCTGTTACGTGCGCTAAAAAAAATGAGGTGTGACATACAGGACCTCAGTTTATCGTCTCATCCGAAAGACTAGCATCCAGACCACCACTCATAGTCTAATGGATGGGGGGAAAGTTTTGGACCCAAACGGGATTCAAACCACCGCACACTTCCGACCCGGACTTTCTAGGCAGGCGTGCTACCTCTAGACCACCGATTCATCGATAAAATTAATATATGTTATGGTTACAACAACATAAATCATCTTCGACATATGGTTCTGGGTGAACTAGGTCAGTTTCCAGTCGAACTTAAATGTTTATAAATGGAGATCACTGACTTCCTGGAATAAGATGTCTGATACCAATGGCATGGATAACTTGTAAAGCAGATTGTATAAAGTCTTGTTCCCGCTGACAGAAAACGGTTTGTATGATCGTCGATGCTTGCATGCAGCACTACCAAACGTTTATAAAATGATCTAGGGATAGGTGGACTCTAGAATGCAGAAAGTAGTACACATCCAAGCCGCGAAAAGTTCAAATACTCTGAAGTAAAGCTTAGACTGCAAGACCACTAAGCGTACACGCAAATCTGGAATGCTGAAATTCATGGAAGGTAATTGTACTAT
>CM060317.1:28109290-28119290 GCA_030674155.1 Stramonita haemastoma
AACACACAACACACACACACACACACACACACACACACACACACACAACACACACACACACACACACTAACATTTTCAACCTCATCCTTAACAACACCAAAGACAAAACGCAATCTCTTGATAACATGATGCTTTTTATTCGTACATCGAATTGTATGCCGATTAAGTTAACCAGTAGTATAACACAAGACAATCTATATCATTTCTCATTATTTCATGCAGCTCGAAGCCTCATCAGTAATCAAAATGATACTTTGAATTCACAAGAAACAAAACTGATTTTTTTAATGAGATTTTGTTCTTCTGAATACTACAACATTATTCGTGCACATACATCATTATACCTCCTGACGCAAAAAAAAAAAAAACACGGCAGTTTTCTAAATGTTTTCGAATTCTTAAACATTATTTTACGAAAGAAACAATTCGATGTGTGTAGTTTGAGTGCACAAAGAATCAAAATACGGCTTACGTATTATGATGATATATTATATATATATATATATATATATATATATATATATATATATATATATATATATATATATATATATATTATATATATATATATATAAAATTGCCAAAGTTGAAACAAATAGCAACATGTAGAGATAATACACAATTTTCCTTCTTGAACGAAATGCAATATTAGAAGTGTATTGCTTAGAGATTATGATTAAAAAAATTCCAGAGTTCTCTAACTTGCACTACAAAAATAACACCACAAACAATTAAAAAAGATAATAACGAATTTTAAAAAAATTTAGAATACAAAAGAATTTAGAAGAAAGAAATTACACGAATGAAAGAAAGAAAAAAAAACTGTCGAATAATTATTTTTCTGTTACAAGGATTTACCTCTCTAGAACTACTTGAAAGGACAGTTCATTTTGGCAAGGGCAGTCATTAAAAACAAATGATATGGTGGGTATTATTTCCATGTTTTGCCAGAAACTAAACATTCCTTTAGTAACCCCACCACCACCACCCACCCACCCACCCATTCCACCTCCGCTGCCTAACCTTCATTCATCACCTCACCCTCTTCCATTTTTTTTATTTCTAGAAGTCTACACACACACACCACACACACACACACACACACACACACACACACACCACACACACATATATATATATATATAAATATAAGAGAGAATGATAAGAGAAGATAAAAGAAGAACGAGAACGACGAGAAGAGGATCATACAGACATAATCTACAACAACGCACGCACGCACGCACGCACCACACACACACACACACACACACACACACACACACACACACGCCCGCGCGCGCGCGCGCGCGGCGGGACTGCAGACAGACAGACAGACAGGACAGACAGACAGACAGACAGACAGACAGACAGACAGATAGAGGAAAATTATTCAGTCCTAAACGGTGGGAGCTTAAGCAGAAAGACACTGGAAACAAACACATTTCAGAAACGCACATCACCACCACAACCGATTATGGCTTGTTTATGTTCATTCATAAAGCTGAGAAGAAAAAAAATCCTGGTCCCCCCACACCCTACCCCCACCCCAAATTGTCGAAACTACTTCCCACTTGTGTGGAATTTGGTTCAAATGTTCCAAGTTTTTAGGTTCTCTATATTTCTTCTTATCTGAAGTTATTTTTTGGAATGTTTTAAAACCATTATGAAATGTAGCGTTCTTGTGTCTTTTTCGAGATTAGGATTCGTATCAAAGTGTCTGTCAGTATTGTAATATCCATTCATGGGATGATGAAAGTGTTGTTGACTTGACTTGACTTGACTTGACTTGACTTGACTAAGTTTGTGAAGCCGTTGTACATAAAATGCTTCGAATCAGGAGTTTGCAGTCTGAAAACTTTTCTTGTGTTTGCACCTCCGATCATTTTGTGGCCTGCAAAAAAGAGGGGGAAAAACCTCTTTCTTTTTTTTTTACATAAAAGTAATACCAGGTTAAGCAGTCAATTAAAAAAAAACACGTTTTTGTCAAATTAAGTTGGATACGATATAAAAGTAGATAGTAGTAATACAATGACTAATACAGTGCAAAAAAGGGGGTTATGACCATCATTGCTGAATACAAGTTATTTATTTATGTACTTATTGCTTCTGTATCTCGCTCGCTCACTCACTCACTCACTCACACTCACTAACTCACTTACTCCCTCACTCACATTCACTAACTCACACACACACACACACACACACACACACACACACACACACACACACACACACACACACACACACACACACACACACACCACGCACGCACGCACACACGCACACGCACACACACACACACTTTTGTGTGTCCGTGTGTCTGAGTCTTTGTCTCCAAGACCATTAGAAATGTTTATGAGTTACAAATATATCTATAACCCTCTTATTAATCACACAATACTAACACATTTTTTCACTGAATTTCAAATGAACACTTTTTTTTCAAAAATGAAAACCAACCCTGTTTTCAAAGCTGTAATTCCAAAGCTTATTCTTCTATTTGCTGATAATAGAATTAATATATATATAATATATATAATTTATATATATATATTTATATATATATGATATATTATATAATACATATATATATATTACTTACATAATGATCAAATGGCATTTTTAACCGATATACGAATACATGTGCTCTCTTTTTCTAAATATACAGTTCACAAGATAAGTAAATCAGTTACACAGAGGCTTAGATGTAGGGGTTTTTAATAAAGAAAAAAGAAAAAAAAGTCCAGTGAGGAGGTCTGGTTGAATATCTTTCAAAATAATATAGGTCCATACACGTTCAAGTTGACTTTCAGTGGCAAGTCAGCCAACGACGATAGTTTGCATACAATGTAATGATGTATGTATGTATCAAAGTTTATGTTCAATTCTTCTCTGGTCATCAGCATTACTGTATGTACTATACGGTGGTTGCTGTTTTTTTCCATTGTGGTCGAAACAACAGCAGCTGTTCTCACAGTCATCAGTCCTGCTGCTGCTGCTGCTGCTGCTGCTGCTGCTGCTGCTGCTGCTGCTGCTGCTGCTGCTGCTGTTGTTGCTGCTGCTGCTGTGCTGCTGCTGCTGCTGCTGATGATGATGATGATGATAAGCTATGCCCTCATTGCCTTTGTTGGTGTTGTGAAACAGTAAAAGCAGGTGGCTATCTTCTTCTTCTTCTTTCCACATACCATGACTGCTGGCACTTTTTTTTCTGCTACACGTTGCATGCGCTTTGTTCAGAGAAGACAGGGGAAAAAACCTACTGCTGATTGGTAAAGATACAGGTTTGAGATAATTATAAATACAGTTGGTGGGAAAAAAAGAGGAAAAACAAAAAAGGAAAATCAACGTAGACAACAAAGAAAGAAAGAAAGAAAAAGAAAGAAAGAAAGAAAGAAGAAGAAAGAAAAAAAGAAAGAAAGAAAGAAAGAAAGAAAGAAAGAAAGAAAGAAAGAAAGAAAAGCGTAATTTTAAGACAAAGAAAGAAAACAATAAGGCCAAAAGAGATTTTTTAAACGAATAAAGAATCAAGAAATGTGTAAAAACAAAGAAAACAGAAAAAGAAGAAAGACAAGAAAAAGAAAGAGAAAGAAAAAAACAAACAAAAAAAAACATTATTTTATGACAAAAAGTCAACAACAACGGCAAAAAGAAATAACAAAAGGAGAATTTAAAAAATCAAGATATGTGTAAAAAACAAATATCAAAGAAAAGAAAGAAAAAGGGCAGCAGTAAACGCCTGCAGCAAAAAAGATGCAGCCACTTTGTAACGGGCTAGAACAGGCGTTAGGCATCCATTCTCCGCCTGCAGTACTGACGGCTTGACATGTCGCAACCATCAACAACAGATCACAACGGTGAGCATGGTATTTCTGAGCCCCCTCCCCCTCCTCCCCCCCCCCCCCTCTTCCCACCTTGAAGGAACGTAAAGCACCCTGAGGCTCATCCACAATCCCACCAGGCAGTCCTTGTCTGCCCCTACACCAACACACACACACACACAACACGCACACGCCACACACACACACACACATACACACACACACACACAAAACACTGGAGGAGAAGGTAGCGTTTATGGCTGTTTCACAAACACCAGTTAGTAACGCACGTATGACCAGTAACATCAGAACGGGTAGCGCTGCAGATGCAACATGGTCAAGTTCGTCCATGGATGACAGCAACACTGGTCAGTGCCTCTTTTTTTTTTTTACAGACTGGTGGTCTGCAAAGTGTCACCCCAAAGAGAGGTCCAGGAATTAGGTCACTCTGCATGCCGGCAAATCCTTGACAACGTCACTTCCGGTTACGTCACTACTGAGTAAAGAAGAGTTAGAACTCCAAACTTGGATTTTATTTGTTGTTGGTTGTTTGTTGTTTTGTTTTTTTTACTGTGGAGCTGGAGCCTCAGTGCTGGGAATGTTGGGATACTGACACTGACAATGACAATGACAATGACATGGGTTCACGATGAAGAAGTCAGGTGTGAGGATAGATAGCTCCATGCTCAATGTGTTGGCAAGTATTTTATTTGTTTATCTTGGGTCAGGTTAAGAAAAATCCAGAAACAATTTTGATCAAACTCGAAACACAGACACCATGTTTCAAAAAAAAGAAAGAAACACTAATGGTCAGGTCAGGTTTCATGTTGACATCCCACGCTGAACAGGGTTTAATGCCAAAATATCTTCATAATCAGACATGTCTTGAACTGAGACGTTCCTATGCATGATAATTCAGAGGAGAGATGTAATGTTGAACATATCTTGTATGGTGATGGCTCTATGACCACAGAGATGTGACTGAAGATATGTATATATATTAATATATATATATTAATATATATTTTTTATATATTTATATATATATATATCTAAGACTAGGACCTGAACTGAAGATAGCCTGTGTCGAGCAGCGCTGGAAAAGAGAGTTCAACTCTACATACAATGCAGGATTGAAGCAGAACTATGTCGAGCAGCGATAAAAAAGAGAGTTCAACTCTACAATGCAGGATTGAAGCAGAACTATGTCGAGCAGTGCTGAAAAAGATAGTTCAACTCAACATACAATGCAGGATTGAAGTAGAACTGTGTCACGCAGGGCAGAAGAGAGATATATCTACTATACTGCAGGACAGAAGAAGAACTATCTCTCTGCTAGGCAGATTCGTTGAGGAAACATGCCTGTACTGGGCAGGCTTGGTGAAGGGAGAGGTGTCCTTTTTTTCTTTTGGGGCTGGTCATCAGTGACAGTCACACTCTGTTTGCTCTGCTGGACATCTCTGACCACGCCTATCTCAGCTGTCCAGCCACTTATCCCCCCCCCCCCCCCCACACACACACACACACACTTTCTCTCTCCCTCCCAGTCCTCAGTGTATTACACAAACACACTGAGGCCGTATTTACACAACATGGACATTTTTTTTTTACAAAACAAGGTATTAATCATACACTTGAATGGTGGCTCGAAGAATCCAAACACAGCCTATCCAGTCGAAAGTTGGATCAGACAAACCGCTTTGCTGGAATGGATGGAGAGTTGGGCATCTTCGTCACCACACACACCGCTTGTCTGAAGCCATGTTCTCCTCCATCAGTTGTGCTTTTGTAGACAGCCACGGTTAGTTCTGAGGCCCAAAACTGTGTTCAATCCCTCTTCTGGATCCTAGCACTGCAGTCCACACTGCATGTCACTTGGGGGAGAATGATACAGCACCTTGTTTTCACCGCGTTTGTTTTCACACTTTTGTTTTCACACTTTCTTTTCACACTTTTCTTTTCACACCTTGTTTTCACACTTTTCTTTTCACACTTTTCTTTTCACACCTAGCCTCATCTCACAACACACATACACACACACACACTTTAACTTGACATGTGCGAAAGAAAATGCGCTTCTGCATCTTCGTGTAAAAATTCTAATGCACCAAGGCCCTGAAAAAAGCCAAACGAAAAATACTTACTGTCAATGACATACAACATCTTCGCTGAAGAACAAGCCATACTGCCACCCTCCTTGAACAATCCTGGGAAACATTTTCTTGCATCCATGATAACAAAAATCGAGGCTCTTTTTGTAAAAGTAACTGCTCATTTCTGGGAGTCAGCACACAGCCCAACATTTCCTGGAAGGAAACTTGTAATGTTCAAACAGGCGGAGGATGTCAGTATGTTGACACATTATGTCGTTCATTGGCTGGCGGTGAAAAATTAAAAACGAAGACACATCACTAGCTAGGAAGTGGAAGCCAGAAGATAGCAGCACTGCATGTGTATGTATGTATGTATGCCCTTTGCCCGCGGCACTCACTGCTTGCTGGAGGTCCATCTGGTGTCTCTGACTGGAACCTGCACACCCATACATATGCAGTCAATGAACCTTCACACACACATACACACGCATGCACGCACGCGCACACACACACACATGCACGCGCGCACACACACACACACACACAAAGTCAATGAACCTACACACACACACACGCACGCACGCACGCACGCACGCACGCGCACACACACACACACACACACACACACACACACACACAAAGTCAATGAATCTGCACACCCATACGTATACAGTCAATGAACCCTCACACCAACACACAGACATAGAGTCAATGAACCTTTACACACACAGACATATAGTCACTGAACATTCACACTCACAGACATAGAGTCAATGAACCTTCACATCTACTGACACAGAGTCAATGAACCTTTACGCACACAGACATATAGTCACTGAACCTTCACATCTACAGACACAGAGTCAATGAACCTTTACGCACACAGACATATAGTCACTGAACATTCACACTCACAGACATAGAGTCAATAAACCTTCACACACACAGACATAGAGTCAATAAACCTTCACACACACAGACATAGAGTCAATGAACCTTCACACACAGACATAGAGTCAATGAACCTTCACACACACAGACATAGAGTCAATGAACCTTCACACACACAGGCATAGAGTCAATAAACCTTCACACACACAGACATAGAGTCAATAAACCTTCACACACACAGACATAGAGTCAATAAACCTTCACACACACAGACATAGAGTCAATAAACCTTCACACACACAGACATAGAGTCAATAAACCTTCACACACACAGACATAGAGTCAATAAACCTTCACACTCACAGACATAGAGTCAATAAACCTTCACACACATAGACATAGAGTCAATGAACCTTCACACACACAGACATAGAGTCAATGAACCTTCACACTCACAGACATAGAGTCAATGAACCTTCACACACACAGACATAGAGTCAATGAACCTTCACACACAGTGACATAGAGTCAATAAACCTTCACACACATAGACATAGAGTCAATGAACCTTCACACACACAGACATAGAGTCAATGAACCTTCACACACACAGACATAGAGTCAATGAACCTTCACACACACACAGACATAGAGTCAATAAACCTTCACACACACAGACATAGAGTCAATGAACCTTCACACACACAGACATAGAGTCAATGAACCTTCACACACACAGACATAGAGTCAATGAACCTTCACACACACAGACATAGAGTCAATGAACCTCCCCACCCACAGTCATAAAAACAATAAACCTTTACGGCTTTACACCCACATACATAAAAACAATGAACATTCACACAGAGAGAGACATAGAGTCAATGAACCGTCACACCCACAGACATAGAGTCAATGAATGTTTACACACAGAGACAAAAAGTCAATGAATCTTCACATAGTGAGGGGACGGGATAGCCTTGTGGTCAGACCATTGTGCTCGCAATTTGACGACCCGGGTTCGATTCCCGCTCGAGAGGATTTTTCCTCTGAAGTTGTCATCAGTGCTGACTCCACTCCACCCAGAAGTCCTTCGGATGAGACTTTAAACTCTAAACCCCGTGTGCGAACGCAGGCAGAACATCTTGCGCACACGTTAAATCCTGTTCCGCTTTTCGTAAGAGTAGGCCATGGTATACCGGTGGGAACAGATGACACGATTTACAAAAACGGCATACAAACGAGGACTGGATGTTAAAAAAAAAAAGCACATGAGTGCTTATTCCATTATCCTCAATATAAAAGAATAAAATAAAAACAAAACTAAATTAAAAAATTGAACCTTCACACCCACAGAGACATAAATAAAGCCAATGACCCACTCACCGTGTTGAGGCCAGTGATGCCTCCAAAGGAGCGGATGGCAATCATCAGCTCTTCCCGAGGATCCAGCTGAGGCTGAAAGCGGGACGACAGGGGCTGGGTGGTGAACTTCTTCCCTGAGGCCCGGGTTCCACTCTTCACGGGAGCCGAGGCTGAGACCGGTACAGGGACCGGGGCTGGGGCTGGGGCTGGGGGTGGAGCGGGAGGGAGGACACTGACCTGTCCGCCCGTGGACGACGCTACCAGAGGTGAGACGCGGCCCTGCTGCGCTTTGCTGTTCTGCTGCTGCTGCTGGTTTTGCTGGGTTTGCTGCAAGTTCAGCGCCTGCATGGACTTCTGTAACTGCTCCATCATCTGCTGCTGCATCTGCATCTGCATCTGCAGCGTCCGCAGCGCGTCTTCAGGCAAGCCAGTGTTGCTACTGCTGCTGTTGTTGTTGTGCGCGGAGAGGAGAGTCTGGTTCTGCTGCAGCTGCTGCTGCCAGACTGTGAACTGCTGCTGCAGCATGCTGTACTGCTGCTGCAGGTCTGTGCCGCTTGGGGGAGGAGGAGCCGCGGGTTCTGTTCCCGAGGCAGGAGAAGAAGAAGGAACCCCACTTCTGGAGCTGAGGTCTGTCTGCCCATGGCCGTCACTACCAGTCTGCACAGCTGACAGTGCTGGGACACTGGCGCCTGTACCGAAACTCATAGTGGCTGAGGCGCGGTACCTCTGACTGCTGTTGGTGTTGGTGTTGCCTGAGGATGCTTCTCTTTCTGCAGCGTGTGTACGGGCGGCTTCTTGGTGGTAGGATGTCACAGAGGAGCGTGGGGATTCTTTGGCAGTGTGGTGATGATGGGAGGAAGAAGACTGAGTGAAGGCCGGTTTGTAGGAGGAGAAGGAGGAAGAGGCGGACTGCACGTGGCCGCGGTTAGACACATACGCCAGGTGGAGGTGAGAACGCTTAGGAGACCCGCTCCCTGTCGCCCCTCCTTCATCATCCTCTTCCTCCTCTGTAGTAGCAGCGGTGGCGGTGGAGGGGGTAAAGGAAGGGGTAGGGGTAGGGGTAGGGACAGGGGAGGTTTTGGTTTTGGCCGGGACGTACTTTTTAGGCCGGAGAGGCACGAGACTGACGTTAGACAGATCTTCCGAGGTCAGCACGAACTCTTCCTTGACCGCTGGTTTCTGCTGCTGCTGGACTTTCTTTGGCGCCACCCCCCCCACCTCCACCCCCACTGTGTTGTCCGGCTTGACCTGACTGACCGCCTTCACCTCCTTCTCCACCTCCTTCCTCTCAGCCCCCCGGGGGGAGGAAAAGGAGGAGGGGGAGGGGGAGCTGGTCCGGTCAGAAGCAGCAGTATCTCGGCTGTTACCCAGCCCCCTCCTCTCCTCCTTCCCCACATACCCACTACTTTTCTTCTTCTCTTCCTCCTGTGACACTTTGACCGCAGCTCCGAAATTCAATCCACCAGGCCCCACAGGGACAATGTATTCCTCCGTCACCGTCACCACTTCCTCCTCTTCTTCCTCTTCTTCCTCCTCCTCCTCCTCTGCTGTGTTCTGGAACTCCAGAGGAGGCGGGACTGTCTCCAGAGGCGCGGAAATCTCCTCCGTCATGGCGAAAGCGTGGCTGGTGAGATTGGTGGTGGTAGTGGTGTCGATGCTGCTGTCTTCCACGTCTGTGTACAGTGAGGGTAGGCCTGAAGGGTGACCTGCATCTCCTGTCAGGGTCTGCGGAAGCCTCGGAGGTGGGATGGTTAGGTCCTCCTCCTCTTCTTCGTCTTCTTCTTTCTCTTTCTCCTCTTTGGTCTTTTCTGTGAAGATGTGGAGGGGAGGGAG
>CM060317.1:28124290-28126790 GCA_030674155.1 Stramonita haemastoma
TTTTTGGTCCACGGCAAGAGGTGAGATTATGAGTGAGATCAGAGACTTGTGAAAGATTACTTGCGTCCAGAGATCTTATGTATACGAGTAATCTACTTCGTAAAATATGTACTAGAAACTTAGTTAATGAATAGCTTTTATTGTGCACACAATGGTTGCAGATTACAATTGTCATCCCTTTTACAACGTCAGAACATTCAACATATCTCCTTGATTTGGTCTTCCCATTAACTCTGTTTATCCACTGATTAAATGGATCTTCTTCTTTGATTGAAAACATTCTTTCAGTCAGTTTCAGCACGAAAATTTATAAAACCCAAATTGAAAAAAAAAGTATTGAAACTGCAAAAACTGACACCTACATCATCGAAAGCTGAATGAACGCAAATTTCAGGGTTTTTTTTATCGTTGGTTGTTATGTTCCATTCTTGCATTCACAATTTGATTTTTCTTCTTCTTAAATATTTCTCATTAACTACATACGTTTTTATTTCATAGTAATCTTTATTAATCATTCTCCTTTATGAAACAGTTCTGGCATACAGAAGCTGAACCATTTCATCATGGGGGAGGGGGGAAAATACCAATTCCATGCACAAAAACTTGTCTTTTGGGGAGGGATGGAGTCACCTCCGCCTAAATCCCACTTTCCCAATATACATACACTCTAACTAAACAATTAACCACAGTGGTACAACCAACACCTCCCCAAAATCAGTTTCAACTCAAACTACACCTTTCAACAACAAGAACAACAACTACAACCGAAATCGTTTCCATTACAACCAAACCTATAATACATAATATCAAATTCTCTGGACAGCAATGAAATCTTTCACAAGGTTTTTTTTTACAACCACAAGATACACTTCGATTAGAAAGAGCTCTCTATCTACACAGCCTCGCCAAAAAAAAAAAGCCTCCTTTTTTTCCCCTACTACCTCCTCCAAACTCCTGGGATGTGTCCACAGAATGTTGCGTGCAAGGGGGTGGTAGGGTGTCGGGCTGGAGAGGGGGGCAGGGGTTCAAACCCTCCTCCCCCTCACTCTCTCCCTCCCGGGCAGTGCTGTCGCTGCTCCTGCTTCTGCTGCAGCTGCTGTTGCGCCGTGCTGCTGCCCAGGGAGGAGCGAGAGATGTCAGGCCACGTTCATTAATTAACTAGCTGCTGCTGCTGTGTGGGTTGGGTGGGTGATGAGTGGGTGGGTAGGTAGGTAGGTAGGTGGGTGGGTCAGGGGTGGGTGTGTGGATGGGTGAGGGTGGGTGTGTGGGTGGGTGAGGAGTGGGTGGGTGGGTGGGTATGTGGGTGATGAGTGGGTGGGTTTGTTGGTTGGTTGGTTGGTTGAAAGGTTGGTTGGTTGGGTGATGAGTGCGTGGGTGGAAGGTTGGGTTGGTGAGTGAGTGTGATGGCTGGTTGCGTGAGTGTTGGGTGGGTGGGTGGGTGGGTGGTGAGTGGGTTGATTAGTTGGCTGGGCGGTTGGTTGGTTGAGTGGTTGGTTGGTTGGGTGGGTGAATGGTTGGGTGGTTGGTTGGTTGGTTGGTTGGTTGGTTGGTTGGTTGGTTGGTTGGTTGGGTGGGTGGGTGAATGGTTGGGTGGTTGGTTGGGTGTGTCGGTGGATGAATGGTTGGTTGGCTGATTGGCTGGTTGATAGGCTGGTTTCATAGTTGGTTGGTTGGCGAATGAGCGTGATGGATGATTGGTTGCTTGGTTGTTGATTAAATGATTAGATGTTGTAAAGAGAGGTAGTAGGTGAATGTGTGGGGGTGTGCGTACAACAACACAACATACACACATACAACATAACTTTTTCTCCCTCCCCGCCCCCCCCCCCCCCCCACAACACAACACAAACACAACACGACACACACACACCACACCCAACCACAACACAACACAACACAACACACACATACAACATAACTTTTTCTCCCCTCCCCTCCCCCACACACAACACAACACACACACAACACACAACACACACACAACACAACACACACACAACACAACAACAACAACAACAACAACAACAACAACAACAACAACAACAAACAACACACAAAACACACAACTTACTCGACACAGGCGAACTCTTGAGACTAGCCGGAGCCAGAGACACGTTATCCTCCCCAACCACCGTAGACTTATCCGCGTACCGGGGGCCAGACCCCCGAGGGGAATAATCCTCAGGGGGAGGCTCATCCGGGGGCGGGGGAGCGATGAACTCACAAGGGCGGGATCTGACATCGGCATCCATCACCACCACCATCTCCTCCTCTACCTCCTCGCTCATCACCGAAGCCGTTTCCACCATCATCATCATCGTCGGCGTCATCTTCTCTTCTCGTTCTTCTTCTTCTTCTTGCTCTCTCTCTTCAGCTGAGGTGGTGGTGGTGGTGGGTGCAGGGACCGTGTTGTGAATGTTGATAGAGGCGCGACGAGGCTCCTCATCGAAGACGACGCTGTTCAAGATATCGTCCAGGTCGAAAGCTTCGTTGTATTCCG
>CM060317.1:28139290-28152592 GCA_030674155.1 Stramonita haemastoma
TAATTGCATCAGAACATCTTGCACACATGTACGATCCTGTTCCGCTTTTCATAAGAGTAGGCAATCATGTGCTGTGGGAACAGATGACAAGATTTACAAAACTGCATACGCACGGGGACTGGACATAAAAAACCCAAAAGTGCTTATTCCATTATCCTCATTATAAAAAGTAAATAAATAAATAAAAATAAAATATCATAACTATGTACACAGATGCACATGCATACATACACACATTCAAAGATATGTGCACACACAAACGCACATGCACACACACATGCCATCCACTTCAAAAAAGAAAATCAAAGCTTATTCAATGAATCATCCAGAAATAAAAAATAGACTTTGACTGACTTTGACTTGGACACATGTATGCATGCATGCATGCATGCATGCACACAGGCACGCATGCAGTCAGACATACATGTGCCCACGTTCGCGCACCCACGCACGCACACGCATGCAGACACGCGCACACACACACACACACACACACCACACACACAATTTGCACGCACACGCATGCGCGCGCGCACACACACGCACACGCACACACACAATTTGCCTCAAACTCTCAAAAGTACTATCATGTAGGGCCTACCACCACAGCTTAGCAGCGAGCAAAAATTCTCAGTACAAGGACAGGTGTCCTAGCAACCAAGATGTAGGGCGGCCACAAGGTAGTGACGTCATTCTGATGTTGTAATGAGTAACCCTTCTTTCAGCGTATGGGTGTGTACACACCCAGGACGTACTGGGAGTTTAAATGCTAATTAAGTGCATTTCTAATTAACACAAACAAACCATTTTTTGTGGAAGTGTAGGTCAGATGTTTATTGACAAAGTCCTGAAATTTCAAGGCTGTAGGGTTGATAGTTTTTGAGTTACAGAGCAAAATATAGGGGTCTGGGTGTACACACACCCAGAGCGTATGGGGAAGGTTAAACCAAACATCTCTAAAAGAACACTAACGCACAGTAGACGTGTACTGGCAATTGCCCTGCTTTCATACAACCCCGCGGAGAGGGGGGGAGGAGAGAGAGAGAGAGAGAGAGAGAGAGAGAGAGAGAGAGAGAGAGAGAGAGAGAGAGAGAGAGAGAGAGAGAGAGAGAGAGAGAGAGAGAGAGAGAGAGAGAGAGAGAGAACGACGGAGGGGGAGGGGGGGGATTGCTGGTGGATGATGATGACACACCACCATGTCAACACTCATACCCACCCCCTCCTCCCCCCTCTCCCCCCTCCTCCTCCATCTCACCCCCACCTCCCTTTCCCCAATCACACCACCCTACAACCCATCCCCATAGCTATCCCTTCCCCCTTCCCCTCTCCAAGGTCAAGTGTGGCTTGGCTTATTTTTGTCTTCTTCCTCTTTCTTTTTTTTCTTCTTCTGACAAAAAAAAAATGAAAAGTTGAAAATGATGACTGATGATCATTTTAACGGTAACATCGCTTGTATTATATTAGAAAGAGTTCAAAGAAATAACCTGCCAGATGATTGATTTGAGAGGATGAGGGCACGGTGTGTATGTGTGTGAGGGGGGGTGGGCTTTGGTTTTTCAGTTACCTGTACAGCGTGAATCACGTCAGGTCTAGTACAACGTCAGTGAAAGTTTGTTTTAAGTGATGACCGCGAGACGCAAACATTAAGAGTAGTAGGAGTAGGAATAGGAAGAGGAGGAGGAGGAGTAGTAGTAGTATAGTAGTAGTAGTAGTAGTAGTAGTAGTAGTAGTAGTAGTAGTAGGAGGAGGAGGAGGAGGAGGAGGAGGAGGAGGAGGAGGAGGAGGAGAAGGAGGAGGAGGAGGATTAGAAGTAGTAGTTGTTGTTGTTGTTGTAGTTGTAGTTGTAGTAGTAGTAGTAGTAGTAGTAGTAGTAGTAGTAGTAGTAGGAGGAGGAGGAGGAGGAGGAGGAGGAGGATTAGAAGGAGGAGGATTAGAAGTAGTAGTTGTTGTTGTTGTTGTAGTTGTAGTTGTAGTAGTAGTAGTAGTAGTAGTAGTAGTAGTAGTAGTAGTAGTAGTAGTAGTAGTAGTAGGAGGAGGAGGAGGAGGAGGAGGAGGAGGAGGAGGAGGGAGGGAGAGGAGGAGGATTAGAAGGAGGAGGATTAGAAGTAGTAGTTGTTGTTGTTGTTGTAGTTGTAGTTGTAGTTGTAGTAGTAGTAGTAGTAGTAGTAGTAGTAGTAGTAGTAGTAGTAGTAGTAGTAGTAGTAGAAGTAGTAGGAGGAGGAGGAGGAGGAGTAGTAGCAGTAGCAGTAGTAGTAGTAGTAGTAGTAGTAGTAGTAGTAGTAGTAGTGGTAGCAGAATATATATATATATATATATATATTATATATATATATATATATATTGTTGCACTTCAATCAATAAAGTGATTGATTTTTTTTATATACATTTGTCCACATAGATCTATGTAACCTTTCAGTCCACAACTTCTGGGCCGGGCTGCTTGTGCAATATAGAGAGGCTGATAGTGGATGGTCAGCTTTAAGTTCAAGTGTAGTGATGAAGACAGCCAGGCTATAGCACCCCCCCCCCCCCCCCCCCCTTTTATTGCCCTTCCTATTGCCCTTCCTATATGCCTCCATATTGCCCTTGCTATTGCCCCCTTATCTTGTTGACTCAAACTGAACCGCTGGTCTGTTCGGCTCTGCAACAACATGTCTTGGTTGCCATCATGGGAGGACGCTTACTTCAAAGATGACTCGCATTCGGTGTATCACCCGTTGTCAAGCAGTCGAGCTCGTCTTCGCTGTTTAATTCGCGTAGTCTTCACTATCATTATTTTATTTTGGGTATTGCATTAGTTGACAAACAGGTTCGGGTTTGGGGTTTCTTTTTTGTGTGCAAACTTGGAAGAGAAATGTTTTTTTTTAATTCAACATCCGGGTAGTGCACCGAAAACTGACATGGCTTCTCCAATTTGACTTGAACACCTTTTTTCCCTTTAATATTTTTTTCTGAAATCGTCTGGGCAATGTACTGGTTCTTTTTATTCTTTTCTTTCATTCTTTTATTTCGAGGAAAACAGAATAAGGACTCGTGTACTTATTAAATATCTCTTTTAACATCAAGTTCCTAAGTGCATGCGAATTTTGCAAATTTTGTCATCCTGTTATCAAAAGCACTTAATGGCCTACTCTTCTGAAAAGTGGGACAGATTCTAACGTGTAGGCAAGATGTTTCAGGCATTGAGTCGTGCTGGACGAGCTGAATTAACCTGGCGGAGCTCGTCCCTGCTCCAGACAGCAGGGTGCATGCTGGGTATGTTCGTATCATCCAGACATACAAGAAATCCAGACAAGTGGTAATTTGTGAGTGTGTGTGTATGTGTGTGTGTGTGTATGTGTGTGTGTGTGTGTGTGTGTGTAAGTGTGTGTGTAAGTGTGTGTGTAAGTGTGTGAGTGTGTGTGTATGTGTGTGTGTGTAAGTGTGTGAGTGTGTGTGTGTATGTGTGTGTGTGTGCGTGCGTGCGTGCGTGTGTGTGTGTGTATAAAATTATGTCATCCACTTCAAAAATTGCAATTTTGTGCAGCTGCAACAGCTGTCAAAAGTTGGTTGTCCTTTTATTCTCTACTGGCAACGACACATCAGTTGCAGTAATGACTAAATAATGCTGAAAGAGGGGCGGGGGAGGGGGGGGAGGGTGATCAACTGGCAGTATTGTGTGTAGCATGGACAGATAGAGGAACAACACTGGAAGGTGGGCTGGGTACTATGGAATCAGTTTTAACACCCAGTTTTAATTTCTGGAAAGAGGACCCTGATTCAGCTAACGAGGTGATGCTGATAACGGTGCTTCACCTTCTTGTATGCTTCAGTCTATTTAAAAAAAAACAAAAAAAAAACACTGTAGGGGGTTTTGGTTTGATTTTTGTTGATGGGGGGTTGTTTACTGTTGTTTTAGTTTATTTGTTTTGTCTTTTTTTTTTTTTTTTTTGGCATCTCTTGCAGGTTTATATATATATATATATATATTAAAATTTTGTTTTGTATCGCTTGCAAGTTTGTTTTTTTCCCAGTTTGTGTTCGTTTTTGTTTACTGGCCTTTGTAATGTTTTGCTTTTTGCTTTTGGTTATTTCTTCTTTCTTTTTCTTTTTTTCGGGGGAGGGGGGTAATGTCTTTTTTCTATGATCTTCATGCTAACTTAGCTCTACCACCCCTCCTGCCCAAATAGAAGTTAGAAATAATGTCTTCCTTTAAACTATTGTAAAACATCTTTATTGTAAAAATTAAACACACACACATAAAACAAAGAAAAAGCATGAACACTACCAACAACAACAACAACAGCTTCACAAAACTATTGATCAAAGTGCCTGTGCGTGAAACAGTAGTCTCACACGAATTCAACATAAAGCCTAAGCAGCACACACAACAGTTAATATATACATTATTCATACCTGGCTTGAAATTCCAATCACACTATCACCCATCCACTCATCCACCCACCCACTTCTACCCCCTCCCCCTACACACACACACACACCACACACACACACACACACACACACACACACACACACACAACACACGCACGCACGCACGCACGCACGCACACAATTTGCTTCCAATATTTCACCCATCAACACGCACATCTTTCAATACCGACACGACAGGCAGACGACAGACATTGAAGTTGACCTCAAAAAGCCATGGCAGCATCAACGAACGGCCTTGACGGCCTGGCTTCATACACACACACCACACACACACACACACACACACACACACACACACACACACACACACACACACACACACACACACACACACACACACACAGACAGACATACATACATACATACATACATACATACATACATACACACCGTATACACACACAGAGACATACTAGACCTTGGTCCCTCCGTAGACCCCCCTCCCCCCCCCTGGGGGGGATTTATGGGTGCATTTTTCTGAAACTTTGTTTATTTTAACGTTTTATGGTATATGTTACCCTCATGTAACCAGGTTATTTCAGGATATACAAGCAATTCAATATGGTAACCCTTCAGAAGGAAAATATTTAGGGGGTGAGGTTAATTTACATTATTTATATAAATATATTCTTACACATTCATATCAAATTTGGTACCAAAATAAAGGGTATTAAACAGGCTATCAACATAAGTTAATGTCACCACTGCACAAGGAACGCCTGTCCCATATTTTAAAAACAAAACAGAAAATTGAAATGAAAACGCGGTACAATCCTGTCCTGCCTTCAACATCTACCTGCCAAAGTGTATAACGTTTATAGGTGTGTGTGTGCGCGCGCATGCTGCGTGCGTGCGTGTGTGTGTGTGTGTGTGTGTGTGTGTGTGTGTGTGTGTGTGTGTGTGTGTGTGTGTGTGTGTGTGTGTGTGTGTGTGTGTGTGTGTGTGTGTGTGTGCATGCATGCGAGTGAGTGTACATTCGAATTTGTTAAAACTGTAAATTGCTGTTGATTGCTTGTGTGTTGTGTAGGTCGAATGCAAGCGCTTTGATTTGTTTTTACAAGATATAGCGCTATACAAGTTCCATGTATTATTATTATTATTATTATTATTATTATTGTTATTATTATTATTATTATTATTATTATTATGTTCAGTGACAGGGTGGTGGATGGGTGCCATATAGTCCACAGTAGTCCACAGTATGGGACAGGCGTTCTTTCAGTTTGTAAGTCTTGTATCCTGGGTTGTAGAAGTCAGGAGAATGTTGTTGCATGTATTCACAGTACTTCTCACCTAGCATGGTCATTCTCTCCACCTGTGAACCTCTGATTATTGCTTTTTCATCATACTCGCATATGTACTCAAATGCCCTCTCCTATGCCTGTAGCTGCTCAGTAGTTTTCTGGTCTGTTGATGTTTCAGCATGCCTGTCTTCACATCTCAAATAGTCTTTTCTACAACCTTCGTGATAGTGAGCTTCACCTACTACAAGATCTGTATCTTGATAATGAGTGAAAATGTCATCTTGTTTAGTTTTGGCTGCATCCTGTATAGACTGTTCTGCTGTCTTGGTGATACATTTTCCAAGTTTTCCAAAACATGGAACCCCTTTTGAAACTTTCTTTTTAAATTTCTTCTTGCAAAAAATGCAGCTGTCTTTTGGAAGCAATGGGCCTGAAGTAGCGACAGTCCTTTAGGTTTTGATGGTCCTGCAACCTCTTCACTACCTGTCTCACGCTTTCTTTTCCTGGCAAATTTCACACTTGTAAACTGTGCATAACAGCTTCTGTGATAACCATGGCGTGTAAAGTCAAGGTCTCCTGGAATACAATTACAAATCTCATCTAGTCTATGACATGCCACATCTGAAGAACGTCTCAAGTGAAGAGACTTTTAAATAGTTTTTTTTGTGCTTTCTTCAGTTAGTGGAGTTACAGTCTTTTCTGTTATTTTGGAAATGAATTATACAAGTTCTCCCACCCCTGGAATTTTTCTTTTGCACTTAAATGTACTTTTGAAGGTCACTGGATGTTCATCTGCCATGTTGAAATGTTCATTTTCTACAGGAAACGTCACATGGGGAAGATGAAATACACTTTCAGTGAGAGACTGCACACTTGCCAGTGACTCCACTCTCCTCAAAAGTCTTTCGGATGAGACTGTAAACCGAGGCCCCGTGTGCGAACGTACCCAGAACGTCTTACGCACACGTTAAATCATGTTCCGCTTTTCGTAAGAGTAGGCCATTGTGTGCGGGTGGGAACAGATGAAAATATTTACACAACTGCATACACACGGGGACTGGATGAAAAAAGCACATGAGTGCTTATTCCATTATCCTCGATATAAAAAAATAAAATAAAAATGAAAATAAATAAAATGACCTGAAACATGATGGTTAAAATGGATACTAAAAGTACTACTCAACAGTTTGCCTTATACCCAACGTTTGTGGTGGAGGACGCGGAACTGAAAAGAACAACGAATTATGACCACGCCTTGTTCTATTTTTAGATGTATGTTATCGTGTGTCACTTGAATGTGCTGTGGTGTGTGTGTGTGCTGTGGGTGTGTGTGTGTGTGTGTGTGTGTGTGTGTGTGTGTGTGTGTGTGTGTGTGTGTGTGTGTGTGTGTGTGTGTTACACGCGTGCACACGCGCGCGACTGATCTGCATATTATGTGTAATTTCTTGAGGAAAAAAAAAAGAAACTAAAAAAAATCATAGACTCAAAGTGCTGTGGTTAACACATCCTCTTCGTTAATGATACTTATGGCTGTTGCAGTACTTACTGTGTGTTACAGACATTCTCTGATCAATAATAACATCTTGATCTAGACTTATTTGTGCATACTTTGTGGAACATACTGATAGTTGGATACATTTCTGGCACCGGACACACAAGGCGTGAGATGAGAAAGTGCCGCTCAACTGACGGTGAGAGAACGGAACAGCGCTCCGCTGTGGTTGAGTGGTAAGACAGATTTCAGCTGCATGCGGTTCGGACGGCCGCACATTAAAGTCATCACTGTAGTTTTGTTTTAAATAGGTCAGCAAAAAACTGTGCCTATATAATCGGGAAAATTATATTAGATGCTATTCACAATAAAATTATGAGAAGTTAAGCCAGATTTTGTGCAATAATCACAGGGTGAACATCCCTACCCCAAAAACCTAAATATAGGGCGCAAAGAGGGGAAAATGCACTGTTCATACACCTCTCACTCCTGAAATAACCTGTATCCCAGAGGGTAACATGTCAAATGTTTCTACCAACATCATAAGCTTTCAGAAAAACAAAGTCAAAAATCCCCCCCAGGGGGGGGGAGGTTTCCCTCTCCTAGATCATGGTCTATACATACACGGTACTACACACACACACACACACACACACACACACACACACACACACACACACACACACACACACACACACACACACACACACGGACACACACACACGGACACACACACACCACACACACACACACACACACACACACACACACACACACACACACACACACACACACACACACCACACACACACACACACAGACAGAGACACAGAGACACAAACAGAAAGAGAGAGACAGAGAGAGACAGACAGAAACAGAGACAGAAACAGAAAGAGACAGAGAGAGACACAGGCAAACAGAGACACAGACACAGAGACAGAAAGAAACAGAGACATACACCTCATCCCATCCAACCACATCCCATACCCTGATACAGGCAGACAACAGACAAAGAAGTTTTTTCTTCTTTTTTTTGTTACCTCAAAAGCCATGGCCGCTTTACCGGCTTTACCGGCCTGGCTCCACTCCGGCTTCTTGTTCTTGGCCAGCAGGTACACAGAGGTGGCGCCCAGAGACCCGATGGTCTGGTTGGGTTTGAACTCCAGCACTTTACCTGTCTCCTCCTCGCGCACCTGCAGCTCGTGTCCCGAGGGCGACACCTTGCAGCGGGCCGCCAGGTGAACCAACAGGTCCAGCATGGGGATGCTGTGGTGGCCAAGGAGGTCATTTTCGGAGGTCATTTTGGAGGTCATTTGGAGGTCATTTGGGGGGTCAAGGTCATTTAGAGGTTATTTTGGGGTCATTTGGAGGTTTTGGGGGGTCATTTGGAGGTTATTTGGGGGGATCTCTGGGGTCATGTTTATGGCGGGGGGGGGGGGGGGGGGGGGGGGGGGGGGGGGGGGGGGGGGGGGGGGGGGGGGGGGGCATCTATGATAGAAGAATTATGTGGGGTTTATGTCAGTAAATTCTGAAAATGGTATTAAGCCAAGAGAACTAACGCGGAGAAGAAGGGAACATTCTGAGCTACTTGTAAGAGAAAGGACAGAAAAACAGAATGTATGTGTGTGTGTCTGAACACTTACCTTTAGAGGCTGAGATGGGATAGAGTGGGATGAGATGGGATAGGGTGTGATGGGATAGGATAGGGTGGGATGGGATGGGATAGGGTGTGATGGGATAGGATAGGGTGTGATGGGATAGGATAGGGTGTGATGGGATGGGATGTGATAGGATGGGAAAGGGTGGGATGAGATAGGATGGGATGGGATATGGTGGGATCGTATGAGAAAGGACAGGATGGGGTGGGATAGGTTAGGGTGGGATGGGTTAGGGCGGAATGGGATGGAATGGGATGGCATGGGATGGGATAGGATGGGATAGGATAGGATAGGATAGGGTAGGATGGGATGAGATGAGGCATGCCTGTGAACATGTGTGTGTGTGAATGTGTGTGTGTCTGTGTCTGTGTGTGTCTCACTGTCTGTGTGCCAGGGGGCAAAAAAAGGGGGATGAGATGACAAGGTACAGAGGACTTAAATGGGGGGGGCAGGGAAATGTTGTTGAATCAGAGGGGGGGAGGAGGAGAGCCAACACGGGCTCATAACTACACGAACATCGTGTTCAATTTTAAAAACAACTTCCCTCGAGCCAGCAGTTGTGTACTTTTTATATACATTTTGAAAAATAATCTTTTTTTAAAAAAGAGAAATCTTTTGATAAATCATTTTCAAAATGATGGGAGAAGTTGTAAGTGGTCACCTACACTTGTTTTCCTTCCACACTTCCAACTTTCTGCACTGATACAAAAAATTCTTTGACAATTGTTTGTCGTAATTAGTATATATATAAGTTAACTACGGGTGTGCGCTCCTAAACAGGCTAGTTTATGACTGTGAATACAGAAAAAGGCAATTTCGGAAAGAAGGGGGAGTGGGTGGAGGAGGGGGTAGGTAGACGTACACACACTCTATGTTTACTGCAAAATCTAAACATAGATGGTACTGCACAGTATAATTACACAGCTCAAACCCTCTCTCTCTTCTTTCTCTCTCTCCTCTCTTCTTCCTCTATCTCCTCTCTCTCTCTCCTCCTCTCTCTCTCTTCTCTCTCTCTTCATCTTTCTTTTTGTTTTATCTGTGTTTGCGGATTGCTAAGTATCCTGGAGTGTTGTGTGTGTGTGTGTGTGGTGTGTGGTGGTGTGTGTGTGTGTTTGTGTGTGTGTGTGTGTGTGTGTGTGGTGTGTGTGTGTGTGTTTTGGAAAGTGTTGAGAAAGTGTGTTTGTGTGATGAGTGTGTGTGTGTGTGTGTAAATCACTGTGTGTGTTTGTGGTGTCTTCAATTTTCCCGTCTCCTCAAATAAAGCGAAATTAGACAAAGAACGCTAAAATGTCCTGTGGTGTGTGTGTGTGTTGTGGGTGTGGGGTTGTGTGTGGTGTGTGTGTTGGTGTGTGTGTGTGGTGTGTGTGTGTGTTGTGGTGTGTGTGTGTGTGGGGGAAATCACTGTGTGTGTTTGTGTGTGGATGTGTTGTGGTTGTGTGTGTGGTGTGGGGTCCCTGGTGTGTGAATCTGTATAAATAAACTGTGTATACGTGTCTGTGGTTGTGTATACTGTGTGTGTGTGTATTCTGAGTATGTATGTAAATTACTCTGTGTGTGTAAATCACTGTGTATATGCATGTGTGTAAATTACTAAATGTGTGTGTGTGCGCGCCGCGCCCGCGTGCGCGAGCGTGTGATTTTTGTGTTGTTGTGTGTTTTGGGCACCTGCTTAAACCCTACATGCTGGACAGTTTCTCACACACAACACAAAACCCCGGGAAGTGCACACATACACGAAAAGCCACAAATTATGTGAAAACAATGACCCAAATAGCAACCCTTTCTCTAGTGCAAGGGGTATGGCCCTGGCCTTTTAACAACACGACACTGACAGGTATCCGTTATTTTCCATTAATAACTAATGCAATACCTCCCCCCCAACCCCCCCCCACCCCCCCCCCCCTTACCCTTCTCGCCCACCCCCCCCCCCCCCCACCTCCCTCTTCTTCTACCCCCTCTGCAGTCCCCCAACCCCCCACCCCCTCATCCCCCTCATCCCCACCCCCCCACCCCCTTTGTGTGTTTTTCGAGGTATGAGCTTCAGTGAAGCAGACGAAAACACAAACCTGCTTTTTTACCGATCCCTAACTGATAGTTAAAGTAACGTGACAAAAGGCTTCAGCGCAGTTTGCCAAACGTTGCTAAATCGTTTTTTTCTTAGCAAGCGTGTCATATTTCTGTGGGGTGTGTATATAAGGTGCATGTGTAGAAGTGTTGAGCGTTATCACACACAAAAAGTTAGGGTGGCTCTGTGTGTGTGTGTGTGTGTGTGTGTGTGTGTGTGTGTGTGGTTTGTGTGTGTGTGTGTGTGTGTGTTGTCTGTTGTCTGTCTGTTGTTGCCTGTCTGCCTGCCTGTCTGTCCTGTCGTTTGCCTGCCTGTCTGCCTATCTGTCTGTCTGTTCTGACAAACAAAATATACTCATGGCATTTGTGATTACCTCGTTGGTTTTTTTAAAAATATTTTTCGAGATTGTCAAGTGAATCAGCAATTCACCCAATAACCAAAAAATAAATACATAAATAAAACAATAAAAAAAAGATAATTGTCCTACGGGTTAAAAGTGAATTGATAGAGCGGATTGCACCCAAAGACCGGTTTGGAAAACGGTCATCTTCTCTCTCTCAGATGCCTGACATGGTTGTCTGTCGGAAGCGTGCGCCCCTAGAGCGGCCATCGGAGATCATTATACCCTGTTGAGAAGTCTGTTTTCACTACTTGAAAAGAAAGATTGAATGCTAATGATCCCTGCACAACCAATTTCTTTTTCTTTCAGTCTTATTGAAGTAAAAAAACCAACTTGTTGATATGTACAGCCAAGCATCTGAATTAGTAAATATAAAATTAAAAAGGAAGATTTACATTTTCTATACAAAGAATATATGTCGCCAAGCAGATTTTGGGGGGGGTTTAATTTTGAACTGTTAGGGGATTTTGTAAGTAAATTCTAAACATGGTCATGTCCACCCCCCCAAAAAAAAGAATCATGAAACAGTTTAACTTTTGTCTGGTGTCCCCATAACCTAGGCGGTCGTAGGGGAGGCGAAGCATCAGAGACCTCAGCTTCTCAAGGGGCCAGCATATTGAGGACGGCGCCCATCTCCTCTCCTTGCTGCTTTACTTCCTGACACTAAAGAGGGCAGGTATCCATTTACAGATGGGTGAGCAGGGGGGACTGTGCTGAAGCTAAGGGCGCAAACGGCCACTTATGTTTTATGCTTTCTATTTTTGTGCGTTGGTGCGCGTGTATTTTGTAACTTTAGCAGAACTGTTGCTCCTTATGCCACTCATCTCAACCTTACAACACACACACACACACACACACACACACACACACACACACAAAACACACACCCAACACACACACATACACACACAAAAACACTGTCACCAGGCTCAGTATACCACGTCTCTATAGCCTACAAGATTTAACAAGGTGCTGTTATTAACTTGTCAAGCTGCCATGTAACGCAGCTCTAGCTATTGATTTATCAGGAGATATCATTGTTAAGCTGCCTAAGGCCACAGGCCAAACTTACCCAGCACTGCCAATGAATAAACGTTGATATTGATAGGTAATAGTGCCTTTTCTAATCAAATATATCAAACAAAACACTGAGCCCTGTGCTGACGAAAAACGTGTTGTTGTTTTTTTCTTTTATTTCGTAGATAATGACATAAAGCGCTCATTGTTGTTGTTTTTTTTATATATCAAGTCCCCCGGTGTGCATGAGGTTTTGATAATTTTGTCATCCGTTCTCACTGGCACCTATCTGTTAGTGTCGTGATTGTAAACGCTTATGGCTCTCATAGGAAATATTTAGACCACTAACTATCCTTACTTACTAACTTACTTTACTTATTACTCAGTCTACTTACTTACTTATTACTTACTTACTTACTTACTTACTTATCTTACTTACTTACTTACTACTTACTTAACTTACTTACTACTTACTTGCTTGCTTGCTTGCGTGCTTACTTACTTACTTACTTGTTTATTATCTACGTACTTCCTTCCTTCGTTACTTACTGTCTTATTTACTTACTTAAACTTACATACTTACTTTACTTTCTTCTACAATCAGTATATTAATTTTTCTGCGAGGTGCTCTTTGTAATACCCATAATGTGTACAACTCGTGTCTTTATGGGGGCTTTGTTGTTATGATTTGTTGCTGTTGTTGTTGTTTGAAAGTGATAGTGATATTCTGTTACTCATCATTTCTCAATGAGAAAGGCCCCAATAAGATACCTTAAGTAACAAAAACCAACGAAACCATTTTGAGTTAAGATGATTCTCACTGGCTATAACAAAGCAATACGTGAGGCCAAGAGATGACATTTAAAAGCCTCACACTAAAAGAAAAAAGAGGCCAGTCGTCTTCCCCGAATCGATTAAAGACATGCATTCGTGTTTAAGTGACTCAGCAGAGTCGTGTGCTGTACGGTCTCGGTAATTAAACAACCTTTGGA
>CM060317.1:28152692-28160192 GCA_030674155.1 Stramonita haemastoma
CCAGCAGGACCACAATCAACCTTTCTACATACACACACAGAACACACACATGTATATTCAGTCAAGAACCACGTAGCCCGTGATCATTACGAGCTGAAACATTTTTTTTTATCAAACTTCCATTAGGGCCTAGCCCAGGTCATGTAAATCACTTCAGCATTCTTGTACCGTCACCAGAATTCGCTGCTTCCATCCCAGAGGCTATCTGACCACAAACACACTGATACCGTAGCCTACAAAAGGTGAACGAACACTGGTGGATATCGAGAACACTAGGCCTACAAGTTAGAGTTAAGCTAATTCATCGAAAAAAATTTTATAAAACCTTTGTAAACCCCGACCTTCCTTCACAAACACAAATCTTTGTTGTGACTATTAGGCCTAATGTCTAACCCCGAACAAGAATCGTCTGCCATTTTTTGCAAAAAAAAAAAAACACAGCCACGCGGAGAGTTGGGAAGCTGAACAAGCACACATGTAATGTATACACACGAAAACACAAGTGATGATCTCACTAATGCAGCACGAGCACAGCACAGCACGGCACGGCACAGCACAGCACAGCACAGCAGGTCGCGGTGATTGACATGCGAGTTTCTGTGACGGCGAGAACGGACCGGCGGACGGACGGACTAGGAGGGAAACACGCCACGCAATGCAATGGACAGACAGGGCAGGTGTTTAGGCTATAGGCTACGTCATGCTGTGTCGTCTGCTTCTCTCTCTCTCTCTCTCTCTCTCTCCTCTCTCTCTCTCTCTCTCTCTCTCTCTCTCTCTCCTCTCTCTCTCTCTCTCTCTCTCTCTCTCTGAGTTTTGTTTGGTCGCCCCTAAACAGGACAAAAGCCGGATGCAAAAAAAAGGATGTGAATGTTTATCTGTCTCCCTTGATAAATAAAGATCTCCTCTCCTCTCTCTCTCTCTCTCTCTCTCTCTCTCTCTCTCTCTCTCCTCTCTCTCTCTCTCTCTCTCTCTCTCTCTCTCTCTCTTTCTCTCTCTCTCTCTCTTATTTTGATGTTATCCCTGAAAAGGGCGGGGACTGGATGTAAAAAAGCACACGAGTGCTTATCTATTATCCTCGAATACAAGAATTTTGCCTTGCCTGGCCTGGCCTTGCCTTGCCCTCTCTCTCTCTCTCTCTCTCTCTCTCTCTCTCTCTCTCTCTCTCTCTCTCTCTCTCTCTCTCCTCTCCTCTCTCTCTCTCTCTCTCTCTCTCTCATCTCTCTACTCTCTCTCCTCTTCTCTCTCTCTCCCCTAAGCCCCCTCCCTATATCTGCAGCTAGGCTAAAGCCACTCACTAGTTATGACGTTGAAAGGAGGGATCGATACTTGCTAGGCTAGCTATATTTGGCTGCTGGTGGTGGACCATGCTAACCATACCTAGGCAATCCTGCTGTTGTGGCTGAAATGGTGTGTGTGTGTGTGTGTGTGTTGTGGTGTGTGTGTGTGTGTGTGTGTGTGTGTGTGTGTGTGTGTGTGTGTGTGTGTGTGTGCACGTCAGTGAAAAATAATACACACTCTGTCTGTCTGTCTGTCTGTCTGTCTGTCTGTCTGTCTGTCTGTCTGTCTCTCTCTCTCTCTCTCTCTCTCTCTCTCTCTCTCTTCTCTCTCGTCTCATCTCTCATCTCTCTCTCTCTCTCTCTCTCCTCTCTCGCCCGTTCTCTGTCTGTCTGTCTGTCTGTCTGTCTGTCTGTCTGTCTGTCTGTCTGTCTGTCTGTCTGTCTGTCTGTCTTCTCTCTCTCTCTCTCTCTCTCTCTCTCTCTCTCTCTCTCTCTCTCCTCTCTCTCTCTCTCTCTCTCTCTGTGTCAAATCTCAGTCATTTTCAATCTGTGGTTGTGACACAAGGCTCAACCTAATTTTCTCTGTGTCCGCGTGAGCGTGTGCGTGTGTTGTGTGTGTGTGTGTGCGTGCGTGCGTGCGTGTGTGGCGCGTGTAGTGGTGTGTGTATGTGTGAGAAAGAGAGATAGAAAAAAGAGAGAGAGATAAAAGATAGAAAGAGAGAGAGACAGAGAAGAGATGGAGAGACATAGCAGACAGACACAGAGAGAAGAGAGAAGAGAAGAGAGAGACGAGAGAAGAGAGAAGAAGGACAGAGAAGAGACAACAAGACAGACAGAGACAGACAGACAGAGAGACAGACAAAGACAGACAGACGGACAGAAGACAGACAGATAGACAGAGACAACAGACATAGACACAGACATAGACACAGACATAGACAGACAGATAGGAGACTCCCCCTATCCAAGTGATTGATAGTACAGAACGATAGTGTATAGCTGATAGCTGATCTGGTCTCTGCAGCAGATCGAAGAGGAGATAACTATCGACTTTCCATCCTCCACAGCACTTACTCCTTCTCCCTATCTCATATCCTCCTCCCACCACCACCACCACCACCCCCTCCTCCCACCCTCCACTCTTTCCCTCCAGTTTTTTCCCCTCTGTTCCTTTCCCTATCATCCCTATACTATACCTCCAATCTCTGCCTTCACTCAGCTATTGCAAATCTCCTAAAGGATCTATACTATGGTTGTAGCCAGCTTGCTGTTTTTGTGAGATGGTTATCATACTACCGTTTATCGTAACGCTGTCAGTCACTATACTACTGTGGTCTGGATTAGTTTTTTTGGTTGTGTGTTGGTTTTGTTTTGTTTTGTTTTCGTTCCTTTTGGCTAGAGAGAGTTTTTTGAGTTTGGTCGATGGTGAGATGCTGTGTATGCGAACGGTTTTGGGTTTTTTTTTGTTTTGGTTTGGTTTTGATTTGTGTTGTTTTTTTGTGTTGCTTTTGGGGGGGGGGGGGGCGCCTAACATGAAGGTAGCCGTATTCCAACTTCGGGATGTATGCTGGATATGTTTGTGTTTTCATAACCCACCGAACGCTGACATGATTTAAACACACACACACATTATACATTTATATATATATATATATAGATATATGTGTGTGTATGTATGTATGTATGTATGTATGTATGTATGTATGTATGTATGTATGTATGTATGTATGTAGTATGTATATATATATATATATATGTAGATATATAGATATCTATCTATCTATCTATAATATATATACATATATATATCTACATATATATATATATACATATATATGTAGATAGATAGATAGATAGATAGATAATAGATAGATAGATAGATAGATAGATAGATAGATAGATAGATAGATAGATAGATAGATAATAATATATATATAATATATATAATATATATATACACGAAGAGAGAACATTAGTTCAACAGATACCGCCGAGATTCGAAATCCCCCAAACTTCATGGACCCATGGGACCGAAGTCGAACAGGCTGAACACTAGCTGCTGTCTGGTAACCTGACAGGTAAACAAAACGTTGAAAGGTAAAGGTACCCCATCACCTATGCATGTGGTCGTAGGGGGTCGAGGCATCAGAAACCCCAACTTCTCTATGGGCCAGCATGTTGACGGCGTTGCCCATCTCCTCTCCCTCGCTGCTTTACCTCCCCTGACCCTAAAGAGGCCTGGTACCCATTTACAGCAAGGTGAACTGGGGGGACTGTACTTAAGCTATGGCACGCAAACGGTCACCCATCTAATTGGTAACCACGCTCGATGCTGCAAAACATTGGCTGGGGAAAGCCAGTGCTCTGACCACTGAGCTAGCTATCCCGTCCCCATGTAAAAGGGGATGTTGCAAATGAGAGGTCTTGTTAAGGAGGACAATTGGCTGTAATAATCTGAGACAGTTCACTGACCCTACAGTGTCTGTTTTTCAGAGTGACAATTGCTTCACACCATTTTTGTATGCCATCGTCCAAAGGAAAATGGGTCTTTTTTTGCAGATCATTAGCACCTTATGCCTTTTTTTATAGTACGTGTGTGTGTGTGTGTGTGTGTTTTGTGTGTGTGTGTGTGTGTGTGTGTGTGGTGGTGTGGTGTGTGTGGGGTGTGTGTGTGTGTGTGTGTGTGTGTGTGTGTGAAAATGGACCTTTTTGCAGACTATTTACAGCTCAGCCTTTGTTATTTGTGTGTGAGGGGAGGGGGTGGTATGCGCACGTGCGCGCGTGTGTGTGTGTTGGTTTCTATCCTGCTCTGTGTCTATCTGTCTGTCTATCTGTCTGCTTGCCTGCCTGCCTGCCTGTCCCCCTCCCTCTGTCTGTCTGTCTGTCTGTCTGTCTGTCTGTCTGTCTGTCTTCTGTCTGTCTTGTCTGTCTGTCTGTCTGTCTGCCTCTGTCTGTCTGTCTGTCTGTCTGTCTGTCTCGTCTCTCTCTCTCTCTCTCTCTCTCTCTCTCTCTCTCTCTCTCTCTCTCTCTCGTCTCTCTCTCTGTGCTGTATTAACTCTCATCTCTCTCTCCCTCTCTCTCCTCTCCCCTTACTTCTCCTCATCCCTAAACCTCAAAAAACCCACACATTTTGTAGCTGCTATTCTCTATGGCTTCCGGATCAACCGGCCATATTGTAAATATTATTAGTCAGTCAGACCGCTCGATACAAAAGTGCTTGAGACCCCCAACCACCCTCCCCCCTTCCCTTTCCCTCTCCCTCTCAAACACCCCCTTGACCTTAAAAAAAACAACAAACACACCTACGCGCCCTCTAAGTGTTGAATTATTCCCAGATCAGTCCGTGTCAGGTTATTAATTGCTTTTTACTAGATTGAGTCTCATAAAATTTTCAGTGCAGTACACATTGAAAGAAGCGAAGCGTTAGATTGAGACTGAGAGTTCTTGGTGATTCAGTTCCACAGAAACCATGGAAACACAGCTACTGTGTTTTTTGGTGAACACTTTGTTTTTTTCTTTAAACGTTTAAACGTTTAAAACCATCCTTATAGCATCATCCTGTTGACAGGCCTGCAAAGGTCGGAGGATCGAATCTAGCGAATTTGGAGTACGGATTTTTTTTTTTTTCTCGAACGATTTTTTATCCTAAAATTAAAAAGTCTAAAAGATGACAATCCTCTTCCATACCAATGTTGGATGTGCTGTGCCTGTCTTGTCAAAGCGTTTAACGGAAGCGCAACGCATTTTCGCTGATATAACAAACGCTGTCTGAGTGTTCGATAGAAGAAGAAAGAAGAAGAAGAAGAAGAAGAAGAAGAAGAAGAAGAAGAAGAAGAAGAAGAAGAAGAAGAAGAAAAGAAGAACAACAACAACAACAACAACAACAACAACAACAAACAACAACAACAACAACAACCACCTGAACAAGACAGAACAAAATAGAGGCAGACATAAACAACTGTAAAATCACGCCAATCTTTGCAGTGAAGAATCATTAGCTAAAGTAATTCCACAACTATGTCTTGTAGAACTAATAGAATAACAGATTCTCCGAAGATGGAAATATGGCTGCCTAATTGTGAACACTAAAAAGGAAAATCGGGGTGTGACTAAAAAGAAATAAATTTGTCGTTGGGTGGGAGACAGACGGAAACAAGGAGAGAAGAAAAAAAACAATGGAATAACCGGTAGTGAAAGCTGCAACTCGAAACTACAATACAGGACAACTTAGCAAGAATGTTAGTAGGCCTAGTAATAGTAAGTAAGTAGTAGTAGCAGCAGCAGCAGCAGCAGCAGCAGCAGCAGCAGCAGCATAGTAGTAGTAGTAGTAGTAGTAGTAGTAAGTAGTAGAGTAGTAGTAGTAGTAGTAGTAGTAGTAGTAGTAGTAGTAGTAGTAGTAGTAGTAGTAGCAGTAGTAGTAGCAGTAGCTATAGTAGAGCAGCAGCACAGCAGCAGCAGCAGCAGCAGCAGCAGCAGTCAGTACAGTATGGTAGTAGCAGCAGCAGCAGCAGCAGCAAGTAGTAGTAGAAGTAGTAGTAGTAGTATAGTAGTAGTAGTAGTAGTAGTAGTAGTAGTAGTAGTAGTAGCAACAGCAGCAGCAGAGTACAGTACAGCAGTAGTAGAGTGTAGTTGTTGATGTCACAAAATCAATCCAATCAATGTAATCTAAAAAGCCTACACACTACACATTAAGAAAATAAAACACTCAAATCAAAACAGAAAACACAACAACAAAACAAACATTCCCGAAGATGTAATTCTTTCTCCCCCCCCCCCCCCCCCCCTCCCCCCAAAAAAAAAATCCAGTAAGATAAAAAAAAAACCGACACACAAAACAATTATCGCTGCAGCACTGAACTCTCACACACACACACCTCACAGCCAAAAGTAGCCCTGGAATGAAAACAAGCTTCCATCCTAAACTTACTCACACTGACACAGAGAAAGATCATTTTCCTTCCACCATTAAAACACACACACACAACCACAAGTTTAGTCTCCAAGCCACAGACAGGTAGGTAGGTAGATATCAGTTTTACAGCACACTCCTCCAGGCATCGAAGAGGGGGAAAAAATAATGATCTACGGTTCATAAAAAAAGTTAAAGGTAGCACTCCACTCCAACACCCCACCCAGTGAGAGAAGATTTTCAGGTGAGGAAGGGAGTAGGCCTAGGACTAGTCCTAGCGGGAGTGTCCCTAGCTGGGTTACACACGTATGTATGTCCACAAGGCAAGACAGATTGTGGGGGCTACAGATTGAAGAGGGTTGGTTAGTTTGTTTGTTTTTTCTCCCTAAAGGCTGTGATTCAAAAAAGTTTGCGAACGATTGTACGACAGTTTACAACAGGGTTTACGAGTTCAGGTGTGTGTGTGTGTGTGTGTGTGTGTGTGTGTGTGTGTGTGTGTGTGTGTGTGTGTGTGTGTGTGTGTGTGTGTGTGTGTGAGTGTGTGTGTGTCTGTATGTGTGTGTGTTGTGTGTGTTGTGTGTGTAGTGTGTGTGTGTTTTGTGTGGGGGGGGTATGTGAGTGTATGTGTGTGTGTGTATGTCCGTGTGTTTGTGTGTGTGTGTGTGTGTGTGTGTGTGTGTGTGTGTGTGTGTGGTGTGTGTGTGTGTGTGTGTGTGTGTGTGTTTTTAAAGATTTAAATAGTGACTTTGTTTTTAAGACTTAAAGCCCAGACGGAAAAATCACGTCCTCCCTGATATCAGAAGATAATTATGTCCTTTAGTTGACCATAGACTTGACACATCTTGCACAACTTTTCGACTCTGTAAACATATCCCCCTCCTCCCGACTAAAGCAAACTGATGCAGGGAGTGTCAAGCACCTAAGACTGTGGCCACACAATAAAGTCACGGAAGGAAGATGGTAAGATAAAAGCCTAGTATCCATAGTTTGTTCGCATTGATACTGAAATAGCCTACATGTACCCTGTATCGCACCAGTCTTTAACTTTTGCTACCAGGATATAGGCACTGTATATTGTATATTATATTTATATCTCTACCTGGCTATGACAAAGTGTTATATCAATTTTTGCACAATTTGATAATATTGTAAGGTTTTGTTCGAAGGAGGTGGGTGTGAATGGGGAAAAGGAAGTCTGGTGTCTTGAGCACACAAAAAATAAATAAAACAAACAAAACAAAACAAAAATTATTTTCCATACATCTGCATATGTCTAAAATAATACATCCTCTTTGCCCACTAACTCTGTTCTTT
>CM060317.1:28175192-28190192 GCA_030674155.1 Stramonita haemastoma
AGGTAGAAACCTTGAAACATAGCGTTTCTTTCAACATTTTTTTCAAAAACATTGATAAGATAATAAAGTCGAGTAGACATAACCAGCTCTATCAATACAGCAATGCAAACAACAAATGCAGAATTTTGTTTTCTGTTTGGGGTTGTTTTTTTTCTAACCTAATAATTATTATTTTCCTTCCACAGCCCCTCTCACCTTCCCCTTCTCACTCTCTCTCTCTCTCTCTCTCTCTCTCCTCTCCTCTCTCTCTCTTCTTCTCTCTCTTCTCTTCTCTCTCTCTCTCTCTCTCTCTCTCTCTCTCTCTCTCTCCTCTCCTCTCTTTCTCTCTCTCTCTCCTCTCTCTCCCCCTCCTTCCACCCCTCCCCCCTCCTCCATCCCCATCACCTGACCCTGCAAGATGAAAGGGAGACAAGTATATATGTGAAGTTTAATTCATGCACTGAAGAGTTTGGCCCAAGCAGTAAAAATAATTGTATGTGTGTGTGTGTGTGTGTGTGTGTTGTGTGTGTGTGTGTGTGTGTGTGTGGATGTGAGGTGTGGTGTGTGTGTTAGTGTGTGTGTGTGTTGTGTGTGTTAGTGTGTTAGTTGTGTGTGTGTGTGTGTGCGTGTGAGTGTGTGTGTGTGTGTGCGTGTGTGTGTGTGTGTTTACATGTGTTTACATGTGTTTGTGTGTGTGTGAGTGTGTGTGTGTGTGTGTTTGTGTGTGTCTGTCTGTGTCTGCGTCTGCGTCTGTGTCTGTGTGTCTGTGTGTGTACCGTGTGTTTTGTGGTGTGTGTGTGTATTTGTATGTGTGTGTGCGTGCATGTGTGTATACATTAAATACATGTGTGTTTTGTGTGTGTATTTTTGTGCATGTGTGTGCGCACGCACGCGCGCACGTGAGAGTGTGTGTGTAAAACTTTATGTAACAATGTGATGCAATTATTATGCTGTACTCTGACAAAAACAAGACTGGTTAATATTGCTTTCTAACATACACTCGTATTGACTTTGTACAGCCGTCACACACGCAAGGAAATATATCCAACTTCAAACAAAGCATAAGCTTCTTTTCGAGCACAATCACGACATGAGTCTTTTGACTTTTGGTACACACTCAAACAGTTGAAAAACACACACACATATATATAACGCACCACACACACATACACACACACACAAACATACACGCGCGCGCCACACACACACACACACACAAACACAACACAACAACACACACACACACACACACACACACACACACACACACACACACACAACACACAAAAAAACCTTCAACTGATGCATCAGTCTTTCAACTAAAACACAACTCCAAAACACTTCACCAACAATAACCAAACACAAAAAAAACAGACCGAATCCAAAAGACGGAAAAGAATATATAAAAAAGCAACAACACAAACCCCCCAAACCACCAACCCATCAAATAAAATAGTTTTGTGTACAGTAAAGTTTTTTTCTCCTGAATAAACATCGGTTTAAACAAAACCTAAGATAAACAAACTAAAAAAACAAACAGCTCATCAGGACTGTAAGAAGGAAGCAACAGCTTTACTTTAGATAAAAGACCCTAAACCTATTCAGCTGACTGTACACTAATCCTCACAAGATGCAGGCCTGTTAACTTGTGTATGAAGGCCTACATAGCTGACGTCTGATGGGAGACGATCCTATCCTACGCTTGGCTGCATTCAATCAATAATCAATATTATATACCATACAGCAGACGATGTGGAGTGCGTAGTGGCGAGACCTTTGAAGTTATGGCCTGGAGCATGCATCTGCAGCTGGCTGTAGCCTATAAATTTGCATTCCACATCCTATAGGTATGAGTGTGTTTGTTTGCACAAGTGTGTCAGGGCCTATAGGGCAATCACTCACACATATTAATATTTTGTTCCATCGTGTTCGACGATGACCTCCAAAAGCGCAGAGGAAGCAGCTGTTTCGGAAATTGGGCAAAATTTTGAATATAGTGAAGATGCCTTGTCCATAGTACATCCCCACTCTCTCGGCCAAGAGGGCATAAGGACAGTCAGCGTTGGAGATGTTCTCCAAAGGCCGAATAGCCCCCCAGGGCTGCAGCAGATAAGGACTGTGCAAGTTAAGCCTCCTTGTCAGAGAGTCATAGTCGATCACGAAAAGACGAAGCTGTAAAGTGGAATTCCCACGAGAGGGAAAGCTGCTGATCATACAGCCTCTCACTGTGTTGTTGCCCCCAGTATAAGGATGGGATGCAAAGAGGCAGACAGGGAAAACGACGGGAAGACAACATCAGACAGTGGACTGGCTGGCCCTGAGTGGAACGACGTGCTACTGAAAGCTGAAAACCGCGAGAAGTGGAGGAAGCTGGTTGCAAAATCTCCAGAATTGCCCAAAAGATATATTAAACTACGGGATAAGTGAAGGTGAAGTATTCCCTTAACCCATCCAGTCGTTGTGGAGCGAGGCTCAGAGACCTCAGCTTCTTTAGGGGCCAGCACATTGAGGGCGGTGCCCGTCTCCTCTCCCTCGCTGCTTTACCTTCACTAACCATAAAGAGGGCAGGTACCCTTTACAGCTGGGTGAACTATGGTACTATATTGAAGTTGAGGCGCATAAATGGTCACCAATCCGCGAGGCAACTATGTTTATAACCTTACATCGTGGGGAGAGCAGGTGCTCTGACCACTGAGCTATGCAACTATCAACTACATCTGACAGCCGTTTGCTAAGTAACTTGTGAACATACGAGGTCTGTAGCGGTCCGTAGCGTGCATGCGGGTGCAGGACACAAGAAAACACACACACACACACACACACACACACACACACACACACACACACACACAAAACACACACACACGTACACACGGTACACACGCACACGCACACGACACCACACACACACACACACACAAACGCGCATGTGTGGCTGTTTTGAAGGGATTGTTTCCCCCTGGAGTCAACATTGGTACAGACTCCATTCCCTTAAAGTTGTTTTGATGATACTATAAGCCCAGCCTCATTTGTAGATCTGTCTATGCATACAGTGTCTTGCACATTGTGTTATAAACCCATCTGCCTTTAGTAGAAGAGTAGGTCAGCTACGGCTGAAGGGTTAAGTCACATGAACATGCTCAGCATGCATCCTGCAAACTGGATAGGAATGGGCTCCGTCAGACTCGACTTGTCCAAAATTTCACCACCTGAAAAAATCACAGCAGTGCCCTGGCAACTTCTCAAGGAGTTAAAGGAACTGACAAAAATGACAAAACTGCATACACACGGGGACTGGATGTAGAAAAAGCACATGAGTGCTTATTCCATTATCCTCAATATATAAAAGAATATAACTAACTAAATGAATAAATAAATAAATAAATAAATAAATAAGGAAGAAGTCAAACCAGGCCAATTGTACTCACTGGGGAAAAAAGGACATACTTCACACACTGTCTTTCATTCACATACCTGGGTGGTTTGGTTATGGGGTAGGAAACAGACGACACCGTTTGGGGGTGGAGGAGGAGGAGGACATGTCTACACCGTCACTATCCAGGTCCTCACAAATGTAGCTCTATCCAGGCCAGACTCATCATTGATGGGTTATTCAGATCATCAGGCACAATGTACACCTCAACCAGATGTTCACTGGTTAAAAAGAAACCATCAAAAGAAAAAAAAACCAACCAATCACGTTCACTGGTCTCAAATCCTGACACTGGCATTCATTCACTTGTCCACAAACTGAGACCTTCAGGCTTAATGGTCAAACACTCTCACAGACTCTTGACGTTCACCTGTTCAGAATCCAGTCACTCATTTTCACTGGTCCAAAATCCAAAACACTAACATTAGATATAGTCACTGGTCCAAAAACTTGGACACTGACTGCAGACAAGTGTAAAATCCACGCTGTAGGCCTATTCACATTGGTTGATGTCCAACTTCCCTGGTACTCATCACTCCTCAAAATAGCATGGGAGAAGTCAAGTCATTCACTGATCCAAAAGCGTACTCTGTGCATATATATATATATTATATATATATATATAATATATATATATATATATATATATATAATATATATATATATATATATATGTGTGTGTGTGTGTGTGTGTGTGTGTGTGTGTGTGTGTGTGTGTGTGTGTGTGATGATATATATATATATATATAATATATATATATATATATATATATAGTATGTATGTAATGGTCTGTCCACTTGCGAGTCCACTATGAGAGTTCAGCTGCTCAAGGGGTCAGTCACTGTAAGCCTGATGAGGAAGTTTACTGTGTTGGGTCAAATGCTTGTGGGGGTCAGTATTACCCAAGGTCCAATCACAACACTTACTCTTAAACTCCATGTACACAGAGAGTGAGTCAGGCTCTAAGGCTTTCCCTTAAACTCCATGTACACTGAGTGAACCAGGCTCTTATGCTAACCCATAAATTCATCCAGGTTTATGGTGTGGGGTTTTTTTGTTTATTTTTATTCTTTGAGTTCTTTTATTTTGGAGATAATGGGTTAAGCTCTCATGTGCTTTTTTTTACATCCAGTACCCATGTCTGTGCAGTTTTGCAAATTAATTTACCATTCATTCCCACCAGCACACAATGACCTACCCTTCTGAAAATTGGAACACAAGATGTTATGCTGTGTCCACACACAAGACTTCAGTTAATAGCCTCATCCAAGTGACTTTTGGTGGTGGTGGGGGGTGGGTGGAGTAGGCATTGATATTAATTTCAGGGTGGGAGGGGGGGGGCGGCCCTTAAATGGGACTTGAACCGGGTCAGCAGATCACTAGCCCAATGAGCAACACTCTAACCACCAGACTGTCCTGTTGGTCTCGTGCTCTTTCTTGATCTCTCAAAAGTTCTCATTGATTGATCAGGGTTTAGTGCTTGCCTTTTTATGTATACATTTGCTCACTTTTTGTTTCTACCATTGGTTAAAAGCTCTACAAGTAACATTATTTGTTGTGGCATTTTGGAGGTTTTCCTTTTTCTTTTGTTGTTGTTGTCTAATATCACTTATGTGAACAGACATTAAACTGAAGAAGAACTATCCTGTCCCCCTGGCTTCAAGAAATGACTGGGTAGGTCTGTACTGTCTGTAGTGACGTCACTGAGAAGTGAGGAAGACATGGCTGGTAAGACAAAGTAATGAGGCAAGGACCAGAAAAAGAGGGGAAGGGGGTTAAGGAGGGGGGGGGGGCAGGGGGGCAGAGGAGGGGAGGTAGGGGGTTTGGGGGCAAGCCTGAACGGGTCACAGCCCCTGTTCCTGTATCCCATGATGACAGGGATTGGGGGCCTTCACGCTACATTAGCCTAGCTAGCTAGCTACAGCTCTGGGTCTCTCTCAGTACAGTGGTCTGTGTGCATGCTGCTCAGTTTTGTTAGATCTAGGCCTATCTGTCTTCCCAAGCTAGGCCTACTACAGAGAGAGAGAGATACATGTAATGCATGTATGTGTGTGGCTGCAATCCACCGTTTCCACTGAAGAGTCATGTAGTGTCTACTATTATATAAAGCATAGTGAGAAGGAAAATCGTCAGCATATAAAATGAAATCTTGGCTAGCATACATATAATTATAAGCTTGTATAGCATTGTATTGCTTGAGAATTGTACAAATTTTAGGGTGGCTTGCAGCGCCAAAGTGGGATAGCTTGCGGTTAACACACTCCCTAAATCAATACCTCCATTGGGACTGTAACCTAACCAAAGCAAAATCGAAAAGGTCGTCCGTTACTTTCAAATTATAGTTTTAGAGTAGGATAAAATGTAGTGAGTGTGTGTGTGTGGTGTGTGTGCTTGGAAAGGGTGGAGCAGTGTGGGGGGGGGGGGGGGGGTAGTCAGGTTGAAAATGAAAGCCACTGGAATTAACGATAAGAAATACAGATATAATCGCCATCTCTGAAAATCTGTCTCCTACACGCTGTGGCTGAAAGACTTGCTAAGGATGGGGACAGACAGATATATCAGGAGGAATACAGAATTCAGCTCTCCAGTCATTCAGAATTTTGTCGAAACGCGGAAGAATTACCACATAACTGCATTTTGTGCGAATCGAGGAAGACACTTTATGTTAGAAAATGTTCTTGATTAAAGAAGATTTTGTAAAATGTGATTGTACATGGACTCAAGTTGTTAGAGAATACATAGCGAATTGGATTTCAATTGACTATATGATATATCGTATATGTGTGGACTGCAGCCAAAATGGAAAAAAGGTCCCCTCCTACCCAAAATCCCACAGCCCCGCCCATGTTTTTAGAACAAAGCGCTCGTTTTCAACATGAAAAAGAACAGGTAAAAATGGGTGTGAAAAGAGAAAGGAAATAGGTAGTGGTTGTGACTTTACATGGAGAGCAAAGCTGTGGGATTTTTTTCTCTCATCAACGCTGTTTACTGTTTTAGTGTACTGTACAGATAGTAAATTTATAGATCAGCACACACACACACGCACGCACGCACGCACGCACACACACACACATGGCGTTTTTGTAATGGTCGCAGCGTCACAGAATTCTGATTCTCCTTTAACTTTTTTTTTATTTGGTATGCATCCCTCATCAATCAGACCCTTTCACCCCGCCTACGCCCCCCACTCCCCCCTCCCCCCCCCCAAAAAAAAAAAAAATAACCCCACCATCTCCCTCCATCTTCACTCTCTTTTTACATCCTCTGTCTTAGGGCCTTACCTTCGCTTAGGGAGAGAGGTAGAGACTTTCTCTTTATTATTTTTCTTTTCCCACGGTCTGTGCTTTCACGCATCACACACCTACGCTCTGATGTTATTCCAACTAACGTCATGAATTGCACGCTAGCATGTCCCACCTAACTACTTTCTGTTGTCTGAATTTTGTCAATACCTTCAAACTGCCCCTCCATGACACACACACACCACAGTCACAAAATACACACAAATCATGAGCACTAAATGTTCTGTGTGCGTTCACACACAGAACTGCGGATTGAAGTCTCATTCGAAGGACTTGCGTGCTAAAATATTCTGTTTAATTTAAAGAAAAAGACAAAACCCTTTCCAGTATGAAAGACCAAAGGTATAGATCTATCATACTATACATGGTATGGAAGTATCAGACTGCTAAAAAAAAAATCAATTTCAGTCAGTCTACATCTGCTATAAATCTAAATGATTCTTTGTTTTGTTTGAATTTTATTCTTGGTTTGTTTTGTAGCTGGTTACTTTTCTTATTAAACTGTAAATTCGGAAGAAAACCCCAACCCCCTGTAAATTTGGATACATACCTCAACTACAACAACAATAAAAATGGTGATCATTGCTCTTGCACTACACTGTAAGCGTTGTAAACTATGTAACATTATCCTGTCTGGGCACAGCAGTAGTTTACAGAGAGAAAGCAGGATTTCCCCTCTGTGTGAGTGACTCATAACCCACCCCACCCCACCTTTCCACAGTTAGAAAGAATGACTACTACACTACTCCTTTGCTGAGGAATGGAATCCAGACATGTTTCTGCCGACAATAGGCTAATCACATTCAATACTGGGATTGGGAGGGATGGAGGAGAGAGAGAGAGAGGGGGGAGGCAGATCTATTGGCCTTGTGGTTAGAGCTTGAAATCCCGATCTGCAGACAACAGAGGGTGCAGGCTTGAGATTCCACTGAGGTGTCTATTCAAGAGGATACCGCTCCCCTCCCGGCCCCGCCCTTAATAAATTAACGGGGATTCCCAACCACACCAACCCTTCATGGAGTTTTAAAGTAGCGCTAAGGCCACTCCCTGGAAGTCGTTGGTGATGAACCATAAACTAATTCCTAGAAGCGAACACACGCAGAACATCTTCTGATAACATTGTACAATTGTTATCACTGAACTCCCCAACCCACCCCAACCCTTCCTCGAGTTTTTAAAGTAGCGCTGGCTAAAGCCACTCCTGGAAGTCTTTGGTGATGAGACTAGCCTATAAACTGGGTTCCTAGAAGCGAGCACACGCAGAACATCTTCTGCTCACGTTGTACAATATCACTGAACTCCCATCTTCATTTTGAAGAAGCCAGTGGAATGGTGGTCACACGAAAATACCTAGCATGCATCTTACGTAAGACTCAGAGAGAATAGGTTCTGTCATATTCAACATGCCCACATACAGTACACTGCAGCACCCCCTCCCCTCCCGCAAGTACGCACGCACGCGTGTGTACACACACATACACACATAATACATACACACACATATACACACATACACACACACTTAGAGAGCACACACACAGAAGAGCCCTTAGAGCACACACACACACACACACACACACACACACACACACACACACACACACCACACAACACACACACACACAACACCACACAACAGACCCTTAGAGCACACACACACACACAGCCCTAGAGCACACACACAGAGCCTTAGAGCACACACACACACACACACACACACACACAACACACACACACACACACACACACACAACACACACACACACACACACACACACACACACACACACACACAACACACACACCTACTCCTCAAGGAGTTGGGTTAATAATTTTTAAAGAAGTCAAATTCTACTTTTGCTCTTTAGGCCTAAAATGTATTCCATGACTTGCCCTCATTCCTTGGCCTGCCTGACTAAGAGAGTGAGGTGGTCTAACGTATTACGCGAAGGGACTTAGGATAATACATAAAGTTAGGTGGTCTGGGTTAACTAACGTATTACGTGAAGGGACTTAAGATAGTATATAATGTGACAAAGCCCACCATACAGTCTTATGAAGGATCCTACGTAACCTGACTAAGGGCACTAAGAACCCTGAAGAACGCCACCACCATCCCCTTCATCTTAGAGCTCTTCTGATGTAACCAGGGCTATGACACCATTTTCTCTGAGGGGGGGGGGGGGGGGGGGGGGGGGGTTACTAGGCCTTCTAGCCTGTGTCATTGGATGTTGGCTTATAGTTATAGCCTACTGGCGACTATTAGGGATAACAGATAGTATACGTAGGAGCCTCTAATAACCCTGACCTTCTGAGGTATGTTGGTTGGATACAATGAATAAAGTAGCGAGGGGAGTGATGTTTTTACGATATTAGAGAAATTGTTGTTGTTGTTGTTGTTTTGTTGTTGTTGTTGTTGTTGTTGTTTTCTTCTTCTTCTCTCTTCTTCTTCTTCTTCTTCTTCTTCTTCTTTTCTTCTTTCTTCTTCTTCTTCTTTCTTCTTCTTCTTCTTCTTTTCTCTCTTCTTCTCTTCTTCTTCTTCTTCTTCTTCTTCATCATTATCATATCACCATCATCATCATCTTCTTCTTCGTTGTCGTCGCAAGCGACTTGAACTTTGCTTGAGTACATACTTCTTAAAAAAAAAAAAAGCCAAACTTTTCGATGTTTTCTTCTACAAATGTTATCCTTTCCAATACTGATCCTTGAAACAAGGTTTAGATAACATTACACTCCCTTCCGTCAAAGTTATCATCATCGTTATCGTCACCAATACCTTGACCTAGATTATTCTCTAGAAGGGCAAGGACGGGTGGGGGTATATTATTCATATTATTACATGGAATTTGTATGCGCATATCTTGTAAGACAAGGGTAGGAGGGGGGAGGGGGACTGTGAGGGACGCGTTGGTCAACAATTCTCTGCGCCGAAATACTAGCACCCAATAACGCCCCCCCCCCCCCCCCCCCCCCCCCATTCCCCCTGAAAAACCCGGTCCACCGCGAACAAACCTCGGACTGACCCAAAATTGTTAACTATGTTGCTTTGATTCCTTTACAGTCCTAGCAGAGCTATAGATCCGATTTAGGGGCTGTGCCATGCATCAAACGACCACCTGTATATAGTATATAGTGTATACTGATCAGACTTGAACGCTGAACCCCCTTCCAAGTTTCCTAAAGTACCGCCACACAGATACACACAGTACACCACGCACGCACGCACCCACGCACGTACTCACGCGCCGCGCGCGCGCGCGGCACACACACACACACACACACACACACACACACACACACACACACACACACACACACACGAGATATAAAAAAATGAATAAAATTAAAATTAAAAAATAAAGGCACACTCTGATCAGAACTGCACAGTTTGGTAGAACTGGTACTTTTTCTCTCACGTTGTTTCAAGTCTCTCCACTTCACATACAAACACACACAAAAAAAAAAATTCAGTTCCAAAATTCGAATACACAGCACAAAACACTAGTATAAATCACACTAGCACGCACGCACAGACACAAGTGATACTTTTTCCAACGAATATGATCACACATCTCTTCCTCCCCTCTCTCTCTCTCCCTCCCTCTCTATCTCTCTTTCCAGAGTGCAACTGAAACTCGACAAAATACACCACACTCCTATACTATAGGCTAGCCCACCTCAACAACATAGGACTTAGGAACAGACCTATCCCCCCACCACACACACCAACCACCACACCACACACACAGACGGTACGACTACAAACACGACAACAAAAGACGGATGAGTGAGAGGGTAGAGGTGGAAAGGAAAAGATAGGGGGGAGGGAAGGGTAGGGAAGGGAAGGGAGGAGGGGGGAGGGAGGTTACAGGTGAAAGGGAGAAAGAGGAATTTTGGAGGAGGTGGGATTGGGGGGGGGAGGGGGGGGGGGAGAGAGGGAGAGAAATGTCATGGTGGCGTTCATTCACGGCCTGGCGGTTTTAATGACAGGGTTTTGAGGCAGACGACAGTTTGGGAGGGGGAGGGAGGGGGAGAAAGGAAGAAGTGGTGTGGGGGGGAGGGGTTGAAGGAGAGTTGAGGGGGAAGGTGAGGACGGTAGGAAGAGAAGAAGGAAGACATGGGGAGGGGGAATAGGGACAAACGTGAGTGAGGAGGAGGTTAGGAAGGTAAGCTAGGTAAAAGATTTGGAATGGCAGGTGAAATTCAGACAGGTCGTCGTGGTTGTTGATGTTGATGATGATGTTGTTGTTGTGCGTTCCCCAGCTTAACCTAACACTTGGGATCACCCAGAATAAGCACTTTTCAGACTCACACATCCCACCTGGCAATCACTGTGAGATATATATATAATATAATATATATATATATATATAATAAATATATATGTATATAGGAAGTATACACAGATGAGAAGTCACATTATGATTAATAATTAACATGATGGTACAGACAAAGGAGAGAGGTGTGGTGGACGGAGTGTGTGTGTGGGAGGGGGGGGGGGTAGCTTTAAAATAATTATGGACCTAACTTCTCCATAAATCCATTTAGAAGTTGTTGGGACATTGCACTGATTCTTTTACCAGTTATTTTATTCCAGGCACAGCATAGTGAGCAAGTTGGAACCTGACAGAGCCCATTCCTCTACAAAGTAGCAGTATGCATGCTGGGTATGTTTACGTTATCCATCCACTGACCACAGCCTACATAAATATAATCTACTCTTCCTACAGAAAGTCGATGAGGTCTGAACTTGTGTACAGGGTGTTCTCCATGCGTTCACACAAAGCACTTCGGTTTAATAGTCAGTCTGATCTGAAGCTGGTTGCAAAATCTTCAGTGCTGCCCCAACGGTCTACACACTGTACAAGACTAAGGGGATAGCTATAGGTGAATGTGTGAAGATAGGATGTTCAGGGCAGTGGAGTCAGAACCCCGATGCTAGTTCCATGAAACAAAAAATCTGCTTAAGTTTGAATAGACTCATCAGCGAGAATGGAACACACGCCCATGTTATCGTCAGATCAGGACTATCGTGCTCTAACCACTACACAGTTCTGCCACTTTAAATCCAGCCAAGTATTTGTCAACAATCAGCATAATGGCGGTGTGCATGCACGCAAGTACGTACATACGCATGCACATGCACACACGAACTAACTTTCTTACTTACTCACTTACTTACTCACAAACTAACACACACACACACACACACGCACACACCACACAACACACACACACACACACCTCTCTCTCTCTCACTCTCTCTCTCTCTCTGCTGCTGGTGGTGATGCTGGTATGTAGGGTAGGAAAGGGGGTTTCTTAGCTTATTCCTGATCAGGGCAAGGGCCGGAATAGAAAAAAGTATGTAATGATTACTTACTCTGTTACCCTTGAAAAATAAAGATTATTCTTCTTCATTCTCTCTCTCTCTCTCTCTCCTCTCTCTCTCTCTCTCTCTCTCTCTCTCTCTCTCTGATTGGAACTGAGGTACGACGGAATGGGGAAGCGTTGAGTGAGTGCTAGGGGAAGGAGAGGGGGGAAGGACGGAGATTAGACGGACAAAGCGTTAGCTATTGTCTACGTCTATGATTATACAGACGTTGGCTAGACTCTCGGATTAGAGAGAGGAGAGAAAGAGAGAGAGGGGGGGAGGGAATAGACAGACGACAGAGACAGACAGACAGACAGAAGAGAGACAGACAGACAGAAGACAGACAGACAAGCAGGCAGGCTGGCAGGCAGGCAGGCAGAGACAGGCAGAGACACAGGCAGGCAGCAGGCAAGCTTGCAGAGAGGCACAGAGACAGACAAGCAGCAAGCAGAGAGACAGACAGGCAGGTAGAGACACAGCAGAGACACAGAGAGAGAGAGGACAGACAGACAGACAGACAAAGGCAGATAAAAAACAAATAAATGAATCTTTTTTCTTAAGAAAAAGACCAAGCACAGACAGAGACAGGCATGCAAGCAGAAAGCTAGGGGTACAACATATAAATTAATCCAGACAGACAAAAGAAGAAAACGATTCTTTTGTTTAGCATTGAAGAAAAAGAATAAGCAGGGAGAAAAGAGAGTGAAAAGAGAGAGAAGTGAGACAGACAGACAGACAGACAGACAGACAGACAGACGACAGGACAGACAGATGGGCAGACAGACAGACAGAGATAAAGACAGACAGACAGATAGTGACAGACAGACAGCCAAACAAGCAAACAGACAAACAAACAGGCAATGACAGAAACAAAGTCATGCAAAGAGACTGACAGACAGATAGACAGGCATAGCATATTGCAAACAATGCTTTCTATGATTTTTTAACACTCAGCTACTGGTCAGTACAGCACTGGTCAGTGACTTGTGTGGTGTGGCTAGCCTAATTAAAGCACGTCCACCCTGCTAGCTCCACTGGACATTATTCAATTCACAAGGGTGCGCCAGAATTGGAATAGAGGCAAGTATGTTGGTAGGATAGCGAGTAGTGCGCACACCAGTACGTGTGTGACACAGTACGCCAATGTCATGATATATTAGAGAGAGACAGAAGACAGACAGACAGAGAGACAGAGACAGAGAGAGACAGAGAGAGAAGAGAGAGAGAGAGTCTTTGTTTGTAGGTGTAGGAAAAGGTCTGCATAAGTTGTGGTCGATTTGTGTGCTATTTTCTGTTGATTATTTAAAGCTATGCTTCAATCCACATAAATTTAAATCGAGTTCTTGAGATATTAAGCATTCGTTTACACTTATACACACACACACTACGCGCGCACGCACGCACACACACACAAACACACACACACACGACATGACACACACACACCACACGCACGCACACACACACAACTGACATATACACACACCTTCACACGCGCACACACACGACACACACACACTAACACAAAACACACACAACCACCACACACACACACTAACACGCACACACACACAACAACACCACTAACACCACACACACAACACTACACCACACACCACCACCACACACCACTAACACACACCACACTTAACACACACCTCCACACTACACACACACACACACAACACACACACACTAACACACACACACACACACACACTAACACACACACACACTAACACACACACACACACACACACTACACACACACACCTAACACACACACAACACACACACACACACACAACACAACACACACACACACACACACGTACACACGTACACAACCTCTTCCACAACCACAAGTCAACATCACAATAATCTACCACACATACATCACACATCATCACCAACCCACATCCCATGATTATCTATAGCCCGTGACAAACAAACACAGACACACGCATCGATCCATCAATCACTGTCTTTAAGGAGGAGGGCAGACCACAACATCAGTCACAGCTTAATGATAATGGTATGTACTCCGCCACCTTAACTCGCTTCAAACGACCCAGCACTTACTTAGAGCACACCTGGTGTCTCTATATACTGATCAACCACTTATTAAGCTTACTTGCTTCACTTAGCAAATATAGGACAGGTGTCATCTTGCCTGAATAGTCAGACTCCATGATTCATAATTTGAAAGTTGAGGGATTGAACCCTGGGTTGCTCTCCTTGAAAAAGAAAGCTTGAGTTTTTTTGTTTATTGCTTGTGTTGATCAAAAAAGGACGATTTTCTATTGGTGTGGTATTGTGTTAGTTATGTCCCTTTTCTGCAATCTTCTGAGATTGATATTAAGAAGAAGAAGAAGAAGAAGAGAAGAAGAAGAAGAAGAAGAAGAAGAAGAAGAAGAAGAAGAAGAAGAAGAAGAAGAAGAAGATGGTGAGGAGGAGAGGAGGAAGGAGATAGTAGTTGGGAGAGAGAAAAAAAGAGGGAAAGTGGTGAGGAAGAGACGAAGCTGGTCCGTTATGCGTTTGTGTGTGTTTGCTTGCGTTCTTCCTTCTGAAGACTTCACGATCTGAATACGTTATATACATCTGTCATGTTGATTTGAACAGGAAAAAATAATAAACCACAGCAAGAAGAAGAAGAATAACAACAACAACAATAACAAAGCTAAGAAAACAAAGACAGACATAATTATAATCCTTTCAACATGCATTGCCTTACAATTTTATTTACATCAGCCTCCACAGTTTTCTCCCTTTCCAAACACAATCAGAGACCATTTATTTATCCCGAATACAAATCTCCTCTTGTGTTCTCTACTTCCGAAACACAAAAGTTTAGATCAACAAAAAAAACCCAGCAGCCACAAATAAACGCCAAGAATCCCTCCACAACAAGTGC
>CM060317.1:28192692-28195192 GCA_030674155.1 Stramonita haemastoma
AGAACTATCACAATCTTCAAGGAAAAAAACGTCTTCCTCTTTTTCAAAAAAACCAAAAAAAAACCAAAACCACAAGTAAAGCAGGAATGACAGGTATGTGAATTCACTAAGTGTATCTACCAAGTCTCCTCCATCCCCCCTATCGCCCCCCCACCCGCACCCGAACCCCCTCCCCCTGTCCCCCCCGTTATCAGACGATTCTCAGGGAAGCGCTATAAAATCCCTGTACTGTACAGCTGGGTAGATCAGAGGCAGTTTGCTGATAGTTTGGGTGTCCGCGCCCATCTCCTGACAGATGTAGTAGCTTTCAAAGGGACCCACAGGACTTGTAGGGGGTTAAAATCCGGGATTTACCGGATCGGTGACCGGGTGAAGGTTTTCCCTTGTGGTACATTTCTTAGCAACAGTTATTCGGTTAAAAGGATACTAAAGGGTTGTATTGGTTGCCTTGGAAGGCTTCATATCGCCAGAAATCTTTTGAGTACCAAAAAAGAAAAAAAATGGTATGGTCATCGTATGTTGAAAGATTTATTTACACGTACATCGTGAATGGAAAAACTCTACGAAATGAAAAGTTTTCAGGAGTTTTTTTTTACCGAGAGGGTATATTTACATATGTGTTTAGAATATTAGTAATAATATCATAATTGAAGGTTGGTATAGATATTATTGCCATCTATATATGGTCCTAGTTTGAGCTACTACCGATGGTAACATTTAATCCATCATGCACACGGGTGCATTTACACGTGCACACGCATACACATATGTACGCACGCACACACGCACGTACGTACCTCACACACACACATACACACATACACACATACACACATACCTACACATGCGCATACATGCATTTACACACACATGCGCATACACGCACGAATACACGCACACATATGCATGTACACACCTGTGCATACACGCACATACATACACCACGCGCGCGCGCGTGCACTCACACATGCGCGCATGCAGCTTATGCACACGTTTGTTATGCATGCACACATGGAGCAGACGCACACACAACACACACTCACACACATACACTCACACACACACACACACACACATACACACACTGAAACACACATACACACACACATACACAAAGGTATGCACAACGCGTGCGCGCGCACGCACACCACACACACAACACACACACAGAGGGTGAGGGGATGAGTAGCTTAGACAAACACAACCATACAAACAGACACACAGACACCGCAGACAAACATACACACAAACAGACTAACAGACTCACAAACCAGACAAACAGACACACAGACCGACAGACCAAGAGCAGTGGGGTGGGGTGCTATGTGGGCACCATGCCGGGTCTTTGTCAGTGCCCAACAGAGCTTGACAGGACCTCCCACCCCCACCCCCCACCCACCCCCACTCCACCACCACCACCACCACCCCTTCACAATCACAACCACCATCAGGTATGTGTATCGTTTTCAGGTCAGAAGTGAGGTAGGTAAGAAGAGAGGGAGAGTAGGGAATCGTGAGGAAGAGAGAGAGAGGGAACAATGAACAATGAACAATAACAGATTTATTCTTCAGGCCACCAGCCCCAAGAATGGGGTAAACAAAGCATAGCAAAGCAAAGCAAATAAAGCAAAACCAAAATAAAACCTCATGACATATGTGGCAACTGCCAAAACATATCAAGTGTGAACATCTATCCTTACAATGTAGACTGACCTCTTTTAAATGTGATTTGTTTTGTCAATTCTCCAGTTTTCAACAAAATCATGCCTTATTTTAAGGCATTGAAAAGATATAAACTAGCTTACGAATGGTAAAGACAGAGCCATATTCAGCAAATTTTACGTATGGCTGATCGTTCGGGACCAAGTACCTTAGATTTTCATACAGATACAATTTCTTATCAAATGTTTTTCATCTTCCACTACCTCACACAACTTACACTTGTAGTCAGTATTCTTCTAAAAAGAAAAGAGAGAGAGAGAGAGAGAGAGAGAGAGAGAGAGAGAGAGAGAGAGAGAGAGAGAGAGAGAGAGAGAGAGAGAGAGAGAGAGAGAGAGAGAGAGAGAGAGAGAGAGAGAGAGAGAGAGAGAGAGTACTGCAAAATGATTTATTCATTAAAAAAAGCCATCGGCCCATAAATGAAGGTGTTGCTGAACAATTTAGAATATGATTTAAACTGGATTTTGTACATTATTATGAAAATCATCTGTTAAAGAAAATTCTGTTTTTATTTTAAACTTGAGGACACGCGGCAACCAATGCCACGGTTCTTTGCTATCAGGTTAAGAACAGGGAGCCAGCGCACGGTAGATGTTACGTGCCTGGTTACATCACAGCAGATTTAAGCAATCTTCATAGATCCCAAATTTCCATCTCACTACGTGACCAAACTTGTGATCACATCACTGGACCTTACTAGATAACAGTTGGGGGAGAAACGGCCTCCAGTTATGCTTGTATCATTTCCTCACCTTGACTGTTAGATAAAAGTTGGCAGAAT
>CM060317.1:28200192-28202692 GCA_030674155.1 Stramonita haemastoma
GTGTAAAGATAAAAAGATCCCTAATTATTAATCTATTCATAGCTGCTAGCGAGCATGGAGGTAAGAGCTAAAAGTTTTTCCCCCTCTTTTTCAGCCACTCGTTTTTTTTGCCAAGTTACAAGACAAGTCACACAATAGCTCTTTTGTTGAAAGAAGGGGTGAAAGATAAGGGGGTGGGGGGGAGAGAAGGAAGATAGTAGGGGGGTAAGAACAGAATGAGGTCAAGGAAGATATACTACAAAGAAAGAGAGAAAGAAGGAATGAATGAAAAGGTACATATGGAAGGTAGGTATTTGGTAGCGGTAGTAGGGTGGAAAAGGTGGACCTAAATTGTCGGTTTTTCTTGTCCTCTTCCAACGCCCTGTTTTGTTTAACTCTGAATTTATGAGATTCTTGCCTCAAGCTCGTCTGACGGGTCCTAAACACCAGGAGATAACACATGGTGAAAACGCCATTAAAGTTGATAATTCGTGAAATCAGGAACTGGAATCCAGACAGTGACAAATAAGCCAGAGACGGAGGGGTGGGTTTTTGGTGGTTGTAGTGGTGGTGGTGATGGTGGTGGGGGTAAGGTTATGAGTGTGTGTGGCTTTTGGGGATATTTTTTGTATCTCCTAGGTCAAAGTCCTGACTAAACCACGAGGTCTCATTTTTGGTATGTTTACTATGTCTATGAAAGTAGGTAAAAGTGAGAAAAGGTCCGTGTAGCCAACATGTCATATTCAATTGATATGGGTTGATGTCAGAGTTAGATGGATTATAAATGATAAACACACCTGTTGCAGGGCTACGTAACCGGCAAAACATAAGCAAACCAATCATGCACATGCCAAAGTCCATTATATATATAGAGAGAGAGAGAGAGTAAATCTGATCGATTCAAAGAGACAGTCCACTATCTGTGATGCATACATCCCAGTCAACCATGGAAGCCAATATCACAGCTTGTCATTTCACTGGGTAAAACTATCATTCAAAAGTAAGGAGCTATCCAATGTAAAGGTAAAGGTGTTCCCATAACCTATGCGATCGTTGGGGAGTGAGGCATCAGAGACCTCAGCTTCTCTAGGGGCCAGCATATATGAGACGGTGCTTATCTCCTCTCCCTCGCTGCTTTACCTCCCTGACCCTAAAGAGGGCAGGCGCCCATTTACAGCTGGGTGAACTGAGGGGACTGTACTTGAAGCCAAGGCGTGAAAGCGGTCACCCATCCAGTTGGTAACCACGCCCAGTGCTGTTTAATTTTAGCTTGGGGACAGCGAGTGCTCCGACCACTGAGCATAGATACTTACAAAGTTAGAGTCCTAAAATTGACATTAAACAATCAGTCCAACAAAGGAAACCCATTGAGAGCGAAATAGGACAGGTCCTACCATTCTCTATACTACATAGCTCTGAGTGAGAACACAGAGAGGTATTTAGATACTAGCACAAAACTGTTGTGGATTTTTTTGGGGGATGAGTATGTTTTTAACTATCATAATTAACAAAAAGAGCGACAATAAGAGCTTCTCTACTTCCACCACAACCACCACCAACAGTAACAGCAACAGCAACATCAAAACTCTACACAACAACAAAGCTTGTGGGAGGGGCACAACAGCTAGCAATGCCTTTACCAAAAAATGTATTTGTTCAGGCCTGACACTTACTTGGAGAAGATGAGAAAAAAACCGAGAGTTGTCTACCCTCTTTTTCAGCCATTTGCCTCTCTCTCTCTCTCTCTCTCTCTCTCTCTCTCTCTCTCTCTCTCTCTCTCTCTCTCTCTCTCTCTCTCTCTCCTCTCTCTCTCTCTCTCTCTCTCTCTCTCCCTCTCCCTCTCCCCTCTCTCTCTCTCTCTCTCTCCTCCCCCTCCCCCCTCTCTCTCTCTCCTCCCTCCCCCTCTCTCTCTCTCTCCTCCCCCCCCTCTCTCTCTCTCTCTCATTTTTGCACTTACAAATAGCCACACACAGTATGTCTTTTGTCAAGAAACTTAGTGACTGTATAAAAAAAAAAGCTAAAGCGACATAGGGAGGAAGGAAAGACGGGATGAATGCATTGAAAGGAGGCAACGAGGCCTAAAGATGAAAAAATTCATCATAAAAAAGCCACTTCCCTAGGTAGTATAAATTTAAGTACATGGTACTTTTAGAAAGGTTTGTTCCATTTGTGTGGTGGCGGTAAAGGAATGCTAACCATACCCTCGTTCATCATTTTGCTTTCTTAAAAGCTACCCCTCCCCTCCCCTCCCCTCCCCTACCGTCTTCCCTCTGGGAGAAACAGCCATTTAAGTAAAGTAGTGAGATGGTCTATAGGGGACACACCCATCATCCTTGGTTTGAACCAGTATCACTTTCACTCACTCGGGGACAGGAGACGGTTGTTACAGTGATGGAGATAGAATAGAAAAAGGGGGTTCATTTCTAGGCGTGTGCATGGACAAAGTGTCCATTTGGTCTGTGTGTGTGTGTGTGTGTGTGTGTGTGTGTGTGTGTGTGTGTGTGTGTGTGTGTGTGTTGTG
>CM060317.1:28210192-28212692 GCA_030674155.1 Stramonita haemastoma
TAGGAGGAAGGAGATAGAGATAGGAGGAGGTAGAGAGAGAGGGAGAGAGAGAGGAAGAAGAGAGAGGGGGGGAGGGTGAGAGAGAGGGGGGAGGGTGAGAGAGGGGGAAGAGAGGGGAGAGAGGGAGAAAAGAGAGAGTGAGAGAAAAAGGGGGAGATTGAGAAAAAGAGAGAGGGAGAGAAAGAAGGAAAGAGACAGACAGACAGACAGACAGACAGACAGACAGATAGACAGACAGACAGACAGCCAGAGAAAGAAAGGGAGAAAGAGAGTCAGAGACAGGCAGACAGACAAACAGACAGACAGACAGAGAGGAATGGTATTGCCAGGCGAGAGTTATTGGCATCATTGGCACAGACGGTGCTGCCAGGATATTGCCTCCTCCATCAAAACCTGTCAACGCGGAGCATTTTGAATAATAGCAGAGAAAGTATGGGGTTTTGTCTGTTGTTCGTGTGCACAGTGGGTGTGAACTGTGTGTGCTGGTGTACGAGGGGTGCATGTTCACGTATGCGTAAGTTTATACTAGCGTGCGTTGTATGCGCACATGCACGCACACACATACATACACACGCGCGCGCGCGCGCACACACACACAAACACGCACACATACACACACGGATGGGAACGGATGACAGAATTTACAAAACTGCATACACACGGGGACTAGATGTCAAAAAGCACATGAGTGCTTATTCCATTATCCTCGAAATAAAAGAATAAAATAGAAAAGAAAATACACACACACACACACACACACACACACACACACACACACACCACACACACACACACACTTATCTTAAATCAGATTTACCCATGAATATAATTATACAAGGTGTTTTGTATTGATTCTTAATCTGTTTCGAAAGCATTAAAACCATTTAGCACACAAGTGAGAGGAGAATTGATCATTTAAATTAATACTCATCTTGTAGGCCTACACTTTTTTTTCCTTACGAGGTACCACCATTCCTTTTGCTGGATTTCATCACACTGCAGTAGCTATGGAAACGAGTGGGCTGACAGTTCTGCCAAAGCTGCTGCAATGGACATTGATGCTGAAGATACAACGCCTTGAAATCTTCCACTTAGTCTTCAGAAGGGCAACCATGTTATACGGGAGAAAGCTTGATGGAACCACGTTTATGATTTGCGAAAGGGTTCTTCACGTATCTGCGTAAGATATGATAGAGCTTTCTATTTTGGACTTTTGGGAAGCCTGGTCTATAGATTTAGATTGGACATCTTTAGGACTCAATTCTGTAAACAAAAAAATGTATATATATAGAACTTCTCATTTATCACCTAGGCATGTCATTCTTCACTGTGAACTTCTTCAACCATATTTTTACAGTACAATTTTAGAAAAAAATTCATTAATGTCATTTGAAGAAATATTGGCTAATAATTTGAATGTGTTGGAAATAGTTAAAAGTTTAGCTGTAAAAACGAAAACGTCAGTCTCCACTTCCTTAATGCCCCCCAAATCCCCCCCCCCCCCCCCCCACCTCAAAAACGCTCGAAAAAGCTGTCCATAGTTTGGACAAAGTTTACGTCATACCCACAACTGATTTCGCGGCCACACCCCACTCTCACCTGCCTCCACCCCTCCACCCACCCTTTTTTCTTTTCTTTTCTTTGGGTTCTTTTTTTCCCCTGTAGGGAAAGCCGAGGGCCTGTGAGCGTAAATAGCATACCCACTTTCTGGCAATTTTGAGCTATGAATTCCCTCTTTTCTATCCCTCTCTTTGCTTCTGCCGTGTTTTATTTTCTTCCTATCACCTCCTTCTTGTCTATTGTTCTGCCTTCTTGGTCCATTCTCCTGTTGTTGTTTTTTCTCCAGAACGACTTAAAATATGATAATACTTTCCCATACCACCGAAGTCGGATGTGCTGGAGCCTGACTTTTCAGGCGCTTAACGATAGTGCAACACATTTTCGTTCACATGACATACAACAATTGTTGCTGTTTTTGAGTGTTCGATCGATGAAAAAGATTTTTTTACTCTTTTTTTTGCTGTTTTCTTTGTCCTTTTTCGTTGACAACAAGCACAAAGTCTCATTAGAACGCTACTTCAGAGTCCATTTTGTTAATATATTAATATCACTATGTCTGTAAACAGACTTTAACCATACGGAAACAACAACAACAACAGCAAACCTATTTTGTTAACAGCGGTTTTCACTCACCAAACTGCAGTGCCTCTATCAGCATTGTTGACTGGTCTGCAATCAACCCACAACCAGCACACAGACCGGGGTCAAACACTAATTCGATGTCAATCATCACTCCTTGATGGTGTTATGATATGATGATGCCGCACTGCTTTTTAGATTGGTTGTGCCCACCCCCATTTCTCTTTCGGTCTCTCTGTCTCTGTCTCTGTCCCTGTGTCTCTAACTATCTCTGTCTCTGTCTGTCTGTCTGTCTGTCTAGATCTCTCTCTTCTCTCTCTCTCTCTCTCTCTTCTCTCTCTCTCTCTCTCTCTCTCCTCTC
>CM060317.1:28230192-28245192 GCA_030674155.1 Stramonita haemastoma
ACACTTTATTATTAACATCCCAGTAGAAAATGTTTGATGGAGGGACTGTGATTATAACAAAAACCCCTCTAAGCATCCTTTCATGTTCCAGTATGCACGTAGGCAATTTGTTTTTAGACAAAAAATCGTCTTTGCAAGAGAGAAGAAAGTTTTTCCCGTTCTAAATCAAATAATGAGTCGATGATGATGTTAGGCTTTTTTTCGCAATCAAAAAATAAAGACTCTAGAACCCATGATCTGGGAGACATCAGATCTACAGGACTTCTCAAGGATTTTTGAGGGAGGACAGTAAATCAACAAGACACCTCATGCTCAAGAAATTCAGGGAGACATATAAATCTACATGACTTGTCAAAATAGTTAAGAGACACAATCAAATCAAACAGGACTCACTCAAAAGAGTTCACAGAGACATCACATCAAAAGGACTCCTAAAAGAGTCAGAAGACGTTAAATCTACATGACTCCTCAAGGCGTTCAGAGAGACATCAAATCAGCAGGACGGCTCGAGGAGTTAAAAGAAGACATCAAATCAATCAGACTCTTCAAAGAGCTAGGAGAGACATCAAATCTACAGAATTCCTCAAGAAGTTCAGAGAGACATCAAATCAACCAGACTCCTCATGGAGTCTCAAAAAAAAAAACAGATTCTTTCTCTTCTTTCGTCAACGTGGAACGCTCAAACAGCAACTACTTTGTTTGTCATTGAGCGAAAAGTGTCACGACACCGTTAAGTGCCTGACAAGTCAGGCCCAGCGCATCCAACTTCTGCCTGGAAGAGAATTGTTATCTTTTAAGTCTTTCTGGTGTGGAAAAATGTAGGACAATGGACCAAGAAGGCAGAAAATAGACAAGAAGAAGGTGACAGGAAGAAAAGGAACATGGCAGAAACAAACAGAGGGATATAAAAAAGAAAACCAGGGAATTCCTTGTACACAATTTCCAGAAGGTGGGGATGCTAAATATACTGACAGCCCCCTTCCCCCCCCCTCCCCCAGCATCCCTACGGAGGGGAGGGGAGGGGAGAGAGAATCGATTCAACAAGATAGTGTGGACATCTCAGCACACCTAGGCTGTGTGTGGCCGGCCACAAGGCTTTGCATTGGTAATGGTGGTCAGTACACCTAGAGGCCAGTGACATACAATACAATGCCAGTCCACTGCTGTTGATGTCTGTCTTGTCTGTCTGTCCGTGTAACAGAGCGAAGGACTAGCAGCAGCACACACCTGTGGCCGGCCACAAGGCTTTGAATTGGTAGCCTAGGCCTAATGGTGGTGTCAGTATAGGCCTAGAGGGCTGTGACATGCAATATCACTCCTCTGCAGTGATGTCTGTCTGTATGTCTTGAACAGGGTGAAGGACTAGCAGCACGCACGCACACACAACACACACACACACACACACACACACACACACACACACACACAACACACAACACACTAGTGACACACACACACACACACACACACACACACACACACACACACACACACACACACACCTGTGGCCGGCTAACTACGCTTGACCACTATGCTATGGTCAGATACCAAGTCTGTCCTGGTCACCTTCACATTTCATGTGTGTGTGGTCGGAGATGGTGGGGAGAGGATAGAGAGAGAAGGGAGAGAAAGAGATAGGCAGAGAGAAACTCAGAGACTCAGAGACTCAGAGAGAGAGAAAATTATACAGACAAGAGAGAGAGTTGTGTGTGTTTGTATATGTGCGTGCATGCACGCGTGCGTGCGCGCATTCAAAACAGAATGGGTGTGGTGGGAGGGGCATGGGGAGGGGGGAGGAGAAAGGTAGACAGACTGAGAGACAGAGTCAGAGAGAGAGAAAAAGACAGAGAGAGTGTCTGTGTATATGTATACGTGTGTGTGCGTGCGCGCTCACGAGCCTGTGAGTGTGTGTGTATCGTTATATGTTTGAGCACACACACACACACACACAACACACCACACACACACACACACACACACACAACACACACACACACACACACACACACACACAAACACACACACACACACATGCATACATAACGTGTGTACGTACATGTATGTCTATGTACCTGCATGTACATGCGTGTGTCTGTGCTTGCGTACGTGCTTGCGTGCTTTTGTGTTAAACTTCTGCTCCCTGGGAATCTGTGACGCCACAAAGACGTAACTGTGGTCGGGTCACAGCCACAAAGATGAGTATTTTATTTCGCTGCGAAGGGCTTTTTTTCTTCTTTTTTTTTCTTTTTTTTTCTTTTTCTTTTTTTTTTTCTTTCTGCTTTCTTTATCACCGGATTGAAAGCTTGAAGTGTGTCACCAGCAAAAGAGATTTTTGAAAGAGAGATCGAAGCAGATCCGCCTCACCCCTCTGTCTCTCTCTGTCTCTCGTCTCTGTCTCTGTCTCTCTGTCTCTGTCTGTCTCTCTCTGTCTCTGGTCTCTGTCTCTGTCTCTTCTTCTCTCTCTCTCTCTTCTGTCTTCTCTCTCTCTCCTCTCTCTCTCTCTCTCTCTCTCTCCTCTCTCTCTCTTCTCGTGTGTGTGTTGTGTGTGTGTGTGTGTGTGTGTGTGTGTTGTGTGTGTGTGTGTGTGTGTGGTGTGGTGTGTTAGGGGGGGGGGGTGTATATGAGTGTGTTGTGTTATCTTGATTTGTCTTGTCTTGTCTTGTCTTGTCTCTGTATTACTGCGTTATGTTATGGTGTATTCGATTTTTGTGTGTTTGTTTTTGTGTTGTGTTCTATTGGCGTGGGGGTGGTGGTGGTGGTGTGGTGGTGCGCGCGCGCGCGGGCGTGTGTGCGGATGTGCTTGTGTGTGTGAGAGAGTGTGTGTGTGTGAGAGAGAGAGAGAGAGTGTGTGTGTATGTGCGTGTGTCGTGCGTGTGTGGTGGTGTGTGTGTGTGTGTGTGTGTGTGTGTGTGTGAGTGTGTGGTGTGTGTGGGGGTGTGTGTGTGTGTGTGTGTGTGTGTGTGTGTGTGTGTGTGTGTGTGTGTGTGTGTGTGGGAAGGTCAAGTGAAAGGAACCTATCCTTATCTCCAACAGGTTGTTCAAACATATTTTGCACTCGTATTCTTGTTCCCAGTACACATGCATATTATGCTGTTATAAACCATGATTACCTCTTTCTCTTTCCAAACCTTGAGATATGAAGATTTTGCTTATTCTGTCGTTTTGTCTGTCGTGTCTGTTCTGTCTGTCTGTCGTCTTCTGTCTGTCTGCCTCTCTCTCTCTCTCTCTCTCTCTCTCTCTCTCTCTCTCTCTCTCTCTCTTCTCTTCTCTCTCTCTCTCTCTCTCTCTCTCTCTCTCTCTCACACACACACACACACACACACACACACACACACACAGGTGGGTTTTTTTTATTGTTTCTTTAAGTTTGAACTCTGTCATTGGTTTTATGGTAGGCCTATTTTACGACAATGGCTGAATAAGACAAAGTGTACGAAATAAGTATCACCATCAAGATAACTATTATTATTATTATTATTATTATTTTATTATTATTATTATTATTATTATTATTATTATTATTATTATTATTATTATTATTATTATATAGCAGCAGCAGCAGCAGCAGCAGCAGCGCAGCAGCAGCAGCAGCATTATCCTCAACATCATTATATTCTTCATCACAATCATAAGAACAAATAAAATTATTATCATCATCATTATCACCACCCTCATAAACACACACACAACACACACACACACACACACACACACACACACACACACACACACACACACACAACACACACACACACACACAACTTACCTTCAGTACCAAAACAGGAGATGTTTTTTTTTAATCAACCAAAAAACAACAACAAAAACACTCCACACACAAGAAAAAACAAACCACAAGGTAAATCCAGAATCCAACACCAAAAAAAAAAACAACCCACCACTTCTACCACAAACCCTATCCACACCATCAACAACAGTAACAACAATAGATCAGAAACGCCCAGGTGAGAGTGGCAACGCACAGCATCATCTTTGAAGGAGACAAACGGACAGACGAAGACAAGAAGCAACCCGTGAGTTAGCCCCTAAAAGACGACTAAACTGCCACAAGGCCCAGCCTAGCCTAAGCTGGTCTGCTTTGCAAGCCACACACACACTCACGCTCGCTGTCTGTCTCTCCTACGGCACAGCACAGCAAAGCACAGCACAGCAACAGCCCAGCAAAAGGCCTCCAGCTATTCAGCTATAGGCCTAGTGTCGTCGCATTACTTGGCGTTAAACTAGGCTAGGAGTTCTGAATAAAGAGATCTGTCCGCTGTTACGTTCAGTAACGTCCACGACTCTTCTTCTTATGGTCACAAAATAGCCTAATAGCAAGAGTGAGAGAAGGGAGGGGAGGGGGTGGGGGATCGTGAGAGATGGGGGGGGGGAGGGGGGAGGGGCGGGGCCAAGGGAGGAGGGTCAAATAAGAGCTAGAAAGACAGAGACAAGACAGACCGAGACAGAAGACAATGACAGACAGACAGAGAAAAGTAAACAAGACAGAGACAAAACATAGAAACAAGCGTAGAGACAGACACAGGCAGAGACAGCAGAGAGAGAGAGAGAGAGAGAGAGAGAGAGAGAGAGAGAGAGAGAGAGAGAGAGAGAGAGAGAGAGAGCAAGCAAAAGGAGACAGCAGAGATAGACAGTAGAGAAAGAGACTAGTCCAAGAAAATTTTATTTTTGGTGCAAAGTAATTGCTTCAAAATTTCTGACTATGCAAACTAGTAAATTGACCATTCCCGATTACATTCCACTGGTTTAATAAAAGTTTGAGGGGATTTACATAAGAAATGCCGTGCCATGTACGCCAATAAAATTTATTGATGCTAGAATTAAGGAGACCTAAGGACAAAAATTTCCTCGGAAAAAGTAGAAATTTGCAGTCAAGCACTGGAAATCTTTTTTAAAATGTTTTGTAGAAAAGGGGAAAAACTGGCTAAAATCAAAAGATATTCAAATGGTGCCACTGGAAAACTGATACCTATTAGGACCATGCCGTTTCAGCAATCAGTATTGAACACTATGAGTCTAGAGGGAGTCATGGGCCCAAAAATGTAAATGGAAATTAGAATTTGTTCAAGACTGCATTGCCAGTGACACAGTATAAGACGCTGTCTGTTAGACCAACTTTCCAAATGCTGTGGAACCCCCCATATGTTTAGGAATGCTCAGCCTGTTGCCAAGAATCTGCGCCTTGGTAGACCTGAACAAAGTGTGCGACTTGAAACCTTCAAGCAGACAATTCAGTATTTAGACTCTCTTGATGATGACCAAGTCACAGTGCAACCAAATAAACAACAACAAACAAGATGGGGGAAAGAGAGGGGAGCTGCTTTTTGTTCTTGTATTTTTTTAAAAACTTATTATTAACTCCCCCTCCCTCTAGCCCCTCCCTCCCCCTCCCCCAACCAACCCCCCCTGCCCCCTCCCCCCCCCCTGCTCCCCCAACCCCGCTACCCCCTCCCTCCCCACCCCGCCACCAACCCTCCCCTACCCCCCCCACTGCCCTCCCTTCCCCCCCTGCTCCCCCCAACCCCCCATCCCGCCCCACTCCCGCCCCCCTCCCCCCCCCCCTCCCCCCTCCCTCCTACCCCTCCCTACCCCCCCCTACCACCCCTGCCCCCTCCCACCTCCCCCTCCCCACCCTCTACCCCCTCCCTACCCCCACCTCCTTACCCCCCTCCCCTTCCCCAACCACCCCCTCCCCCCTCCCCTCCCACCCCCGTCCGCTCCCCCTCCCTCGCACCCCCGTCGCTCCCCCTCCCTCCCACCCCCGTCGCTCCCCCTCCCTCTTTCCCCTCCCTCTACCCCCTCCTCCCTCTCCCTTCCACCCCCCCCTCCCCCCTCCCCCCTCTCTACCCTCACCCCCTCTACCCTCCCTCTTCCCCCACCACCCACCCCCCCCCACCCCCCTCTCCCCTCTACCCCCCTCTCCCCCCCTCTAACCCTACACCCCCCTCTACCCTCCCCTCCTCCCCCCCCCCCACCCCCACCTCTCCCCCCCTCCCCCCCCCTACCCCCCTCCTCCCTACCCCCCTCTCTCCTCCCCCCTCTCCCCAAACCGTACCCTCCCCCCCCTCTCCCCCCCTCCCCCAACCGTCTCCCTCCCTCTGTCTTTCTGCCACCTTTCTTTCCTCCCCCTATCCTTTTCCCTCCTTCCCTATGCTTCTCCCTTGCACAAACATGGGAAGATAGACATCACATCACTCCAAAGCTGGGAGCATAGAAGTTAGGAGCAGATCCCCTACAGATCTGCACTTCCTAACTCAAAGCTTACTTGTTAGCAAACTTTTAAAACATATGTATTAGACTAACAAGTCCACAATTTAAAGGTGTCCTTTTCTATATCTCTTCATAATTTGAAAATAAAAGCTTACTTTCAAACATTTTGGTCCACCACACAATCGTTTCAGATGGCTAAACAGCACAGTCTACAATTTTACATAAAAGTTGATGCTTCATTTCCATTACATACCAGACTTTTCTCTGGAATTCTCAGCTACTTCAAACAATAAAAAGGAATCTCACTCTTTATAATAGCCTTTGAAGGGAGGTTATATTGCCTTAAAAATGTTTTATCAGGCACGTAGTATATGTCAAAAACTCTGAATACAGTTGAGCAACGTTCATCTGCTGTATAACTTAACTTTCTCTTTTCATTCAGAAATTAGAATGCCATAGCATTTCCAACCAAGCATTAAGATTTTGCACCCATTTCTCAGTAATCATCAACAGCTTGTTGAAATTAGGGCCTAAGAGATCCACCTTATTACCCGTGAAATATGGATTACCACAAGGATCAATACTAGGACCACTTCTTTTCTCTATCTCTAATAATAACAACCTACCTCTGCATATTCATTGTTTATGTCAAATATTTGTTGATGATACACAATTCAATGTAACAGCAGTGGTCCAAATGTTTATAACCACTAGGCAAAAAAGACAGAAATTACATCCTCCAATGGCGCCACCACAAAAACGAGTTCATCACAAAATGACAAATAAATAGCATTAAAACCTCAAAACATTTTTTTAAACTATATCAATTTCTTTAAAATATACGATGTATACATGTGAATGACAACAAATGAATTTTCAAGAAATACTGCACATCTCATGAATTTTGAGAGACAGAAGAACTTTTGAGATTTACATTTCATCAGCCTTCAAAATTTATACCTGGACAAGGTTGAAGAAAATGCTGAGGATTAAAATCTTATTGTAAATTTATAAAGTGGGGACAATCCATCATAGAATAAAATTCATCCCCTAAAACAGATATAGTATTTTTAACGCATTCTTTATTCTTGTGGTATGTTATGGAAGCTTATGACAACTACAACATTTTTTTTATATACAAAAGCGCAAACATATATATCTGGTAGACAAGTTATATATTTTCCCTTACCAAAATCAATCTTCAAATTTCTATAATAAAGGCGTCTTATATTATCCCACGGCTCACTTCTCCATTCATTAACAAAAATTTTATTAAGAAGGCTTTGATATGTGAAATTTTAACTTTGATTTGTTAACTTTTAAATACTTGAAGAAAATAATACTTGAACATAACTGTCTCTCCCACAAAGTCAAATCCGCTTTGTACTAAGATATTTTTAAAATCATATTTAGCCATGCTGATTGAATCAAGTATTTATCATATAAATCTATCATCATCTGGTAAACACTTGATGGTAGCTTTTTATACTGGAAGTGGAGCAGCTGCATCCAGAAATGCACCATTCCAACAGAGACCAAACTAGATAAGGGATATCTGCCAGTTTCTCCATATACTAATCCCTTTAGTCTGAACCCAGATTTGCCAGAATTGAATAATTGCCCCCTCTGAATCTCGATTTGCTAGGATTTACACACAAAAAGATTCCTATCAGGCTGTGACCATTATTAATTGCTACCACATGTCAAAGCTTTATCAGGCTAGAATTAGAAGCCCTACCGAGAATCTGGAAGTAATTGTAGCTGCTGGTATGTACTTAAAAGGAGGGAAAAGCCAGCAAGCACGTGTGCCTGACCTGATTTCATGATGGAATGCGAAATCTAGGGGCAGTTTGTGTTCAGAGAATCTGAATACAAGAGGGCTAAAAGAAAACCATATTTTAAAACCTTTAACTGAAACTTATGAAATTATTGCTATATTTTCATATCCCCAAATTTCACTCCATACAACAAAACAAGTACAACAATTCTATCGAATAAATCAAGTGCCACATGTGTATGTAGTTCTATTTGCTGTGCGTCCTTATCAAGTTAAACATGACTTTACCAGCTTTATCATAAGCATTTTATATGCATTACATTTTCATATGCCCATAATTTCACATCAATACAAATAAACTGTTAAGAACTTCAAGAGCTTTTCTGAGTTTTTACATAATTATTAGGCTTTTCTGTTATTTTACATAATTATTACGAGATCTATTGTGGCCAAATGTCATGATCTTGGTTTTCATTAGATTTACAACAAGTTTCTAATGAGAACAATAAGTATCCAAAAATGTCTAAAGATCTTGTAACCCTTCTTTGTAGTGGAGAATAAAATGGTATCCGCATAAAGTAAAAGTTGAACATAACTGGTTAACATTTTGCCATGAGATGAAAGTTGAATATGCAGTGTTAAGCAATTCCTGATAATATTGTTCCAAATCATTCAGAAAGTGTGTGTGTGTGCTACTTGATATCAATATTACTTCCCCTTGACAGGCTACATATCCTTTTAAAGAGTTGCATCCCTTTTAATTGTTTGCAGTTGCTTTGTAATCCAGATCAAAGGTTTCATCTGATGGAAATGAAGCAGTAGTTTTGATATGAAATTGTAGACTTACTGTTGACCTGTGTGAAAGAAGTACAAGGCGAAAGTAAATGATTGTAGACACAGATGTTTTCAATGTGTGAAGATATAGTAAAAGACACCTTTTGAATTTGAAGTCGTTGGTTTAATGATAAGTTGTAAAAATGTGAAGGCAAAAAGTTAAGATGTGAGTTAGGAATTACAGATCTGTAGGTGGATTGCCCCTAACTTCTAATGCTCCAAACTTTAGAGTGATGTGTTGTCTATCTTCCACAAACGTGTTAAGGAGAAGGGGGAGGAGGGGGGAGGGGAGAGGGAAGTGGTGGGGGGGGAAGGGGGAGGGAGGGGGGAGGGTGGGGGATGGAGGGGCAGGGAGGGAGGGAGGGGGGGATGGAGGGGCAGGAAGGGTTGGGGATGGGGGGAAGGGAGGGCTTGGGGGAGGGGAGTGAAGGAGGTGGGGGGAAGGGAGGGTGGGGGTAGGGGTGGAGTTGGTGGGGGAGGTGAGGGAGGTGGGGGAGGGAGGGGGTTGGGGGTAGGGGGTGGAGTTGGTTGGGGGGAGTGAGGGAGGTGGGGGTAGGGGGTGGGTTGGTGGGGGGGGAGGGAAGGGAGGTGGGGGGGTAGGGGGTGGGGTTGGTGGGGGAGGGAGGGTGGGGGGAGGGAGGGGTGGGGGAGGGAAGGGAGGGGGGGGGGGAGGGGAGGGAGGGGGTGGGGGGTAGGGGTGGGGTTGGTGGGGGAGGGGGAGGTGGGGGGGGAGGGGGTGGGGGAGGGAGGGAGGGGTGGGGGTAGGGGTGGGGTTGGTGGGGAGGGGAGGTGGGGGAGGGAGGGGGGAGGGGGGGTTGGTGGGGGGAGGGGGAGTGAGGAGGGTGGGGGGGGGAAGGGAGGGGGGGGTGGGAGAGGGTTGGGTAGGGGATGTGAGGGGTGAGGGGGGGAGGGGGGAGTTGGTGGGGGAGGGGAGTGAGGAAGGTGGGGGGAAGGGAGGTGGAGGGGTGGGAGAGGGTTGGGTAGGGGATAGTGAGGGGGAAGGGAGGGGGGGGAGGGGGGAGGGGGGAAGGGAGGTAGAGGGGGGATGGAGGGGTGGGGGAAGGGAAGGGAGGGGAGGGGTGGGTGGGGAGGGTGAAGGTGATTGCCTGTTGCCAGTAGTTTTGTGTTGACTGAAAATTGTACTTTGTTTGAACGCTTGGCTCACTAATTTAGGAGGGTGGGCAAGCAAATAAGTTATAACAACAACAGCATGTATCAAACATCATGTTATTTGCATCATATGAACGCATTTTTGAGTGTTTAAGATTATTACACTCATAATGATTGCACAATGTTCACATTTAATGTTATCTGTAAACTTTTCTCAAATTTGCAAACCGGAAGTGCAATTACATTAGTTTCCCCCAGTAAAAAGGAATTGGGTCGTCAGAGTATAAATGTTTTAGTTTAGAAATGTAACTTTATACAAGCCTGCTTCAATTAAGTGTACAAATTCTTGACTAAACAACCAGAACAGCAAGCAAAGCAGCACAAATAGAAATACCGTTTCAGCTCAGCTGCACTGCACCTACTCTTTTCAAACACGAATTAAATCTTATCCCCCCACTAAATTTTTATCAAAACCAATTGTGGACGCTCCACCACGAAATGAGTCCTTAAAATTATCAATTTTGCGCTGGAGCCTTTTAAAGGCAGGTGGGGGGTCAAAGCTGTCAATTTGAGATTTTAAATTGACTATTAAACTAGATTGTCTTATTTATCAGTTAATGAAATATCAAGGAATAATTTTTATTCCTTTTGCTTTAAATTGTTTTGAAAATACCAAAAGCACTCTTCTGACAACTGTTACTAAAATTAAAACTTGCCCGTTTTCATTTTGTCACATCTGCAGTCTATCATTTCAATTTGTAATATTGCTGCACAGAATTGTCGATTTTCAATCTGTTTTTTTTATTTGATAGCCTTTTTGCACATTAATAACATGTCAATAACTAAAAATTGACCTCATGTGCACTCCGTCTCATTATGTGGTGGAGCGTCACAATTGGGATGGTCACGTACACCCACCAAAACATAAAAACAAGTGAAAAAAAAATTAAAGGAATTACTTTTTGCCGGAGCCCTTTTTTGGCAAAATGTTCCTGGACTAGACAGAGACCGAGAGAAGCAGAGAAAGAAAGACAAAGAGACAGAGACAGAGACAGAGATGAAGAAAAGGGAAACAGAAAAGGACATTACATAACCTAAGGAGTGACAGACAGGTTACAGTCAGAAAAATAAGTTTAAGATGGGCAGAATGATTTTGTTTCTTATTTAAAAAAAACAGCATCTCTGACGTCATTGAAGCCATTCTCATACCTGACATAGTTATCAATCCAGCTGGAACTATACATATATCATTATTGCAGCATTCATTTTGACTGACATCAAAATGTCAAAGGGCATCATTAACAGTTGCCAACATAATTGTTATCCGTCAATAATATATACAACAGTTGAGCTAAAGCCTTCCTTCGCTCTTTAGGGCAGTGTTCAAAAATAAAATTTAATTGTATTGTTCTAAAAGTTGGCTTATCTGAATCATCCAGCAGTGAATAGACAATAAACCAAGAGAGACAAACATGCTCTAAAAAAATTTCAGCCAGCGTAGCGTGGGGCAAGTCGAACCTGGCGGACTGGAGTCCATTCCTTAAGTAGCAAGGGTGCATGCTGGGTTCCAGTGTAATTTTAATGACATGAATACATAGACCGAGGTCTCATAAATCACACCAAAATGTTGTATGGAGCAGTCATTATCATTATTCAGAACACCAATATGAAAACCGGTAAGCGGAGAACATAAAGACATGGGAACATTGTCCAGAAGCTGAGGCTTTGGCCCACAACCGATGTCATTGGTCAACAACTTTGCCCTGCGATAAGCCAAGGATTCCCCTCATCTTCACCTAATCCGCTATCTAGTACACCGTCAGGGTAGCCCTGAAGATGTTGCAACCAGCTTCCTCCACTCCGCGCGGTTATCAGCTTTTGGTAGAATCCTGTCATTCTATTCAAGGCCAGTCCACTCTTTGATGTTTTTTCCCATCGTTTTCTGTGTCTGTCTCTTTTCTCCCTCCTTGTACTGTTCCCTGTAGGACAGTCTTGGCCAGTCCAGATGTTTGTGTGACGTGCCCATACCACTTTAGTTGACATTTTCTGTAATGAAGTCAAGAGGTCTTCATATCCATGGCCTAATGGTGTTGTCAATTCTGGTTTTCACTTCCTCGTTAGATATTATCTCTGTATGAGATACCAGAAAAGTTTACGAAAGAAATCCCTGATCTTTCCCTTGTCATTACACAATTTTGATTTTGTATGCATGTGAAACGTGGACCATAACAGCAGACAGTGAAAGAAGTCCACAGGCAATGGAGATGACGTGCTTCTTTGAGTTAACTATGGTAGACTAGAGAAAAAAAAGAGAAAATATTATATTGTGATCAATTAAAACGTTTAAAAAGTAATTAATGTGTTCCCATAACCTATGCAGTCATTGGGGAGCGAGATATCAGAGACCTCAGCTTCATTTGGTATCTCATAAGGGATACATCATCAATGAGGAAGTGAAAATCAGAATAGAAAATGCCATGGGCGATATGGAGAGCTACTGATTTCAGGGGAAAAACGCAAACTGAAGTGGTACGGGTACGTCACAGAAAATCTGGAATGGCCAAGATGTCCCACAGGGAACAGTACAAGAAGGAAGACGAAGAGGTAGACAGCAAAAGATGGGAAGACAACATCAGGAGTGGACGGCCTTGGGTGGAACGACTTGTGCTACGGAGGACGCAGGAACTGTGAGTATTGGAGGAAGCTGGTTGCAAAATCTTCAGTGGTGCCTCCACGCTCCGTGACACTACGGGATAGGTGAAGGTGAGGGTGGAGGAACTTCTCTAAGTGGACCAGCAATTTGAGAGCAGTACCCATCTCCTCTCCCTCCCTGCTCTACCTTCATTAGAGGACAGGTACCTGTTTACAGCTGGGTGAACCGGAGGGGAACGAACGGTTACCCATCCGCAAGACAACTACTCTTAACTTCACCTTGGGGAGAGCGAGTGTATTTCTTACCTCCTTCCAAAAACACAGACATTCAAAACAAAAAAAAAGATGTAGAAAAAGAAACAAAAAAGCAAATAAGGGGGGAGAAGGGAGAGTGGGGAAGGGAAAAGGGGGGGGGGGACGGTGGGGGGGAGAAGATTAGGGACAAAGAGAGGGGGGAGGGGTGGGGGTCATTGGTGTTAAGAGCTTGGCTCAACAGCTCCATTTAAGGACTGTGTGGTGTTTGTTGTTTCGTCGGCAAATGCTGCTTGTCTTTCTGTCTCTTCAGGTCGGAGTGTGTGTATGGGGGGGGGAGGGGGGGGGAAGGAGGGGGGAGGAGGGGGGAGGAAGGTGGGGGGGAGGGGAGGGAACTGTGTCCTGAATTCCATCAGTTTGTGGGGCTGGCACGCTTGGTTGTTTTGACTGTCAACACGTTTGCAGGTAAAAGACACGTCACGCATGCATCTTCTTCTCGTTCTTCATTGTGCTAGCTGTTTATTCCTTTAACTGACTCTCTGTCGGTACGTCCAAGTCTGTCTGTTTGTTTGTTTGTGTGTGTGTGTGTGTGTGGTGTGTGTGTGTGTGTGTGTGTGTGTGTGTGTGTGTGTGTGTGTGTGTGTGTGTGTGTGTGTGTGTGTGTGTGTGTGTGTGTGTGTGACTGCATGTGTGTTTGTCTATGTACGTATGCGTGTCTGTCTGTCAGTTTTCTCTCTCTCTCTCTCTCTCTCTCTCTCTCTCTCTCTCTCTCTCTCTCTCTCTCTCTCTCTCTCTCTCTCTCTCTCTCTCTCTCTCTCACACACACACACACCACACACACACACACCGAAACACACAAACAGGACACACACACACAATACGGTAGACAAAAAACAGACACAGACAGACAGAGACAGACAGATTTGGGAAGTGGAGTGAGGAGGGAAATAATCCAACAACAGAGACCACAGTGGAGACTCAAACCCCTGCCTTCAGATACTGCCAGATCACAACCATGGCACTTTAGCCACCCAGCTATCACAACCCCTTTGAGAACACACCCACCTAAACCCACACACACCCCACACCCCCCCCCCTGAGGGGAAAGGAACCACCCAGCTATTCACAACCCCCTTGAGAACATCTCCCCGCTGAGGGGATGGGAGGGGAATGGAACCCAACTCCGCCCTGACACTAACAACCAGATGTACAACTAAGGCCCACAACATAACCATGAACATTCTCTTCCCATCAGACACAACACAGGCCTGCATGCAGAAAACCCTCTTCCTCGCCTCAGGTTCGATTGTAAATCCAGTTACGTGCGTTGACGCTTTTTCTTCTGCTGCATCATCTTCTGTGACGTTCCCACGTCGCTCATTCCAATCTCACTGCCAGAGCCATACCCAGGTTCGTTATGTCGAGTCCTCAGGGTAGGAAGTCCACAGGGAGTCCATCAATATTAGGCCACCGTGGGGCCACCAACTGGAGGAGCCCTGCGCTGCTGCTGGGTCATTTGGTGGTGTTCAGTGGTGCCTGTTCTGAGCTGACATACGCAGGACACCACCTCCTGACGACAGTATTAGTTCAGTCGCGGAGCCAGACTGAGTGAGTTGCCCACACGAGGTTGGCGACTATCACAACGCCCCTCCAACGACCGTCTCCCGCGAATCTCCAACCCCAAAGGCTTTGACACAAACTCACCACAGGCACAGAAGTGTATGGGGAAACCGAATCTGAGGTTACCATGAGAACGAAGCAACTGGGGCCATCTAATCAGTGGCAATTTCTTTTATTACATGATCCTTAAATAGATGATAATCAGGATGATGTAATGCTGCTGCTATGGAAGTGCATCTGCTTTGAGACTACTTGACAGGGCTGTACTCTACGCTTACTAACCTATATCTCGGCGTTAACCCGACCCGAGATATACAGACACCTGCAGTGTTGGTCAGGTAAATTTGAGCAACACTCCCAAATTGCACCAGTAAAGTGAATGAAGTTTGACTGTGTGGTCCCAATCTTCCCACTGAGCCCACAGCCACTCACTCTGGTTACGAACCGGCCGAATCCGAAAAATGCCAATGTCCTCATTAGGATTCGAACCGCGGCTTCCAGTCCGTAACCCAAGGCACTAACCATTGCGC
>CM060317.1:28247692-28250192 GCA_030674155.1 Stramonita haemastoma
AGGCAGCAGCGTGAATAGAAAGAAGGAAAAAAACACACAGAAAGGACGCAACCAAGATGCAGAGAAGAGAGAGAAGAGGAGAAGGAGGAGAAGAGAGAGGAGAGAGAGAAGAGACAGAAGAGAGAGGAGTTATAATATGTACACGTTGGCCTTTAGGCGGAAGGGAAGGAAACAAACACACTGTACATGCAAAATGTGATGAAACGTGAGTGTACAGATTGCAATGGCTGTGTGTTTGAGGGGAGAGAGAGAGAGAGAGAGAGAGAGAGAGAGGAGAGAGAGAAGAAGACAGACAGACGACAGACAGACAGACAGACAGACAGAAGGACAGACAGACAGACAGACAGGAGACAGACAGACAGACAGACAGACAGACAGACAGAGACAGGCAGACAGGCAGACAGGCAGACAGAAGAAGGCAGACAGACAGACAGACAGACAAACGAATGAATGATCTTTATTTCCCGGGTTTACAGGATAAGCATTCACACAATGAGAGACAGAGAAAGGCAGAGAGAGACAGAGACAAAACAGAGCAGAAGAGAAACAGAGAGAGAGAGACAGAGGCAGACACAGACAACAGAGACAGACAGACAGACAGACAGACAGGCAGAGAGCTCCGCGTGACTTCATAAATAAAACAAAAGGGAGGAATGAAGAGGGACATGAAATATTCAGAGGAAGGCACCCCCACAAGGTATATATATATAGTACGGGCAGACCGTATAGGCTACAATCCTGCTTTAGGTTCGGCCACTTTTCCTTCTGTTTTTCTATAAGTATGACTCTGAGATTTATAGCGTACGTACTAGGACATCTACAGAAATAAAAACAACTTTTTTTGTGGAAGGCTAGCCTCTGACTTAAAACTCATGTGATTTTGCACATGTTTGCTAGGTTTGAATTTATTTTCTGCAAACACTGCATTGTACCGTACCCCCTTAGTACTTTGTCGTCTGCAAAGCTTCATAACCGCAATATTCATAAGTGGTGTCAACACAGTGGAACACAAGCAATCCTTATTTAATGATCATTTCCAACTTTCTCGTCACTACCTGCTATTGCTCTATGTCCCTCAATCCCCAAAAACAAGTACACAGTGTATTATTTCATACTTTTGAAAAAATCTGTGAAAATCACCAAAAAACTTTTTTTTCCGACTAGAACTCTATACAAATACTACATGACCCAAAGATAACATAGAAGTGTAACCATGGCATCACAACTTTAAAATTATGTTCGTGCCAAGATCTCACGCTCCTAAAAATAATCCTTATTACCCTATAACTCTGGCTGTTGATCCTCTGTCCTCTTTCATATCATGAATGAATGAATGATGATAGAATGAATGAATGAAGAAGAAGGAAGGAATATTTTGTCAAAAGAAGAATGTGCTGTTGCTAGACTGACTGATTTGACTAAAATCTATACGGAGGGCGGAGGACCGTGGGGAGTGGAGGAAGCTGGTTGAAAATCTTCAGTAGTGTTCCCACGGTCTGGGGACTACGGAACAGGTGAAGGTGAAAGATTTGACTAAGCTGACTTTTTTCTCAGAACCTGATCAGTTTGAGGACCTGCCCTGAATTGTTCAGGCGGTGGGTGTCTTCAGCATCTGGGCTTTATCACAGTTCTGGATTAAACCATTGACGCTGGGGGCAACAGCAAAGTGAGAGGCTGTATGATCAGTGGCTTTCCCCACTCACTGAATTCCACTTACGCTTAGTCTTTAGTGCATCGACTATGACTCTCTAACTAGGAGGCTTGACTTGCACAGTCCTTATGTGCTGTAGCCCTGGGGGCTAGTTGGCCTTTGGAGAACATCTCCAACTGCTGACTGTCCTTATGCCCTCTTGGCCAAGAGAGTAGGGATGTACTGTGGGCAAAGCATCTCAACTATAATCAAATTTTTGCCCAATTTCCAAAACAACAGCTACCTCCTCTGTTGTTTTGGAACATGACAGACAAACATAAAAATGGTGTGTCGTGAGGCGGAGCCCATCCCTCCTCTCTATGTAGTAGGAAGCAAGCTGGGTATCATCCATACCAACTGCCATAGATGGTCGAGGAGGGGGGGGAGGCAAAATGTGAGAACGGTGGGATTTTCACGAGTGCACCCAGTGTTGTCATGTGTTTGCAGGGGGGGGGGGGGTATAGAAGGAGAGTAAAGAGAGAATCCTGTTATATAGATTCGTTTGTAATTGCTTAATTCTGAGCTGAGGTCTCTGACGCCTCGCTCCCCTACGACCACACAGGTTATGGGACACCTTTACCTTTACCTTAACCTGATGTCTACAACATATTGATTATCAATCAACAAAGTGATTTTTTGTTTCATCCTCAAGCAGGAAACTGACATGTTGGCAGGACATGGGAAGAGGAGGGAAGACAGGCCAGGAGGGTTAATGGCTTTCACACCTGCGTGCCGCAGTCACACCTGTCAATCTGTCATTTTTTATCATGATTTATGTGAATTTGTTATAGCTTTTCACAGTAGTCGGAA
>CM060317.1:28257692-28260192 GCA_030674155.1 Stramonita haemastoma
TATAATTCTTTGTGTGTAATTTCAGCTGCTTTACTCGGAGATCCCGTTGCCACAAGTAGAGCGCTACCTTGATGTTTCATGTCTGCTTGGATTTTTATGTCTTTTTTTTAAGAAGCTTTTTTTTCAGAATGTAGACTAGGGAAACTCTCTTGTTGCATTGGGATAGGTTTGTTTGTTTGTTGTTGTTGTTGTTTTTTGCTTAAATGCACATCGCACAAATAACCTCGTTCTGCCATCTCCTCTGAAAACCTAGCACTCGGCTCCCATTCATGATCGAGTGAATAAGGAAAAGAAAGTCCGGATTCAGACGATGCGCGCGGTGCCTCCATCTATCTATATATACCACCTATCACGTTAGCGGTTAAGTAGCTTCACTCAGTGTTGACCCTTAAGGGGCTGAAGAAGAGATCAGTGTGTGTTTGACAAGAGATTAGTCCTCAAACATCCTAAGACACTTGTCAACAGCAGCACTTGCACTTACAGGTGCACCGCACAAGCGCTAAGGAATGATGCAGGCTTGAAAAGTCTACAACACTGAAAACGAACAGGGACTGCCTGGGAGCTGCCTGTCTGGCTGGACATGTTAGCTGGGTTCAGAACTGGGATTACTCCTGTGGACATACACACGAATTGTGTTTGCGAACACACACACATACACGCACGCACGCTTGCACGCACGCATGCATAATTATACTTATGGTTTGCTCTCTTGTAGCCATGGTTACAATTCAACACACTAAAGAATGGGTTATTTCATCTATTTGCTTTTTGTTTTAGCTTTTGAAAAAATGCATGTATGTACATATATATATATATATATATATATATATATATATATATATATATATATATATATATATATATATATATATATATATATATATAAACAAAGAAACAAAGAAAGAAAAAGACAGGAATAAAAAGACAGAAATAAAAAAGAAACTAGACAGGAAAATTCAATCAGTCGTTGGAAAACAGTTTCATTTTGATTTCACTCTGATGTCACAACTTTTTATTATATATAATAAAGGCCACAAAAAACTATTGACTTCATGCATTGATCTCATGAGTATTAACCATCTTGATCTTCGGCCTTCATGGCTATTTAAAGGTAAAAGGTAAAGGTGTCCCTTAACCTAGGCGGTCGCAGGGGAGCGAGGCATCAGAGACCTCAGCTTCTCTAGGGGGCCAGTATATCGAGGGCGGTGCCCATCTCCTCTCCCTTGCTGCTTTACCTTCCCTGACCCTAAATAGGGCAGGTACCCATTTACAGCTGGGTGAACTAGGGGGGACTGTGCTGAAGCCAATGTAAATCATCAGACATTTTGAGATATCAGATTCTGGGGTTGAAGTCATATCCCAACCCCAGAATCTGATATTTCAAAATAGCTAATGTTTTAGCCTGACTGGTCTGCAATGGACAGGACAGTGTGAACAACCGGAATAGATCTACAGAACATCAGCCAGAGTTAAACTTAGCACCTCAGAGCCAAGTCTATACCGACAGCTAGCACGGTACACAACATCACCCGATGAAATTCTGTACCGGAGTGTAGTGGCATTTCAAGGGAACGCGACGACACACGACCCTCCCTACACGCAGGTTTGGGGGAGATCACGGTGGATGAAACAGATCCCAAAAGGATCATCTGTCGCCGTAAATGTTAAGTCTCCAAAGGCCTAAGGTTGGCAGGCTATCGGTTAACCCTAACCGTTTGGGATGAATTATTTATTCACCACGGTGTATTCTAAACGGTTTGTAAGCATCTTCCTCTCGTCGAATGGTGTTTTTACATTAAGTCTGTGTAGCCCTAAAGTTGTGTGTGTGTGTGTGTGTGTGTGTGTGTGTGTGTGTGTGTGTGTGTGTGTGTGTGTGTGTGTGTGTTACTGTGTGCGCGCGTGTGTGCGTGCGTGCGTGCGTTTGTATGTGTGCATGCATGCGTGCGTGCGTGCGTGCGCGCGCGCGCGCGCGCGCGCGTGTGTGTGTGTATGTGTGTTGTGAGTACGTGACTGAAGCCTCCGAGTTTGTTACGACATTCATCTTGAGCAAATACCTCTGTGACATTTCGTGTTGCGGTTTGCCCTCTCTACGCTGCCAGGTCTGACCGAACACATTCAAACGGTTCTCTCCAGCCACTGTATTTAAATGTCAGGCCATCCGGCCACATGGAGAGCTCCTAGTTTCACTGGAAAAAAATGCAAACTAAAATAGTACCGGTACGTCACACGAACATCTAGACTGGCCAAGACTGTCCTGCAGGGAATAGTACAAGGAGGGAGACGAAGAGGCAGACAGAAAAAAAAAAACGATGGGAAGACAACATCAGAGAGTGGACTGGCATTGAGTGGAACGATTTTGTACAGAAAACAGGATTGCGAAGAGTGGAGGAAGCTGGTTGCAAAATTTTCAGTGGTGTCCCAAATGTCTACAGGACCACGGGTTGGAAAAAGTGAAGGTGAATGGTTGGAAGAAAAAGGGAAAGCATGTTACGCTCAAGTG
>CM060317.1:28265192-28267692 GCA_030674155.1 Stramonita haemastoma
GATAATATATGAGATGGAAGAAGAAGGACATGAGAATAGACATAGAGAACGACAGAATAATAATGAATGAATAATGAATGAATAAATGATAAGGATATATAATAGTAGGTAATCGACAGATATATATATATATATATTTATATATATATGATATATAATATATATATAGGTCCTGTAGGTAATAGATATAGAGCACACGACAAGAACACATAAATGAGTGGGAAAGAACAATAAATGATTAAGGTTTCAACGTAGGCCTATCTGCATGGTGTTTTCATGTGCTCAGGCTCGGTCTATATAGTCTGACTTCGACGACTTTCAAGGAAATGGATTCAGTACTAGGCCTAATGGTGGATCGGTGGTCTAGAGGAACGCGCCTGCACAGAAAGCGAAAAGTTCGGGTCGGAGGTGTGCGGTGGTCCGAATCCCGTTTGGGCACAAAACGTTTCCCCCATCCAGTAAACCATGAATGGTGGTCTGGGTGCTAGTCTTTCGGATGAGACAATAAACCGAGGCCACGTGTGTTACACATCATTATTTAGCGTACGCAAAAGAACCCACGGCAACAAGAGACTTGTCCCTGGCAAATTTTTGTAGAAAAAAACCACTTTGATAGGGAAACAAATACAGTTGCAGAGAGGAAAAAATGGAAGGCGCTGCACTTTGTGGCGACGCGCTCTCCCCGGGGAGAGCAGCCCGAATTTCACGCAGAGAAATCTACTGTGACACACAGTGGTATCAGAAAAAAAAAATTAGTACACAAGGCCTGAAGAAAAATCTCAACTAGGATCTTCACTTCAACCCGATAAGCTTACCTACTCCTCAAAGAGGACTCAAACCCATACCCCTAAACATTCCCTTGCATTATAAAACCCCACCCCACCCCACCCCTTCTTAGTTTTAACCACTTAACCATTCCGATCACAACAGTGGAAAAGTTTGCTCTCTTCACAGCCAAACTTTTTTTAAAAATTCAACAGAGAGAGAGAGAGAGAGTTTGGCTTTTCAGCTAAACAGTGATGGTATGGTATGTATGTACATGTATGTATGTATGTATGTATGTCGGGCTGCACACGACAGTTTGTTCACATGACGCAAACAGTGTCTACAGACTATGTACACAGCAGGTACACAAACTGCTATTTTGAACAAACATTGCTGTCTGCACGGCAGACGAGTGGAGGCAGTCAGTAAGTGACTAATGGCACGAGCACCATGTGAACTTTTCACAGCTCCTTTATCTAGCTGCATTGGGGAGAGGTCAGGTGGACAGGGGGGTGGGGGGTGGGGAGTGGGGTGGAGGGGGGGGAATATTTTCGGTGTTATGGACAGAATTGGACTTGCAGTTTGCCTGTGTGTGGCCTGTTCAACACTGTATATATATATATATATATATATATATTATATTTTTTTTATTCTTTTATATATATATTATTTCCTTCATATCGAGGATAATGGAATAAGCATTCCGTGTGTTTTTTTACATCCAGTCCCCGTGTGTAAGCGGTTTTGTAAATCTTGACATCTAGCACACGGGGCATGGTTTATAGTCTCATCCGAAGGACTTTTGGGGAGAGTGGAGTCAGCACTGATGTCAACTCCAGGAGAAAAATCCTCTCGAATGGGAATCGAACCCGGGTCGTCAAATTGCCAGCGTAATGTTCTGACCACTGGGCTATCCCGTGTGTGTGTGTGTGTGTGTGTGTGTGTGTGTGTGTGTGTGTGTGTGTGTGTGTGTGTGTGTGTGTGTGTGTGTGTGTGCGTGCGTACATGCGTGCGTGCGTGCGTGCGTGCGTGCGTGTGATGGCACCTGTCCATACAACACGTATGTTATCACATACACATGTATGTTTATGATGCTAATGCTATTCATAATAAATAATGCAGGTATTCGCCAGTTAGATATTTTAATGCAGATCTACCTACCTTTTGTGTAACGGTTTTGTTTGTTCGTTTCTTTGCAAGCTTTTTTGGTGGTTGGGTGGGGTTTTATGTGTGTGGTTGGCTGTTTATTTTGGCTGGATGAACGCTTGGCTTATTTGCTCGGTTTGGTTTAGCTTTGTTTGGTAGCAAAGGGCGTAAGCTACATGAGTGGCATTCCTCATTTTTTTGCCATATATTTGAGAGTATACCCGCCTTTGGATCTGTTTATAGATTGTTTTTTTTCAATTCACTTAATCTTTCACAAAATAGGTGCGACTGCTATTTTCTCCTTCGTGAAAACGCTCAGACAGCAACATTTGTTATCTGTCATATGAGCGAAAATGCGCTGTGCAGCCTATAAGTCGGGCCTAGCGCGTCCGACTTCCGTGTTGGAGTAGGCCTAAACTGTTCTCTTTTCACAGCTGTCAGTTTCCACCACTTTTCAGGTCCTCTCAGCTGCTAATTAGTCCATCCTACCCCAGCCCAGATGAGGCCAGCTGTTGCTTTTGATAGAAGGAACTGACCTCACTTTAACTAGGTAAAAGGAAGGGACACGCTAAATTTAGCACCCTTGACT